>CM019150.1:19599985-19904518 GCA_009733165.1 Naja naja
TTATTTATTTATTATTAATTAGACTTATATGCAGCCCCTCTCCAAAAGGACTGGAGGCTTACACAATAAAAGCACACAACAATAAATTAGTTAAAACCAGATTAAACAATCAAGCCGAATTAACACTAAAATATGAGATAAAACTCTAAAAACCACCCACCCCAGGGTCACAGCCGGATTGGTTAAACAACCAGGTCTTCAGGTCGCGGCGGAAAGTCTGCGGAGGAGTCAGGGGCCAAGCGAAGCTCAGGGAAGTTGATTCCACAGGTCAGGCACGCAAGTAGGCCCCCGTCGTCGGGGGACCGCCAGCGGCACTGTCGGCTGGCGGGACAACCCAAACCTGTCTGTGGGACCAGAAGCGGTTGGTGTTCGATGTCGGCAGCAGTCGCTCCCTAAATAATAGGGACCCATGTCGTGAAGGACTTTGTATGTTAAAGATAGAACCTTGAACCTCACCCGGGCAACCGGCAACCAATGCAAGCCCGCAGGGGAGGGGGCAACATGGGAGAACGGGGAACTCCCATCACCACCGCGCGCATTCTGCACCAGTTGCAATCTCGGATGGTGTGCAAGGGCAGTCCTAAATAGAGCGTTGCAGTAGTGGTCGGCGAGGTAACAAGGGCATGAGTGACCCGTGCGGGGCATCGCGGTCCAGCAGGCGGCTCGGCTGGCGAACCAGCGGATCTGGGCAAAAGCCCCTGGTGGCGGCTCCACCTGCTCCTCCTCCAGCGAGCCGTGCATCCAGGAGGACCCCCAGATTCTAGCCCTATCCACAGGGGGCAGCACCACTCCCCCTATGGTCAGCGATGGACATTCCAAACTGGACGTGATGCGGTATGTACAGCCACTCAGTCTTGGCGGGTTGAGTCGAAGCATATTTCGTCCATCAGAATCCGTACGCATCCAGACAGCGGTCATCACGGAGAGGGCATCACTGATCTGGCCAGGGGTGGAGATATATAACTGTGTATCATCAGCATATTGATACCTCTCACTAAAACCCGAATGATCTCACCCAGGTTTCATGTAGATATTAAATAAAGGGGAGAGAGGCGGCCCTGAGGGACCCCACAAGTGAGTGCCCTGGGGCCGATCTCTGCCCCCTGCTAACACCGACGTTACCGCCCAGCAGTAGGAGAGAAACCACCGAAAAACAGTGCCCCCACCCCAACCCAGCGTGCATAAAAGGATACCATGGGCGATGGTATCGAAAGCAGCTGAGAAGGTCTGGGACAGGACAGAGGAAGAACCCCGCTCCTCCAGAGAGTCATCCATCAGTGCGACCAATGCCGTCTCCGTGCTGAAACCAGGGCAACCGATTGGACAGGATCTAGGTAGTCGTTTCATCCAGGAAGCGGAAATTGTCTGGCCACCACACTCTCAACAACCTTAGCTAAAAGAAAGGTTGGAGACTGGACGAAGTTATCTAACACAGTCGGATCCAGGGCAGGCTTCTTCAGGAGGGCTCACCACGCCTCTTTCAGGGGAGGGGAAAAACACCCTCCCTTAGCGGCGTTGACCACTGCCGGATCCGCGGGTGACCTCCCTGGCGGCATAAGACAGCCAGGAAGACATGAGTCCAAAACATGTGGTGGAACTCAGGCGCGCATAATCCCGTCCACTTCATCCCGGAAACAGGATCGAACTCATCCCAGAACACACTTGCCAGACTACCTGTATCCGGCTCCTCAGACCACTGCAAATCAGTGGACAACCCACTGGTCAGTGATCTTATCCGACGAATATTGTCCAAATTCCTCAGCCCTTCCCGCCGCCCCCTCCCAGGACAAAGGAAGCGCGTAACCGAACAGAGGCTGGGGCGATTATCTGCGGGACTATATGGAGAGGAGAAGATAAGACCTTCTGCCATCCTCATAGCTCCCAGGGTAAGTCCTAATATGGGCTCTTAACTGGGTTGGTCCGGTGAGTGAGGCGGGTGGCCCTCCACCTGCTCTCTAGGCCCCTCGGCGGCGCTTCATCTCCCGGGCTCCTCTGTATACCAGGGGAGCCATCCGAGATCATGGGCGTGTGAGGGGCGCATGGGGACAACCCTGTCCAGAGGGCCTCTGAAGCGACCGCTGCCAAGCGTGCGTCAGATCCTCAACAGAGCTGTGAGTAAGGGAAGAGGGAAAAGGCCCCAGTTCGCCTGGAACGCTCAGGGTCCATAAAGAGCCTGAAGGCGGAAACCATCAAGAGGCTCCTTGTCCCAGCAGTGGGGGTGGCCTTTTGGAAAACCAGCCGCGGGAGATAGTGATCAGACCATGGGCGGGCAGAGCCGTATAAACAGGATGCCCTCTGTCACTCAGCCACCACCACTCAGAGACAAAAACTAGGTCCAGAGTGTTCCCCCTCGTGAGTGGGGCCATGAATTAATGGGTCAGGCCCATGGCTTCCATAGAAGACATGAATTCCCGGGCCAATCGGCGCATCCCCAGGGGACGGCAGGTTAAAGTCCCCAGGACTATAAGGCCTGGGAGCTCCACCGCCACCCCGAGGGGCGTCAAGAAGTCCCGGTAAGGCAGCTGTCACACAGCTGGGAGAAAGGTATGTGAGCAGCAAGCCCACCTGACCGTTAGGCCCCCACTTCAGGAGAAGTCTCACTTCTGCCTATCTCTGGGATAGTGACCTCCCTTGGAAGCAAGGTCTCCCTAATAACCACAGCCACCCCACCACCCCTTCCCTGGGCCCGTGGCGTGCAACCAAAACCTGGAGGGCATAATTCAACCAGAGGGACACCACCCTCCGGGCCCAGCCAGGTCACGGTGATACAAGCCAGGTCAGCCTCCTCCTCCTCAATCTCTCTCGCGGAGGGTGGCTTTGTGCGGACCTGGCATTAAGTACCAGCCTAAGCCCAGGGGTCCCTGTTCCCTCCCCCCAGGAGGAGGCCATAGGTCGGGCGAGCAACCGCAGAAGCTGGCGGGTGCGCCTCCCGGCATGTAATGACCCCTATGCCTCGGCGTCTGCCACCGACTCCAACCACCCTAGAATGTGGCCCCACCTGAGTCCCGGGGCCTCGCGACCCCCCAACCCCGCCCCTCCTGCCCGAACGGACTGCAAACAGACCCATTTCCCCACCTCCCTAACCCCTTAAGACAACAAATTAAAAATTTAAGAAGTTTCCCTTCCTTCTAAATTTGGAATTTGGCCCATTAATCGCGACATGCCACCTCTGGGATCCCAAGATCCGTCATTAAGGTAAGCTTTTGATGGCGTACAGGGCCATTCCACAGACTGGGGAACCGTCTGGAGGGCCCGTAAATCTAATAAGAGAGTAGACAAGCATAACTTAAACATCTCAGACAGTAATGGAGGTAGTTGGTGCGATGGAACACATTGTAAGAATGGAATACAATGGGAGACAGACTGGCAATGAACAGGAACAAGAACAGGAACAAGCCGCGGTCGGCGCTCTCTCTCACAGCTGCCGCGTTAGAGTCAAAAACAAGTCACTATGCTGCCACCATAGTGGCTTGCGGCGAAAGTCCTGATCAGTCTGAACAATCCCTGCCCTCCCACTGCAGGGGAAAATACATCCTCCCACTGTTCTCTCACCACAATGGGAGGCAGCCAAGTCTCGGGAGAAAAGCAAAGTCCGTAAAAATGATGGAATTGGTGCAGATGACCCAGGCACCATCATTAGTGTCTAAGAGAGTCCAGAGTGACAAGGACAAGAGAAGGCAGTAGATGTAAATAAATACCCATCAACCAGGGCCAATGGGTCCATAGAAGTCCAGGAGGTATAGCGTCCAGAATTGATCTAAACTGGCTGTGGCTGGGGCCCAGCCATAATGCCTACTCTTCCTGGGGGACATCACCAAGAGAACCCCACCCAGGGAGGCCGGCTCCTCCACCCCAAACCGCAGCAGAACAAACCCTTCCCAGGGCTCCCAGGGCCTCTCAGACCAATAGGCCTCCATCCATCCCACAAGTCAGCTCCTCCCAGAGCCCAGCTTCTGGGGGAGGGAAGGGGGCTCCCGATTCAAAGTCCAAACCCCAGGGGCACACCACACTTGCCCAAAACCAGGGAGAAAGAGGTCCATTAAGCCAGCAGCCTCTCCGTCCGGGCTCCAGGCAGACACCAGGAGGCAGCCACAGCAACACCAAGAGTCCCGGAAAGCATCCATCCCTCCCGGGTAATCCCCGGCGTCGCAGGCAGAGCCGCCAGGCAGCCCGATCGCCGCAATCACCTCCATCGAACTCCGCCTGCGCCACATCCGTGCCAGCAAATGCAGCCGGCGACCAGCAGCCAGGCAACCAGTCCACAACAAGAGGCCAGCAGCAGCATCGGATCCAGCGCTGGGGGCATGGGTAAATAGGCAGCGCCATCGCCCCTACAACAAAGGGAAGGCAGAAAGCGCCCGCTACCCCTCCTCCAGCCGACGAGCGGCGGCAGTTGTAAAAGCAGCGGGGAGAAAGTCCAGCCACACCAAGCCGCCCGGCCAAATCCTTGCCGAAGCGGCCCCAGTGGCTTCCCCGGCGCTCGGAGATGATACTAGGAGAGGAGGTGGCAGCAAGTCTTTCCTCCCTCAAAATCCAACAAACCTCCAAAACGCTGAGAGAGTCTTCTCATCCATCAACCGCCATCTTGAGCATGCGCAAACACTATTGCCAGAGAGACTGCCAAAGATGCTGTGTTGGCACCTGTTATGGGCTGGATTAAGAAAGGTTGGCCTCTTCAAGATCTACCTCACCTTGCCCAACATTTTAAGTCCAGGCAAACTGAATTATCTGTATTAAGAGGATGTATTTTGTGGGGTAACAGGTTTATTCCTGCAAAACTGCAAAGGAGGTTTTGGAAATGTTACATGAGGGTCATCCTGGATGTAAGGATGAAAGGTTTGGCCAGGAGTTATGTATGGTGGCCAGGTATTGACAAAATGGTTGAAAACTGGGTAGCCTCTTGTCCCAATTGCCAGGTAGTCAGGCCTGCTCCACTCGCACCCACACAGGAATGGGAATCTCCTAGGGGCCCATGGTCTAGAATCCACATTGATTTTGCAGGCCCCAGAGGGCACACTTTTCTAGTTATAGTAGATGCATATTCCAAATGGCTAGAGGTAATTCCCATGACATCCACTACAACTGAGGCTGTCATCAAGCAGCTCAGAAAATTGTTTGTAACCCATGGGTTACCAGATGTCTTGTCTCTGACAATGGCCCTCAATTCATCTAACATTTTTGAATCCTTTCTAGCTCAACAGGGTATCAGACATGCCCTCACTGCCCTTGGGCACCCTTGACCAATGGCGGGCTGAGCATGGTATGCTTTACCAAGAAAGCTTCAGCAGCTGGGTCTGGGATATCACTGAAGCTTGAAAAACTTCTTAGTGTTCAACACATCACTCCTAGCCCATCAAATAACTTGTCCCCAGCAGAGTTGTTGATGGGTAAACTTAGGTCTTCCCTTGACGCTCTTCATCCCACTTATGCACCCACCACCACTGGATTCCACTTCCAAAGTTCGTTCTTTTTGTGTGGGAGATTCTGTATATGCTAGGAACCTTATAGGTGAACCTTTGTGGATTCCTGCTGAAATAACTCATCACTGGCCCTCGTTCTTACAGGGTACAAACAGAGGATGGCCTCCTCTGGAGCAGGCACATTGACCAACTTAGATCCAGGTTTCCTCAGGAACATCGCCCCTGTCTCTCTGGGTCCCTCACCTAATGTCTCTTCTGGGGAAGAACAGGAGGAAAATCAGCAAACAGGAATCAACCCCATGTGCAACAAGCCATTGCGACAGGAACCATCCCGAACCCTGTCACAATGCCAAGATCCATCCTTAGAAGTGGAGACATTATCGACAGGAACCATCCGAACCCTGTCACAATGCCAAGATTCATCCTTAGAAGTGGAAGATTGCACACCACCACCTGACTTGGGTATGGACATTGGAATGGAGATGGGTTGGGAGGAGAGACCAGATTCTAACAGTCTAACAGGGTCTCCTTTCACAGGGAAGTCCCAACGGAGAAATGTCAGCACACTATTTCCCTCACTGGAGTGAAAACGTTAAAACTTCTGAACCACGAAGGTCTCAGCGTACATTAAGAGCCCCACCTATTTAAAGGAATACATTAGATAGGTTGGGGTTTGGTATGGACTGAACCTAGTGGGGAGGGTGTTATATGTATGTAGGTTTGAATGTTATTGGTTTATTTGAACTGTTCTTGTAAAATGTCAAATGGTATTGGTTTAAATAGTCTTGGGGAAGAAATCCTGCACTCCCATTGTAACACAGCTACTGCTGCAGGCTATAAGAGGCAGCCGTAGCCAAGCCAGGACGGGTCTATTCGAGCTGTAGTCACTTAATAAACTCTTTGCTGGAACTCCTCGTCGACTCTTCATGCAAACAACAACAGTTTGAGTATGGACTGAACCTAGTGGGGAGGGGTGTTATGTATGTAGGTTTGAAGTCATTGGTTTAGTTTGAACTGTTGTTGTAAAATGTTGGAAATGATTGGTTTAAAAGTGCGGAAAACCCTGCACTCTGATTGGCTGGCAACTGCGGCTGCTGGCTATAAGTAGCAGCATAGCCCAATAACCAAATTGGTCCGTTCTGAGCTGTAGTCACTAATAAACTAAGAGCTTGAAGCACTCCGCGTCTGTCTCTTCATGCAAACTTAACAGATTCCCCTGCAGATGCTGCCTCAAGGTCACTAAACTGGAAGAAGAAGGGAGCCACATATCAAACTGCACTGGGACTGACCATTATGAAAACATCTTGTTTAAACCTGATTGGTTACCATGGGGCAGGCAATGAGAGATAGGTAAGGGAGGGGAAAGTAGATCTTAGCGATTTGGGCACACGATTCTCAATCCTGGCTTTGCAATACTGCAATACACTTGACCTCTAATAAACTACACCTTTCTCAACAAATGGAGCCAAGGATCATTTCTATTTAGAGGTTTAAGTTGTAGCAGGTGTGACAATTATGTTATTATAGAAAAACATCTCAAGCTAATGTTTCAATTTACACAATTAACATGAATCTTTTCTACAGCCTGTAAAGTGTAATGGAAAGAGAAATTGGAACAATACAAGGTACCAGTTTATTAAAATGCCTATGTAGGTGTTCATCTACAATACAAAGGAATCTAAACTAAAGATTGCAAACCTAAATGCATGCCAGTCCTGTCGCAACATTCCCATATGTGTAGCTATCTTAAGAGATCTTCATGTGGTTGGAGTAAAGATGTGAAAGTCATTTGTAAGCATGTTTACTTGAATGCTAATATTGTGGGAGCTTTCTATATATTTAGCCCAATGTACCCACAGATCTTTAGATCTTTCTGCGAAAAATAGTAAAATCATGGTGACATTGTGAACGAGCTTTGTAACCCACTTTTCTTCTCTGATGGAGGTCTCTTTATAGTGTAGACAAAACCTATGCTGAGCTTTTATCTTTATCAGCAGCCTGAGTAACCATCTGGTTCATTATAATGGATAAAAGCTCTCAGATATTTTCAAAGTATGCTTAATCCTCAGTCATCCTTATGCTACTGTCCAATGGAAATTTGCATGGCATGGAGAGCAGGATCAATGCAGCATTAAATACAAGTCAAGCTGTGGCCGTGTTGGTGAACTTCTCTGAAACAGGTTTGGAAACCGGATCCTAGAACTGCAGTATTTATCTCTGCAGGATGGCCAACCTGAGGCCATCTTCACCCTTCACCCATCTGCAGACTGACTCCTCCATTCTCCTGTTGCATTGCTTCCCTTTGGACATCAGTACAGAACATTGATGGGAAAATTTCCCACCATTTTCAGGTAAAAAAACTGAGAAAAGGAAGTGAAGGATGGGTGGGTGGGTGGGTGGGTGGATGGAGGAAGGAGGGATAGGAAAGAAAGGAAAGAGATGGAAGGGAGGGAGGGAGGAAAAAGGAAGGAAGAAAGGGGTGGTCAGAAAAGATGGAAAGAAGGAAGGAAAAGATGGGACAAAGAAATGAATGAGATGAAAAGGAGAATGGGAGAAAAGAACTAGGAACTTAGCCCCATCCACATATGACAAGTTCCTACACATTTTGCTTAACCCCTCAGCTCTGTGACCCTCTCATTACCCATCTCTGGCTCATCAAGGACAAACAAGACCAAACCAATTTTGGACTGAAAAGATCACAAGACAAAAGCAGAACTGGCTGTGTAGACATGGATATGAGTCAGGCAATTACGTGTTGTTTCTTAAAAATAAAAAATCCTACTCACCTCACAAAATAAAATTCTTTACAAGCTGTGCCAAAGAATTAAACATTGACAAAGCAAGACAAAATAAACATATGTCTATATCTATATCTCCTTGCTTGAAAGATAACAATGTTTGGGGATTTGTTAATTGAGACAGACTTTGGCAAAATGAAAAACTATCAGAGAAAGCAGCTTTTCTTCCCTTGTATTTTTTTTTCCCTGCAGAAATTTTATGTGCATAGTGGCAACGCTGGATCTATGTTTACTTTTTTAGAGATGTCACTTAGAAAGGGAAGGTGCCTCTTTGCTACTGAGTTACTCCATGTACGTGGATAAGTATGTGCATAGCTCATCATTTTTAATGGAAAGCAAGAGGTGTGATTTTTATCTAAAAGCAGCAAAACAAGGAACACGGTTAAGGGAAAAAATATACAAGCACAGCACTGAGAAGAGCTGCAAGAACTATGCAGATCAAATGTACAGCAAAAGAAGGTAGAGGTAAATTATTCGAGGTTTTTTTATACTCACGATATCATAGGCAGCCTCAAGGAATTACGCATGGAATTGTTGCTTTTCATGTGTGCATTTAGCTTTTTTTCACCTTAAATCAATTTTACAATGATTCTAATCTGTGGGGGAAACTCCCCCGATCCTATTTGACCATCAGCAGTGCGGCAAAATAAATAGTTATGTACAGCAGGAGTCCACAATTTGGTTAATGGGCATGTCAGGAATTTTATTATGGGTACACTCACAAAATGGCTGCTGTGGTTTAACGCAGCTAATCACAACCATTTTCCAATAAGCATTTGTAGCATCATAGCCACATCCAATTTATCATTTCCATGATTTTTCTGAGCTAGGGGGACATATTTCCAAAGGGTCTGGGGCCTCCCTTGCTTCATTTTTGAGAGCCTATAGATGGCTATGTAGTCTTCTTCCCAAAGTTATTACCATTGGTAGGACTCAAACCATTACTCTACCTGTCTTTGACATTGTATATCTACTGCCAGGTATTAACAAGAGGCCCCTCCTCTTGTTAGCTGCTGCTTCTTCTTTTTTAATTACATTTATATGCCGCCCTTCTCCGAAGACTCAGGGTGCTTACAATTTTTGGATACAACCCAGTGTGCTCAGCAATAGCCTTCATTCCATTGTATATGCCTGCTTATTACTAAGCAGCATTTTACAAGTCAGCTATTTGCCCCCAACAATCTTGGGTCCTCAATTTACCTACCCCGAGAGGATGGAAGGCTGAGTCAACCTTGAGCCTGGTGGGATTCGAGCCTGCAATAATTACAGGCAGCTGGAACTTAAGTGCAGGCAATTAACAGCCTGAGCCACCAAGGCCAAAGCTTCACTGAAGTACAGATGCTGCTAAGTGAAGACAATTCCTCCACTTTACCTGCCATTGGGCCATAAGGTCCTTTTCTGCCTTCAAAACCCTTGACCATTTTCTTAACCCTGGAAGGTGCCACCAGCAGGGCCAGCCAGACCAAAGTTTTTTTAAAGAGGTGTTATTCCTCCACCACTCATCCTTTGTCCTGGCTTGTGATAGGCAGGGACTGGTTTCCCAAACAATGGGCCAAGGATAGCAAGTTTAGGATGGTTATATAAGGTATTCAGAAATAGTCTATGTTTTAACAGCAGTGGAGAGATAATTAAGAAGGTATTAGACCCATGTTGGCGAACCTATGGCATGCATGCCTCAAGTTGACCAGAGTTGACCAGAGTCATCTCTGTAGGCACGCATGCCATCACCCTAGCTCGGCTCCACCATGTGCATGTGCGCCTCCTGCTGGCCAGCTGGTCTTTGGGTCTCTGCCATGCATGCACGGGAGGCAGACTGCATGTGGGGGCAGGGCACATGCACTGGGGGTGGGGTACATGCACAGAGAGGAGGGGCACATGTGCGGGGGTGGGGGTGCATGCAGGGGGCAGAGTGCATGCGTGGGGGCCACACATTGCATTTTGGGCACTCAGTGCCGAGAAGGTTCACCATAACTGTGTTAGACTGTGAAGAAATAGACAGACTTACACTGAAAATGAAACAGAAAGAAGACACAGAATATTATCAAACTTGGAATTCATTTCACCAGTGGTTGGAAAAAAGGGGTGGAGAGTAAGAATGGCATTTGTATTGTTAAGCAAATTAAATACCTGGAACAACACAATGTTTATTAAGCACTGAGGGATGTAATTAATAAAAAATTAATAAAAAAATTTTTTTTAAAGAAATATTCTTGGGATATTTATTGAATGCTAGTCCCCCAGTTATGCCATGCTGTTGTCATTCAGGAATTATCATTTACCTTTCAAGGCCTCCCATGCGTTTGGCTAGTCCACTTTTAAAGCTACCACAATTGGTGGCCACTGCCACATCTGGGGCATCCAATTCAATAGGATGATGAAACCCTTTCCTTTTATCAGCCCTCAATCTTCTGATCTTGATTACAGTGAGAGATGGGGGGGAGGGAAACATCTCTCTGTTCTCATTTTCCATTCCATGCCTGATTATATATACCTCTAGCATTTTCCCTCTAGCTTTTCCCCCCTGCTCTGATTTTTCTCGAAGCGAAAAGAGCACTAAATGCTGTCACTTTCTTTCTGAGGGAATTGTTCTCACCTCTTATCATTGTGACTGCCCTTTTCTGCATCTCCTTTTTTAGTTTGCAAGATTTAGGACTGGGTGTCATCTGCTATTTAGGACTCGGCAGGGTAGCGTTAAGGTTGCCTTACTAACAGTGGTCCTGATTACAAGTGGAATTTGCCTTGAGGCTCCTGGGAGGTCAGGAAGCTTTGATTACTCACATATATTCCTTGGAACTTCCTGAAAGAGGTCATTTTTCTCTACATCTTGCTTTCAAGTGCTTCCCCATCTTTGCCCATCATAATGGTCAACCACAGGCCGTAATAGCAAATAGCACTTAGACTTATATACTACTTCATAGTGCTTTACAGTATTCTGTAAGGGGTTTACAAAATCAGCAATCTGGGTCCTCTTTTAATGACCTCAGAAGGATGGAAGGCTGAGTCAATCTTAAGCTGGTCAGAACTGAACTCCTGGCAGTGGGCAGAGTCAGCCTGCAATAGTGCATTGTAACCACTGCACCACCATGGCGCCACCATCTTGCTGTATGCTTTTCAACCTTGGCAATTTAAAGATAGGTGGACTTCAATTCCCAGAATTCCCCAGACAGATGTTGGCTGTTAGACCTTTTAAGAACCAAAACATTGAAGCTAATAGGGGCATGTGTTCAAGACAGCTTTCCTTATTGGTAGCTGTTGTTTTCCTTATTCCCACTCATACTTTTCACAACAGTCTATTCATCTGATGACTCTAAAGAGGGTTTAGCCAGCCACTCTCTTCCTCCATGCTTAAATGCTGGGATATACGTAATGCTAAGCTGAAAATTTCCACGCATTGTCTTCTGACGTAAATTCTCAATCAGTTGGATAAAAGTGAATTTGCTGCTGAAATATCTTGCAAAGGAGAACAGAATCTGGACAAATTCTCATGGGTGGAGTGTGCTGTTCTTGCCCTTGTTTAGTTAGGAGGTGGCCAAGGGTGTGGGTGAATGCCCTGTCTTTCATTACAGAATCATCTTCCCAACCATCAGTAGCCTCCCTAGTTTGGCTTCCATTAATTCCCAAGATTAACTTTCAGGAGAGAATTTATTGTGCTTTTACAGATTGGGGAACTTTGGAATGACAGAAAGATACAGAACAGGGGAAAAAAAATAACTTCCATCCTTGAACTCTCTAAGAATGAAAGAAGCTAAAACCCAGCCGAGGGAAATCCAAAACAAATTCTCATCTACCTTGTGAATAAGATAAGAAACAAGGTGTCTTTTATCACAACTGAAGAAAACATTTGAGAAGCAGCAAAGGATGTTTTGATTTTAAAACATTCACAAGCGATATATTTCAAGACATTGAGAGGCGTTCCTCAGTTGTGTTAAGATCACTGTTTAAATATCCTGTTGCAAGATCTTTCTTCTGCCATGTTCCCGGCTTGTTACCTCCATCTTATGGGGCAGCCCTTCAACCAAAAACAGTGATGGTTTCAGGGTCTACCAAATCTAATGAGCTTTCAAGACTAGCTACAGGTAACTTGAAAAGGCAGGATCAGCTCTGTGCCATTTCATTATGAGAAGACGTCCCTTAACCTCTGACTGAAAAACTCTCCACCACTGGTGGTGAGTCTGGCAATGGAGTCTCTGCTGTGTTCAATGATCTTATGGAAGAGTTTTGAAAAAAGCACTAAATTCTATAGGGCAAGAAAATACAGTTCTTTCCAAATCCTGCACTTCCATAAGCCTGCTGAATCACTGTTTACGCTTTCAACCACTAGGATGCTTGAAGGTAAAAACATTCCTTTCCTTCCCTTCCCTTCCCTTCCCTCTCCTCTCTTCTCCTCCCCTCTCCTCCCCTCCTCTCTCCATCTCCCCTCCTTTCTCCACCTCTCCCCCATTTTCCTCTCCCTTTCAATCATGTCCATTGCTTCAAGACTGCCTGGATAAAAACTCCTTGGAGTTTTCTTAGGAGGATTTTTCAGAAGTGGTTTGCCATTGACACCTTTCAAGGGCTAAGAGAAAGTGATTGGCCCAACATCATCCAGCTGGCTTTGTGCCTAAGGTGCCTACAGCTCTCAGTCTCCTGGTTTCTAGCCTGGTGCCTAACCACTACACCCAACTGGTTCTCTCTCACTTTTCTTTATAGTAAATCCTAAATTCTGGCATTTATTCATAATTTTCTTTCTGCCAGGTGAATCTCTTAGTGGAGTTTATTAGCTTTGTTTTAATGGAAAAAAATAAATGAAAAGGCATATTCAGATGGCATGCTATGCATGTTGTAGCCGTAACTATGATGAAGAGTCTGACTCATTGGTACCTTGTCTCCCTAACTGGCTAATGTCCCAGTCTCTTCAGTCTGCTGGCCAACAATTCTTCAAAGAGATATAGGGATACTGCAAACCCATTTGTTCTAGAGCAGGGGTGTCAAGCTCAAGGACCGGGGAGGGCCAGATCTGGCCTGGAGGGTGCTTAGATCTGGCCCACGGGGCTGTCCTGGAAACACCAAAGGCTGGCCCATGGTACCTCTGCCAGCAAAAATTGAGCTCAGGAGGGTCTTCCCAAGCTCCGTTTTCACTGGCAGAGGGTTGCAGGAGGCCGTTGCAGCTGAAAACAGAGCTCGGAGCCTGTTTTCACTGGCAGAGTGCTTGGGTCACCACAGACACCCCTGACACAGTGACATTAAGCTGGCCATGCCCACCCTGGCCATGCCCACCCTGGCTCCCCGAGGTCAAACACAACCCTGGTGTGGCCCTCAATGAAATCGAGTTTGACAATCCTGCTCTAGAGCTATTACATAGAAAGAAAAACCAAAAGTACACATATAGACTGGGTGAAACCAGGCTCAATAGCAGTAACTGTGAGAGGGATCTTGGAGTCTTAGTGGACAACCAGCTAAATATAAGCCAGCAGTGTGCAGCGGCAGCCAAAAAAGCTAATGCAATCCTAAGTTGTGTTAACAGAGGGATACAATCAAGATCAAGGGAAGTACTAATACCACTCTATAAAGGCTTAGTAAGACCACACCTAGAGTACTGCATCCAGTTTTGTTCACCACATTATAAAAAAGATGTTGAGACTCTAGAAAAAGTAAAGAGAAGAGCAACCAGGATGATTAGGAGACTGGAGGCTAAAACATAGAATGAACAGTTGCAGGAACTGGGCTTGGCTAGTCTAGTAAAGAGAAGGACTCAGGGAGACATGATAGCAGTCTTCCAATATTTGAGGGGCTGCCACAGGGAGGAAGGGGTCAAGCTATTTTCTAAAGCCTGTAGGTCAGACAAGGAATAATGGATGGAAACTGAACAAGGAGAGATTTAACCTGGAAATAAGGAGAAACTTTCTGACAGTGAGAACAATCAACCAATGGAACAGAAGTTGCCTTCAGAAGTTGTGGGAGTGCCATCACTTGAGACTTTCAAGAAGAGATTGGACTGCCATTTGTCAGAAATGGTGTAGAGTCTCCCGCTTGGGCGGAGGGTTGGACTAGATGACCTACAAGGTCCCTTCCAACTCTGATTATCTGATATATGGGCCAAAACAAAACAAATAAACACTTCAGTCTCTTTGCTGGAACAGACATCCACATGATGTATTTATGTGTGAAAAACAGCTGGAAACTGTTGCAGCTACATTTTTTCATTTTCCCCCTTTTTTCATTTATTTTTCAATGCTTTTTAAAATAATAACAAAAAGAAAAAAGAAAAGGAACAAAACAGAAATATACTTATGATATAAATACATATATTCTCAAGGAGAAAAACATTAGATATTGCTTTAAAAAAGTGAAAAATATATAACAAAGACTGTGGAATCCTTGGCATTGATGCTGTTACCTAGTTTGGTAATGAAATGTAATGAAACATCTGCAAGAAAACTATCAAACTCAGAGAGCACCAAGGACCCCATAGTTCAAGCCTAAACTGCAAATATTCTTGACTGTTGGTTTTACAAAAAAAGGACAACATATCATTTTAACAGTAAACAAGTACAGTTCTATATATACTTATCTAATGCAAATGATATTCAAGTACATAATGTACTGCATTTCATATAAATGAATCCTATATTTCATTATGCTTGTCCATACAAAGTCTATGCCTATAGGCAATGCTCTCATAGCTAGCAAGTGCAATCAAGTCTTCATTCTATTGTGAAGGGGGCCATACATTTATCTTTCTAATGTTGCAATATCAGTTTTTTTGGCCATAGAAAGGGCACAGAGAATCCATTTACTTTAACTTTTTTTTTAATCTTTCCAACAAATTTGCTTTGTGTCAACAGGCTAAAATCATTGGATAACCTCCTTTTTTAAATTTAGACACCCAAAGAATTAGCCTTTTGATAAGTCACTATGTAACTATCATAAATAACTACAATAAATAAAGGAGCCTTGGTGGCGCAGCAGTTAGAGGGCAGTACTGCAGGCTATTTCTGCTGACTGCTAGCTCAGAGGTGGTATTCAGCAGGTTCTGACCCATTCTGGAGAACCGGTAGCAGAAATTTTGAGTAGTTCAGAGAACCGACAAATACCACCTCTGATTGGAGATTTTACAGTATCCTTCCCCTGCCATGCTCACCAAGCCATGCCCAAAGAACCGGTAGTAAAAAAAATTGAATCCCACCACTGTGCTGGCTGCCTGCAATTTGGCAAATCGAATCCCATCAGGCTCAAGGTTGACTCCACCTTCCATCCTTCCGAGGTGGGTAAAATGATGAGCCAGATTGTTGGGAGCAATAGGCTGACTCTGTAAATCCTCTTAGAGAGGGCCATAAAGCACTATAAAATGGTATATAGGTCTAAGTGCTATTGTTATAAATAGAGAACAAATTAAGACCATGATTAAAGTTCCCATCCTTATTTTCACCTATTGCTTGGTTGAAGTAAAGAATCTCAACGTGATTATGGAATACCTTCTAAATGCAGTTACAGGTTGGTCAAGATTATTTGTCTTTCTTTACTAATCGTTATTGTTCTATCTGACATTACTCACCGGGTGTGTTATAAGATGTATACACAATTCCTAATGGGAAATGAAGAGGCAACTAGAAAGTACTTTTAGAAATCTTTGCAACAGACTTTCTCATCCTGGGTGGCCTTCAAATGTGCAAGCTTTACCACCAGGTTAATGTGGCCATTGCTAAGATTGCAAGGATTTGAAGTCTACATAATATCATAATAAATGAATATATATATATATATATATATATATATATATATATATATATATATATAAATAAATATATTACATCTAATTTGTGCTCTAGTCTAAGGTCACTCCTTTTGCATACTTGCATTGTTTTCCTGTGATGGAACCTTCTTTTTCTCCATTTACACACACAAAAATTAAAATCTCAACTACATGTATGCATTCACCATCTTCATATAAGGGAATTTATGGTTACATAAAATGCGGCCTGATATCGATTTACAATTTGCACTAAAACAAATATTGCATTATTCAAACCCATACTAATGAGCCTCCCTGTTTCAAATATTCTTAGATTTCCTATAGAATTTATATTCAAATTTTATATTCAATGTTTCAACTGAGAAGCAGCAATTAAAGGGATATGTATTTTAGCCTTGTGGCCAAATTTTGATTATTTTCTTGAGTATAGATTACATTCAGCCCTGCTTACAAATTATGCACAAGACATGTGAGTACAGAATACCCAGGACCTAACTAGCACATAAAAATAATTTGATGAGTCAAGAAAGAGATTTTCAGTGGAGTCTTTTTTAAAAAGGTTGCTTCAAAGCATTTGTCTGTTTTCTTTAATGACATACCAAAATCATATTAGTTCAATTCTTGGCATCTTTAGCCTTTATAGTAATTTTGGCAAACACCATGCATTTTAAGTAAATAGAAAGTGAATGAATTATCATCAGTTGCCACAGTCAGAGATGCTAATTTTATAAAAGAAGTTCTGCAAGACATATTTTCTTTTCTGTATCTATAATGTAAAAGAGCTCCAAAATTATCAGTCTTTTGCAGCAGGTGAAAAAACATTATTTAGAAAAGAAGTTGCATTGTATCTTGAAGAATTCTAAAGGTAGCTAGAAATATCTGTACTTTAAAGGAAAGTTAGTTCATGCATAAAAAGGTGTTTGAATGCTATACCAGCTTCTCCAGAATGTAACTTAGCCTACCTCTTTTTGCAGGGAATACATGTTAAAAATGCCAAGATTATCACTGCTGGATGATTGTGTTAATAATTTTAGGAAAATATTATTTTGTGTTTTCTGAGAATTTACGTACAGATTATCCAGTTTGTTTTCTCCTGATAATGCTAGGAAAAGGATTTAGGTATCTAGAAAATTCTAAGAGAAGAACAAATTCACTTTGTTTGAAATCTTTTCATGTAGTTCTAAAGGTGCTTTTTTCAAGAGGCAACTGGACTTTCCTGTTTTTCTTTGAAGATGTTCTGCTTCTCATCCAAGAAGCTTCTTCAGTTCTGACTGGATGGTGGGGAATGGAAGGATTTATACTCCTTGCAGGCAGCTGTCCATTTGCATTCTTTTAGAGAGTCGTTGAGGCCACTTGGAGGTTTCTTCAGTCAGAGCTGAAGATGCTTCTTGGATGAGAAGTGAAACATCCTCAAGGAAAAACAGGAAAGTCCAGTTGCCTCTTGAAAAAGCACCTTTGGGACAACCATGACTTGGATGATTGAGAATCTCCATAGACAAACTCACTGTGTAAAAGATTGTATCAATAAGATCAAATAGCTGTAAAAACTATAACAAAAATGGGATAATTTTACATGCCATTCCCATGCACATATCAAAATTTTTCTTGAGGTAGTATGCTAAAAAGATACGGTATGATGTCAATTAGACATGAGCTGGTTGCTTCATCACCCACTTCTTTACTAGTTAAAATAATTGATTTTATTTTATTTATTTATAAAAAAATTATTGGCTGCCCATCTTACTATAGGGTAACTCTGGGCAGCCTACAATTACATATACAATTAAAACATACAAACTTAAAATCAGACATTAAAACCTTAGGACATATGAGGAAAGGGGAGAGGTAGGATCTGTTATTACTTGATCAACCACCTCTGCTATGCTGTTCCCCAGCTGAGGCCCCAGGCCAACTGACAGAGCCAGGTCTTTAGGCAGGGGTGGTATTCTACTGGTTTGGCCGGGTTCGGCCGAGCTGGTAGTTCCAAAGATAATCTGGGAGCAAACCGGTTCACTCTGATGATCAGCTGCTGGGACCTTTATTGCTTACTTTTCAACCTCAGCTGCATCGCGTGGCACAGTGGATTGCTGCGTGTCAGCTGTTGAACACACAAGGAGAGTGCAGGAGTGCAGGAGAAGGTCTGTAGGAAATCCTCTGTGCGCATGCAAAGCACGCCCACCAAGCCATACCCACCGAACCAGAGGTAAACCAATTTGAATCCCTCCACTGTCTTTAGGCCCTTACAAAAACATAGGAGGGTTGGGGCCAACCTCACATTTGAGGGCAAGATATTCCAGAGGGCAGGAGCAACAGCAGAGAAGGCCTTCCTCCTGGATCGTGCCAGCCAGAATAATTGGGCGGACAGGACTGTATGACTGTAATTTTGTTGCTTGCATCCTTACGATTTTTATTGACTGTTTCCTTGTATGATTTGATTGCTTATTGTACCCTATGACTATTATTAAGTGTTGTACCTTATGATTCTTGACTCTTGATGAATGTATTTTTTCTTTTATGCACACTGAGAGCATTTGCACCAAGACAAATTCCTTGTGTGTCCAATCACACTTGGCCAATCAAAGAATTCTAATTCTTCTTCTAATTCTAACATGCCTGCTCTGCCGTTATGAGTGGGGTGGTCCAATCCCAGTGGGGTGACACGGTCCCTCAAAAAACCTGTACCTTTGCCATGAAGGACTTTCAGGATGATCACCAACACCTTGAATTGCACCCAGAAGCAGACTGGTAGCCAATGTAGCTCGTGGAGCAGTGGTTTTACAAGGCCCATTCTAATTACAATATCATTGCTAACTAATTGGGTATTTTACTTGGTGGCAATAAAGTCCTCAACATTTTTCCTTTCCCCATCTCAGTATGGAGAACATCTACACTGTCCATAGGTTTCCAGACTGAAAAATGATCTAAAATCTGTTTTAGGTACTCAGGAACCATTTTATGTATTGTCAAAATTTTCATCTGGGAGAGTAGTGACTCTGTTTAGAACCAAGGCTCCTTAAAAAAATTAAACTCAGAAAGAGAGAGATTAAACAGAAATCCCTTTATTGGGATCTTTCAAAGCACACACTGCCCAAAAAGTGGAGTGGAATACGCTGATTGTTGCATAATGGAGAGTTCTGGTATGTCACTACATTACAGGGAGTTGGCACAGAACGGAAAACAATTGATGGGATAGTGAAATGCTCCCCATGCTGATTGTACACACCTAATTGAAAAATGTAAGTCAACATTAAATTTTGTTTGAGTTGAGGGGAAGAGAAAGAGAACCCTCAGGTTGTGGCATGCCCTAATCCTACATTTTATTTAGTATCATTTACCTTATCCAATGCCTATAGAGCATAAGTTCGGACTACACTCAACTTTTCGTGAAAGTAGTTTTAAGGAATAGGCCAATATTTGTATAGCAAACAATATCAAGACAACAGAGCTGGCCTCTAAATATACAACAGAAAAAATGAAGAAAAGGTTTCTACTTAGTACATTTAAATGGGCTGGTTATTGTGTATTCAGAGACCTGGAGACTGCTTCTGTTAAGGCAGAGCCATTGTTAAAACAATCCTTGTCTTTGTAAACTTGGGAATTCAAAAAAAAAATCCCCTAACTTGTTCTATTATAAAACCTATCCTTCTGTAACCAACGTTACATAAAGAACACTCAAAATGTTGATTTAAAAAAACTATTTGTAAAATCTCAAATAAAGGCTGAAAAGAGTGGTGCAGAAAAAGTACAAGAAGAATTTTTTTTTGCTGGATTCACAAATGATATACAATTATTCTAGTTCATCGTGAGGTTGGTTCAGTTAAGGCTTGGGGATATCTAGCTTAGTTATGTTGTGTAAATCTATCGCTACATCATAATTTAACATGGTGAGAATGACTATGCATCTCCTCCTTTATTTACCTATTTTATTTTATTATTTGCTTCCATTTCCAATGAACCAGAATAATTTCCATGTGGTTTCATTCACTAAATTATGGTGTGAAGGGGGTTTGAATCAAATAAATCATAGTTTAATGCTAACCATGATTTGTTAATCAAAAGAGTTAATTTTTTTTCTTCTCAACTGCCCAGTTGAAGGGGAGAAGGATCATTACTGCCTAACATCAGTTACTTTGATACTGAATTTTGACAGCTTAATCTGGGTACATCTGGAGAGAAACCAAAAGGCATTTTAAAGCTTCTTTTTGACTATAAATTATATTAAAAACCATAAACAAATTGCATTTGATGAAGTTCTTCAGTTGTAGGAGATAAAGAGTGCTGCAGCTCATGAAATATTGGGAATTTTAACAAAAACAAAATAGAAAGGTGCTATTAGGCTCATGCTAAAAAAACAGTGTTTGCAATTAAGTCTTTTATTTATTTATATTTATTTGTAACATTTATTGGTCATCCATCTTACCATAGGGTAACTCTGAGTGACTTACAGTTACATATACAGTTTAAAAAAATAAAAAGTTAAAATCAGACATTAAAACCTAAGGACACACATAGAGCAATGGCGTTACAGGAGCCATTCTTGGGCCTCCAAACTATCTACGCTGTGTCACTCTGCACCAGCTGTAGCTTCCAAATACACTTCAAGGACAGCCCCATGTAGAGCACATTACAATAGTCCAGCCATGAGATGACTCGGGACTGAATGACTGAGCGCAGGAAATCCTGATTCAAGATTCGCTTCATGAGAGAACAGCATATCCTAGCACCACTGAAAGAGTACAGTGGCATAGAATAGAATAGAATAGAATAGAATAGAATAGAATAGAATAGAATAGAATAGAATAGAATTACAGACCCTTCACATCCTGAACATAAACTGTTTCATCTCCTCCAATGCCGTTATAAGGCATTATATCCCAAAACAACTAGACACAGGGAGTTTTTTCCCCTCACGCCTTCACTTCTAAACACCTAATCCTCACAATACTGACTTATGTCTAAATATATCCATCCATGTTGTATGACTATGTTATTATTATTATTATTATTACTACTACTACTACTACTACTACTACGACGACGACTATGACTACGACTACTATTCATTGCACAGTCAGCCAGATGTTCAGAATGGGTTTGGCATTTTTGTCTATCTATCGAGTCCTTATCAAGGACCTGGAATAGGCAAATCTGGATGTTTGATGGGGTTACAGATATCGCCACAGGATAGAAGCTGTTCCAAGCAAAGCTGCCTTCTGCAATTGACTGATGGCAAATTTGTCAATGCCTTTGGTGTTCAAGTGGTGCTCCAGTTGTTTTGGGACTGCACCCAAGGTGCCTATTACTATTGTATACCCTTGCTTGCTGCTATTATTATTATTATTATTATTATTATTATTATTATTATCTCATCTCCTATATTACCTCTTCTTATTGGTATCATTATTTTGTTGCTTTGCATGTACACTGAGAGTTTCAGTCAGCTAAGATTCACATACAACTACTTTTCAATGCCCAAAACCTCATAATTACTCCTCTTGAAAGAATCCAATCTAAATTTCTGAATTCCAGGTAGCCCCTCATGTTTCAAATGTAATACTAAGGAGGGAGGAGGGTTATCTAAACTCAAAACAGATGCAGTTGTTATCAAATCAGTATGATGCAGTCTTTTGCAACATGGCTAAATTTTGCTACACTGCCTTTAAAATTAGGCAGACTTTTATTATCCACTGATGAACTCACCATCAATTATAATATTTATCTTATTTTGTCACTACCTCACTTTTATTTTCATTCAGTTGTTTGCAATTCTGCTCTGTGACTAATAAAAATGTGTACTCATTAGTAATAAGTCTTATTACTACCCAATACCACCGATATATTCAGCACTTTACAAAGAACACAAAGAGAGTGCCAAGTCCTGAGGGTTTACAATCTTGAAAGTCAACACAACAAAACACAGCAGAAAATACTAGATCTGATGTTTTGTCTGCTTTCAATAAAGCTGTCTGCAGAAACAAACATGACGCATGAAAAAAAATATTGTTTTTTAAAAAATGAAGATGTGTATGTGTTTCTACATGTGCGGTCTATCTGATGTAAATAGAGGCTGTCGGTGGGAGGCAAACAGTATCAAGATCATAATGTAAAGAGAAAACATTAGTCACTTCTTCTGCCCCATTTCTGGGGAAAAATCTCCTTCAGGTGCAGTTTCCATCTGGAGAGAATCATCCATTGGCATAATTTGTATCAAGATTATAAGAGGGGTGGGATGAGTAATTGTTTAAACTTTCTCCTCCAGCTTGAGTCTCTCCTCTACCTCCTCCTCCAACTGCAATGGGACAATGTCTGCAAGACGTGGTCCAAACAAATCAAGATGGCGGTCCTGGCATGATGATAGGAAATCCATCTCTTTTTTATGTATGATGCCATCTCAAATGTCTTGATTATATTATTGCTTTCTGAAAAAGATGGCGGTCCTGGCACGATGATAGGAAATCCATCTCTTTTTTTATGTGTGATGCCATCTCAAATGTCTTGATCATATTTTTGCTTTCTGAAAAAGCATGCAAGTTGCAGGAATCCGTAGTTTGCATTTTAAAAGGGGTAATTTCACATGCTGAAAGGGCATGGACCTGTAGAAAGTTAGCACCCACTCCCCTCCTAGAAGAATGAAATATTTTGAGAAATATTTTAAAAGACAGGATAAAATATTTCCCCTAAAAGAGAAATAAAAATCTCAAGGTGCATTGGTTGCGGTTGTCCTCCAGGTGAGATTCAAGGTGTTGATGTTAACATATGAAGTCCTACATGGCTTGGGTCCGGGGTACTTGTGGGAACATCTCCTGCCAGCATTGCATTCCGATCGCCCTGTACGATCCCACAGGCAGGGCCTCCTTGGGGCGCTATTGGCCAGACAATGTCAGCTGGTGGTGCCCAGGGGTAGGGCCTTCTCTGTGGGAGCACCCACCCTGTGGAATCAGCTCCCCTTGGGTCTCTGCTTGGCCCTGGACCTCCGCTCCTTCTGCCGTGACCTGAAGACTTGGCTGTTTCAGCAGGCCGGCCTGGACTGAAATGAGGCGGGGTGGGTTTTTTAAGGGAATTTTAACTAAATTTTACCGGTTTTTAGATTTATTGGGCTTGTAATTTAATTATTTTTTAATTAAATTTCTGGTATTGTGATTTTATATTGTGAGCCGCCCTGAGTCCCTAGGGAGAGAGGGCGGCATACAAGTCAAACAAACAAACAAACAAACAAACAAACAAACAAATAAATAAATAAATAAATAAATGGAGATGGAAACTCAGAGCCCGAGCTGCCTGCCCAGCAGATTTTTTTTGCCCATTAAGAAAGACTGGGCCAGCCTATATACAAAACAAAAGACCTTCTGCTCCAGGATGATGGGATTAAGACATGACCCTTCAGGACATACTAGGATTAACCCACTACCATCTAGCAGCAGAGCTCACTACATTGCACAATCTCCTAAGGACATTGCATCACCCCTAGCAAACTTCAACCAAACTTAGCTCAGGCAAACATGACCCCTACATGGCCCCATGGGAGTCTGACAACAGCCAATAGAATACATGTTCTTGCACAGGAAGAGGAATCTCAAGTTCAAAGCCCAAGAGAAGGTATAAAAACCCATCTCTTTCAGCTCCATGTGGTCAACTACCCAGAAACACATGTGCTTGGTGGTTCTGCTACATCAATAAATAGACCCTTTTTCCAATCAGCCTCCAGCCTCCATTTTGTCTCCAGTGCCTTTCTCCCGGCTTCTTCCAACACACCTAAACTAGAATTCTCAGGGACTGAATCTAGGATTGCCTGATTGCTTAGCCAGGGAAGTCCACCTGTGGCTTGCACAGGTCATCCTCAAGTTACATCCATTATTCAGCAGCTGTTCAATATTACAATGATGCTGAAAAAATGTGACTTGTGACAGTTCCTCATACTTGGGACAGTCACAGCATCCTTACAGTCATGTGATAAAAATTTAGGTGGTTGGCAGAATTTTGTAATGTCCCAAGTCATGTGATCACCATTTGCGACATTCCCAGCCAGCTTCTGACAAACAATGATTAAGCTGGATTTTACTTAATGATCACATGATTCACTTAACAAGTGCAACGATCTGCTTAACCGCGGTGGCAAAAAAAAACCTTAAAGTCAGGTGTGAGTTGTGTAACAACAGCTTGTTTAGCAAAGGACATTGTGGTCACAATTGTGGTTGTAAGTTGAGAACTATTTGTACGTCTCCCCCTCCCTGTCCTCCTTTTATTATCTCTACATTTCTGAAATCTGCATTCCAAGGAAATGAATCTTCTACCTGCTGCAGAAAAGTGCTCTAAACCTTAGAAGGTGCTGGCATTTATGGTTTATTACTTGGACTACCAATCTTTTATTCAATGTAATCAGAATAGAGCTGGAAGGAATCTTTGGGGTCTTCTAGTCCATCCCGTGTTCAAGCAGGAGACCCTATACCATTTTAGACAGATGGCTGTCCAGTCTCTTCTTCAGTGATGAAGCACCCACAACTTCCGAAGGCAAGCTGCTCCACTATCCTCACCTTAATTGTCCTCACTGTTAGGAAGTTTCTCCTTAGTTCCAGGTTGCTTCTCTCCTTGATTAGTTTCCATCCATTGATTCTTGTCTTGCCCCCTGGTGTTTTGGAAAATAAGTTGACTCCCTTTTCTATGTGGCAGCCCCTCAAATACTGGAATACTGTTGTCATGTCACCCCTCGTCCTTCTTTTATCTAGACAGACCATACCTATCTCCTGTAACTGTTCTTCAGATGTTTTAGTCTGCAAGATCAACAGTTCCTACAAGCCCGTGGAGATTTGTATATTGGGACACGTGGTACAAACACTTTCTGCAGCCTAGATATTGCACAATGTGATTTGGCTTCAAATCAGACTCTCTCACACATTTGCTCTTAATATATTTTATTTATTTATTTATTTATTTATTCGACTTGTACGCCGCCCCATCTCCAAAAGGACTCGGGGCGGCTCACAGCTAAAAATACAACAATAAATAAATTGCCTAAAAACATATTAAACAATTGCAAGCCGAATTAAGGTTAAAAAACCCCACAGTTAAAACAATCAAACCCCCAGAGGGTCAGCACAGCCCGGACTGTAAAAAGAGCCAGGTCTTCAAATCGTGGTGGAAGGTAGCATACCGTGTTTCCCTGAAAATAAGACACTGTCTTATATTTTTTTTGGCTCCCAAAAACACACTAGGTCTTATTTTCGGGGTAGGTCTTATATATTTGTGGTGCCAAATAGTGGGTGTGAGTGTGTAGGGGGGGGTGTTTCGCGGGTGCACGGTTGCTCCCTGAAAAGTCTTCCTGGAACTGGAGATTTACACTAGGTCTTATTTTCGGGGTAGGTCTTATATTAGGGCAGGTTTAGAAAATAGTGCTAGGTCTTACTTTTGGGGTAGGTCTTATTTTCGGGGAAACACGGTAGTAGTTCTTTGCTAAGTCACGACAATTACCAGCAGTTACCTCTTTATCAGAATCCTTGGACTGTTTGCATTGAATCACTTCATCATCCAGGAAACTGACATTTTCATATTTGCTAGCCTGGAGCATCAGTAAAATTAAGACTGGCTGAGTACAGCTATAACTAATATCAATTTTCATTCTTGGATAACAGCTTAGAATTGCCTTCAGGAGAAGGAGGCTTCTTCTGCTTTGGATGAGAGAAAGAGAGAAGGAAACTAAATATATAATAATCAACTACTCTTTTTGTCCTCAGGCTAAACATGTGGTGAGTCACACAAAGAGCATTCAACAACTTTGCAGGTCCTATCCCTGTTTGATTTAAGCTTTTAGGTGACTTAATAGTGTGTGAAAGGCGGAAAAGGTTGTTGACTGGGCCTTGCTGTGCATTCCAAGAAGGAAGTGCATTAAATGCAAGGGAGAGATTAGTGAAGAAGATCAGCAGGAGAACAGCACCTGAGAAAACAGTATCCAGGGTGTGGAATGGAAACCTCAATTAGTTGACCCATTCCTTAATCACCAGCTTAGTCGAGAAGGAAAACAATACTTGCCATATAAATAGACTGCCTCCTTAATATAGAGGAAATGCAGATTCAACAAGGCATAAGAGCCTTTCTTGACTGCATGCCCCATCACCAGAAGACTCTATATGTTCATCAAGACTTACTTGCAGTAAATGCACACAGGACTGCACCCTAGGCTTGGTTGCAACAAATGAAAAATTAGGTTTTCCTAATTGGATTCTCCACTCTTTCCACCCCTGAGCCACCCTCGATATTTTCAGGGGAAAATGCTGCCAGATGTTGAGGTGGGGCAAAAAGGAAAATGAAGTTTGGCAAAGTAATGCTTGCTATTAATCACTAGCATCAACATTTTTTTTATTGGTGAATACATTCCATTATCTGCATCACCCATGTTTTTATTAATAGCCTGTTACATGTTTTCCAACATTAATATTGTCTTGACACAGATTTAGTGCAGCTTTGCAAATAAAAAGCAAAACAATCATAAACACAGCAGCCTAAGTTGAAGATACAGAATGTCATTTATGGAGGGAGGAAAAAACCTGGAAAACAAAGTTTTGAAAGGGTTTTTTTTTTTTGGAGGTTGTGAAGAGATTTGCTACCATTGAGGCTTTAGGCTAAAGAGGACAGCCCCTAAAATCAAAGTACTCTCCAGATACCATTTTTGTACTCATAAAGCTCCCTGTCTGATTGAAGAGCAGGAGGAGGAGGAGGAGGGGGGAGGGGGAGGAAGAGGAGAATCTGTAATCTGTAATCAGTTCAAAAATCTTTCTGAAACCATTTGATTGATAGATTCTTATTTTTACTCTTCGTCTACTTTGTCTTGAGTCTGTGGGGTTTTTTTCATATCTATATTATTTGCATTTTCTGCCTTTCATCACAATATCTCCAAAATAAAATTTTAGAGATGAACTTTATAGCAGATTCAAGTGCATACATAGTTCCATTTCCTGAACTTCCCATCCTGGGGGCCTAGTTTGCCTTCTGGTAAATGGGTGTCTTAAGAGTCATTCTGTAGATGTGAGTGAATCCAACTCATGCTCCAAAATTCCAAAATGTTGCACCCAGCCCAAACAGATTGCCTATCCCCACCTTAAATCTAGCTCTATCTCTGACTTCATCTCTATGAGATATAAAATGAGGAAACCAGCACTAAACCACTCCCACACTCCCGAGTTCTTACATACATTTCAAGACATTCAAAGACCTGAATTTGTGGCTCTGTCCCTGAATTTTGACTTTGCAAGCTGAAGCTACAGTCGGATTATGCTATGTTCACTTTATATATAAACCACAATTTTATGCACATGAATGAAGTCTTATTAAACTCAGCAGGCCTTATTTTGAAATAAACATCCTTATGACCTCTGCTTACAGGAGGTACAATAGCCCTTCCAACAGCAAGAACACGTCCAGCAATCTCTTTTTTTTTCCTGCTACAGTATGTCCTTTTGACATTACTTTCATCTCATTTACAACACATACCTGAGGCAACTTGAAATTTACCTTAGTTAGCTCCTACATTGAAGAACTCTTTCCTCTACTTTAAGCTACCAACAAACCACAGCAATTCTGCTAGGGTTGCAATCTGTTGCACTTCACTGACTGTTTGGTTAGTGTTGCAATTTGGCCACCACTAGAAAATGGAACCAATCCTTCATTGATTGCCACTTTAGCCTGAATGCAGGCATGCCACTCCTCTGGCCCCTGGGCACTGTCTTTCAAGATCATCCAGCTCGGGGCATGAATTATTTTAAATTGGCTTTTCCCCTGATACTTCCTGAATCTCTACGTGCTTCCTGGCTCAGATAGCTGGATCAGCCTGAAGAACAGCTGATCAGAAGTGGCAGCAGAGGGCAGGGCTGTCTTCTGAAGCAGGAGAAAGCTTCATATCTGCTCCTTCCTCTTCTGGAATACCACTAAAGCAGTCTCCCTCCCCCGACCCTCCATAAAACCTTCACAAGCAGTTGGTATGAACTAATGGAGCTCCCTTTGAAGGCACCCATGCAAACCACTTGTGCCAAACTAGACTTGTAAGACTGGTTAAATCCACTGGCCTAGCCATATGTCAAAACTTTTTTCCTTGCCTAGCCTGGCTCATGTTATGGAGAGTGATTGGTAGATGTTCTCCTGTCAGTTTTGAGGGAAGAGAGGGAAATATAAGTGGAAGTAATTTCTTATTCTTTGCCATGCATAAGTCTTGCAAACTGGGATAGAACCATTTGCTTGCAGGATAGAGACTGACAGTGGGGATACAATAATTTTTTCTGCTAACTCAAGGTCTGGTAGATATAACTTTTGCTTGGCTATTCAAACAGACCAAATTCACATTTTAAAGGCAACTTCAAAACAACAATAACAACAACAATAGTGGGGTTGAGCTTCTGTGTAATTCTAGATAGATCTAGCTTTATTTCTAAAGTGACTCAGATAGAACAGCTGATTTCTTTAAGAGCTTCTTCAAATGCTGGGTGGGGTTGACTTAGGATAGTTTCTGCCAGATGTTTTTACCAGTATATTTTCAGGATTGCTTGGGTATTCAAAATTCATGCCAGGTGGTGTCACATCTAAGTTTTAAACATGGTATTAAATAAGGAATTAACTAACATGTAATTTTTCCTATGAAAACTTGCTGGAGGCAAAGAGAACTCAGTGAAGACTGTATGTTTTGAATGTTATTTTCATCATCATCACTATTATCATCATCAGTTTCAGTCCCTGGAATCTATCATTTAGAAGAATCAAGCAATGAAGTGCTGGAAAGAAATTGACTGTATTCATACAACATGATGGAGACATAAAGTAATTAGATAAGCTAACCCACAAAATGCCTAACCAAATTTAGCACATTGTCCAAATCAAGATGCTTGCTCATTACTAATGTGGTTAAATATACTATGCAAGTTTATCAATACTTAACTAAATGAAGAAAACATATAGCCATGCACATACTCATTTGAATATTAACAAGCAACCTGATGGGGGAAGAGAGGCGGGATATAAATTTAATAAATAAATAAATATACAGCTTAATTTGTTAAAATCTGTTTTACATTCTTTGCTTTATCATTAATCTTGAACACTGGGAAGTAAGATATAATACAAATAAACAAATATTAGTGCAGGGAATTTCCTCACAATTGTATTTTTAATCTGCTGATTTTCTCTATAATGTTTTTATTTTGACAACCTGGATTTCTGTTCCTTAATAAATGACTTTTATTCTTGTGTTAATATTATTTTGCCACACAAAATATTTTGTGTTGCATTTTGCCAAATGAAAGAAATATCTCCCCACTTAGAAACAGATCTTTTAAGCAATTCTTTTTTTTATAAAAAAGTTTTTTATTTTTGATACAAACATACAAACAGGACATACAAAACATAAAAACCATCTTCCATATATACATACAGTGTGTCAGTTGGTTACAAATCCTTTGTGTCATCCTTTCATATTCATCACTCACAATTTATCAAAAAGAAAATTTCTCATATTATCAATAAAACATTATGTATTTATCAATTATTACTTGTGTACAATTAAACTATTTTATCATATATACGAGATATATTTTTAATCTAAAATTTATGTTATACTTACATCCAATGGTTATATATATCAACATTATATTTTATATCAGCCTATTATATTTATATTACAAAATTATATAGTCTATTGCATTACCAAGTCTTTTTATCCAACCATTGATAAAACAAATCCCATATCTTGTAAAATTGTTTATCTTCTTGTTCTCTAATTTCAAATGTCAATTTACTCATTTCAGCACAGTCCATAATTTTCCTAATCACTTCCTCCTGCATAGGTATTTTATCATTCTTCCAATTTTTGGCAAATACAATTCTAGCTGCTGTTAAAACATTTACAATCAAATATTTCAACTCTTTATTGTAAATATCTGGTATAATTCCCAATAAAAATATTTCTGGTTTCAAGTCTATGTGTTGTTGTATCATTTTTTCCAACCATATGTGGATTTTAGTCCAATATCTTTTTGCATCCGAACAAGTCCACCACATATGGTAATATGATCCAGGTATCTGATGACATTTCCAACATTTATCCGATTTATTCTTAAACATTCTTGCAATTCTCGCGGGGTAAGTGCCACCTGTAAAACATCTTATACAAATTTTCTTTATAAGCAGTTGACATTGTCATTTTATAATTCTGGGACCATAATTTTTCCCATTTCTCTAGATCAATCCCATATCCAAAATTTTCCCCCAAGCAATCATTGTTTCTTTAACTTGTTCCTCTTCCATTTTAATTTCTAAAAATATCCATAAAGTTTTTAATCACCTTTTCATCAGTACCCATCAATATTTTGTCTAGCCCAATCTGCTTGTTATAAATACCTTCTACTTTAATATCCTTATCAAATCTAGATTGTACTTGCAAATATGAAAACCAATTCATTTTTATACCTTGTTCTTCCAACGCTTGCATAGATTTAAGTTCACCCTTTCATTCAATATCTCACCATATCTAACTGTTTGTTCCTTTTTATATATTACTGGATATGAAAAGGCTTCAATAGTAGATATCCACATTGAATTTTCAAGTAATTTGTTTTTAATCTTCTCCCAGTTTAAAAACAAAGCTTCTCGAATATAATGTCTTCTAAAATACCCTTGTGTTTTAGTTCCCTTATACCAAAGGAATGCATGCCACCCCAATAACAAGTCATGTCCTTCTAGAGTCAATAATCTAGTATTCCTTAGTGTTATCCAATCTTTTACCCACATCAAATTTGCCACCTGATAGTATAGTTCCCAATTGGGCAAAGCAAACCCTCCTCTTAATCTTGCATCCTGCAATAACTTAAGTTTTATTCTTGCTTTTTGCCTTGCCATATATATTTCAACATCATTCGATTTAGGTCTTCAAAAACTCTTTCCCTAATCTGATTGGAATTGTCTGGAATAAGTATAGAATTCTAGGCAATACATTCATCTTGATTGTTGATATTCTCCCAATCAACGATAGTTGTAAGTTTTTCCATTTTTCCAAGTCTGTCGCTATCTGCTGTTTAAGTTTAATGTAATTATCCTCCTTCAGTGTACTACATCTTGCTGTAATATATATCCCTAGATACTTAACCTTACTTGTGACCTTTATTTCTAAAGCTTCTTCCAATTCTTTCTTCCGTCTCGCTAACATATTCTTTGTTAATATCTTTGTTTTGTCTTTATTAATTTTCAATCCTGCTACTTCTCCATACTCTTCTATTCTTTCAATTAGCTTAAGCTCTGATTCCAGTGGGTCCTCTAATATAAAAACCAGGTCATCTGCAAAGGCTTGTAACTTATATTCTTCTCTTTTAATTTTCATTCCTTTTATTTGTTTATCTTCTCTAATACACCTGTTTAACACTTCTAAGGTTAACACAAACAGCAGGGGCGACAGTGGGCAGCCTTGTCTAGTCCCTTTTCTTATATTTATAGGCTCTGTCAATTCTCCATTTATCAAAACCCTTGCGGTTTGTTCAGAATATATAGTCTCAATAGCACATATAAAATTTTTGCCAAAGCCCATTTGTGTCAATTGTAGTAACATGAAGCGCCAACTCATGTTATCAAAGGCTTTTTGAGCATCCAGAAACATCAAGGCCATTTGCTTTTCAGGATGTGCCTCATAGTACTCCAGAGTGTCCAGAATTATTCTCATATTATGTTTGATTTGTCTTTTTGGCAGAAACCCATTTTGGTCAACATGTATAAAGTTGTTTAAGTATCTTTTCAGTCTTTCTGCCAAAATTGAAGCAAAAATTTTATAGTCTGAATTTAATAGGAAATAGGCCTATAATTTTTAACTTGTTGTAAGTCTGTGTCTTCCTTTGGTATAAGTGTGATATAAGCTTCTGACCAAGTCTTTGGTATTCTCTTCTCTTGCATGACTTCATTCATAACTTCTAATAATTGGAGGTTTAACACCTCCTGAAAAGTCTTATAATTCCACTGGTAAACCATCCGGCCTGGTGCTTTCCCTGTATTTTGTTTCTTTAAGGCTTCTGTTAACTCCATCATTGTTATATTCTCTTCTAACATTATTTGATATCTTTAGGTATCTGTGGTAACTTTGCCTTTTGTATATATTGTTTAATTTTTCTTCTTGAATACTCTCTTGATAGTACAATTTTCCATAATAGTCTTGTATAATTCTTTTTTCCCTTCATTTCCATAACAAGGATGTCCTTCTTCATCTATTAAATGGCTAATTTTCCTTGATTCTCTTTCCTTTCTTAATTTATAGGCTAACCATCTTCCTGGTTTGTTTTCCTCAAAATAATTCTGTTTAGCATTTTTAATCTTTTGGCTAGCTCTTCTTTTTCCATTAATTCCATTTTATGTTTGGTTATATCCATTTTGATTTTAACATCTTTTTTTGTGGAAATTTCTGTAGTTCTTTTTCCAGTTTTTATATTCTTCTTCTAATGTTTTAAAAGTCTTTTTGTTTGATATTTCTTTTCCTTGTATAATCAATTATCAAGCCTCTTGTATAGGCCTTTATCGCATCCCAGAGATTCTGTAACGATGTATCCTCTTTCTTATTTTCTTTAAAGAATACCAGTTCTCTCTCCATTTTCTGTTTAAAATCTTCTTCCTTTAATATCTTATTGTTTAATGTCCATCTAGATCTCATCTTTTGTCCTTTCCAAATAATAATCATTGGATTATGATCGCCCAAATACTTGCTTCTATTTCAATTTTTTGTATATTAAAAAATAGATCAGCTGATGTCCATATCATATCTATTCTTGACCATGATTCATGCCTGTTTGAGTAAAATTTTTATTGTTTATTTCCTATATTTCTCTCTCCATGCATCTTTTAAATTTATTTCTTCTATCATTTGAAAAAAGGGTTTTGGTAGTTTCTTTCTAGCTTTCTTTGTGGCTTTTTGTGATTTATAATCCAGCTGCTCATTAATTATTCCATTAAAATCTCCCATCATGCATAAATTAACGTAGTCCAGTTCAATTATTTTTTTATGGAGTTTATTATAAAATACCTCTTGGTGGTCATTTGGAGCATATATTGCTATTAAAAGTATTTTAGTATTATTGTCCATTATTTCTACCATTAAGATTCTTCCATCATCATCTGTATAAATTAATTCAGCCGAAATTGTTTCTTTTTTTACATTGTGCCAATGAAGTAAACAATTTTCCTATTTTTTTTGTTTCAGTACGTGTTCATGTTGTTTTTAATATGTACCTCTTGTAGGCAAATTATATCAAATTTTAATTTCTCCAATTTGTGAAATACTTTCCTTCTTTTAATGATTGAATTGAGTCCATTTATATTCATCGTAACCAGTTTTCTTTCCTCCATTTTAGATTTTGTAAGAGGGATTTATTGCTCTGGTGGATCTTATTTCTCTTCGTTCTCTGGGCGCCCTGCCTACTGCGCCTTCTTCTTTTTCCTTTTCTTTTTCAATTACTGCTATCAACTCCTTTTGAGGTTCAATCAGGGGCTCTTCTTTTCTTGTATCTTCCTCCTTTCCTCTAATATATTCATAATAAAATGATTCTGCCTTTTCAACCATGTCAATTCTATGTCTTTGTTCCCACCATGTAAACAGAAGGCCTTCTGGTATCAGCCATCTATAATTTATTCCTTTTCTAAGCAGTTCTTTGCTTAGAAAGAGGTACTCTCTCTTTTAAGCAATTCTTATGACACTTTATATACCAACTATTGATGAAAAACAAATAAGTCTGAGCACTGATATGGCATAAAATATGTTCCTTGCATTGCAATCCATGGACCAGAATAGATCCAATGGTCTTAAGCTATTATTTGTAAACTAGTAAACTCTTGGTTGTTTTCTATTTGAGACCAAGGCTCAACTGCTTCTTATCTGAATTTCTTAAACTATTTGAAAGAAAATAAAAGGCAACTACTGTTGTTTTGTTTAAACAGAAAAGGGGAGATTCTAGTAACAAAATGATTGCAGGTTGATCAATGAAAATAAACATTTATTTATTTCATTGTTTTAATGATGTTCATGAACCCTTCAATTTATAACTCATTAACAAATCATATCACATAAATGAAAACAAATTTATTTATTTCCGGTGATATTTTCAAGATGATAATAGCATCTAAAGGTTTTTTTTTCCTAACAAATTAGATCCCATCTTGTTTAGAGAGCAATTGCAGTTAGTACTATATATATTACAGATTCAGGGGTGGACTTCAAAAATTTTAGCAAAGGGTTCTCTGCCTGGCTGGGTGGGCGTGACCATGGTGGTGTGGCCTAGTCAGCCTCCTGCACCATGGCGGGGGTATTTTTGCTCTCCACAGGCTCAGGAGGCTTTTCTTGAGCCTCCGGGAGGGTAAAAACAGCTTCCCTGGGCTCCAGAGGCTCTCTGGAAGCCAAAAACAAGGCTATTTCTGGCCTTCCTGGACTTCCAGGAGGCCCATTTTTTGCCTTTCCCAAGCCTCCATGCATGCCCTGCATTTACCTGCATCCAAAATGGGCTGCGTGGGGACTCCTGGAAGGGGCGAGGTGAGATGGGTGGGCCAGACAGGAGTGGGATTTGGGGGCTCTCCAAACTGCATATAATCTTAGTTAGGGGCTCTCCCGAACTGCTGCGAACCCCCAGCAGCCCACCTCTGTACAGATTCCTCTTAAAGGTTATGCCAGTTATGTATAGCAGGCAGGGACAGCAATCTCACCCATCTTCTGTGAATGTGATTGTGAGTGATTTAAAGCTGCAGTCAGACTGAGTGAAAGTGTGAGAAGACAGGGCACCAAGATTTTCAGTGGTTGCATAGATAAAGAGGAGTGGGGATAGATTCACATTATTGCCTGAAATTATGGACCATCGTGAAACTCCATATTCTTGACATCCGTCTGCAGCCTTATGTTCTCATAGGTAGGCCTAAGCAGCGAAGGAACTTGATGAAAGGATTGGGAGAAGGAGCGGGAAAGTGCACAGCTTTGAAAATGAAGGCTCTACTTTCTAATAATTGGGAATGGATTTGCCAAGACTTTCTAATTGCAACTTATTGGGGGAAGGGATGGTGAAGTAAGGGATCAGGAGTCTGTTGCATAGTTCAATGTCTTTTGGCTATTCTTTATTTATTTATTTTGTCAAGATAATTTTTCTATGAAAAATTGGTATAGATGTTGAAACCAGGGGTGGGGGGATAGTATTTGATGCTGAGTTTGAAAGCTCTGGATTTCCAGTCCTTTCTTTCTACTTCTGCCAGGATCTGCTTCACATCTATGGTTCTTAGAACTTACACTGCACTCCCCTCTTTGTGGTGGAGCAGTCAGCCAGATATTTAGACTGGATTTTGGCCTTTTGTCCATTTATCGAGTCCTCGTCAAGGGCCTGGATTAGGTAAATTGTTATATCTAATAATGTTAAAGGTTTGTTGCAGAGTGTAAGCTATTCAGAATAACAGAATAACAGAATTGGATGGGATCTTGGAGGTCTTCTCATCCAACCCCCTGCTCAAGCAGGAGACCCTACACCATTTGAGACAAGTGGCTGTCCAATCTCTTCTTTAAAACCTCTAGTGATGGAGCACCCACAAGCTCTGAAGGCAAACCAGGTTCCACTGGTTAATTGTTCTCACTGTTAGGAAGTTTATCCTTAGTTCTAGGTTGCTTCTCTCCTTGATTAGTTTCCATCCATTGTTTCTTGTCTTGGCTTCTGGTGCTTTGGAAAATAGGTTGATTCTTGCGGCATCCCCTCAAATATTAGAACACTGCTATCCTGTCTCCCCTAGTCCTTCTTTTCACTAGACTAGACATACCCAATTCCTGCAACCGTTCATCATATGCTTTAGCCTCCAGGCCCCAGTCATCTTTGTTGTTGTTTTCTGCACTCTTTCCACAGTCCCAACATCTTTTTTTGTAATATGATGACTAAAACTGGATGCAGTATTCTAAATGTAGTCTTATTAAGTATTAGTAGAAGTTTATGAAGCGGTACTTACACATGATCTTGATTCTATCCCTCTGTTAATGCAACTAGAATTGCATTGGCTTTTTTTGGCTGCTGCCGCACACTGCCAGCTCATATTAAGTGATTCTTCACTAAGGCTTTATGATCAAGTAAAGCTGTCTTTTGCAATTGACTGATGATAAATTTGTCAATGCTGATGGCATTTGGGTGGTGCGCCAGATGTTTTGAGATCGCACGCAAGTCACCTGTTACTATTGGTATTAGCTTTGCTTTCTTTTGCCACATTCATTCTACTTCTACTTGCACGTCTTTGCCTTTTGTTCATTTTCTCTGCTTCTTTCTCTTCTATTCTGCTATGTCCTATAACATCCACTATTTAGATTTTTTTTTCTTATTGACAGTTGCTAAGTCTATGGTGTTATGTGGCAAATACATACAAAATAGTATAGGCACAGATCTAAGCAATGTGGCCTTTTGTAACAGAAAGGTTTTGTTAATGCAGAGATTTTCTAAGTATCACCCTAGGCTTTTTGGTATGACACATAATATGCCAATAACCACTGGGACCATCACAGCTGGCTTATGCCATAATCTTTCAGATCTGATTTTTAGACCTTGATACTTTCTGATCATCTCTATTTTTTTTCTTCTATTCTACTGTCCCGTGGTATTGCCACATCAATTATCCATACTTTCTTGTTCTAACCAGAGTGGTTATGAGCCAAGACATTATCAATTTGTATTCTGAAATCCCACAATATTTTAGACTCCTCGTTTTTGACTTTTTCAACTATATGTTCCCACATTACTGTCACACAATTTATTATTATTTTCAAAATGTACATCTCTACATTCGGGAGAGAAGGGGAAACAAATCATTCCACCCGAAATAAAATCTGAAGATCTTCCTCCTAACCCATGGCATTGTAGCTTTCTAAATAGTTGTAGGCTTTTTATGGGGATGGGGAAGGATCTCTCATAATCCAGGAGAAAAAGAGTGAAACTTCCAGATTGACTAACACCCTCCTAGTATGAAATCCATATAATGTCCTCCCAAATTCCAAGCTTGCTCAATTCTCATAAGATCACAGATTCTGAATTTCAAGACAAGTCATGGTGTTAACAGTGCGTGGGAGCCAGCACTTCTCAGTAGGAGGTTAAAGGAGTTGACATCCTGTTCAGCTACATTTTCAAAGCCTGAGCTAAACAGGAGAACCAGATCAAAGGGAACCAGGTGTGTCAGGGATTAATTTGCCAGTACAGGGAAAGACAAAGTGGCTTCACAAGGAAAGATCAACCTCCCTAGATAAGAAAGTCAGCAAGCATCATTCACAGTGGGCCTGCCCAAGTCTTATCAGGGACACAGAAGCAAGCGAGAATAATTTATTTCCTAGCCATCATTCCATCAGCAGTTCCTGGCAAAATAAAGATATGAATACAATCTTACAAGTTCAGCTCTTTGGCTTAATTTAGACATCTCACCAAACTATATTTAAAGAAAGTTCTGACTGGTTCACTTTGATGCTTGGATTAATAAACCATGCATTAAACTTTGCAGACACCCCAAAATTCAGAACAGTGTGTAGTAATAAACCACTGATGGTACAAAATATGGTTGGAATGATCCTAATTTACAAGACAATTTTTATAGCAGTTGGTTGTTCCAGCAGTTATGTATGCTAAACTATCTAGTTTGGTTTCAGGCTGTGAACTTGCCAACAGAGTTACTTCAGTAACTCTGAGATGAAGATGGCCCTTATAACCTGTTCTGGTACAGATCATTCGTTTTATGATTTACTTCTTGATGTAGCTTCTCATTCCCCACATACTGTATCTCTGTGCTCCACTGAAAAACAAAAGGTAATGTCAAGAAATCAGGAGATTCAGGCAATTCAAATGAGTATAAAGATTTATTACAAGCTTAAGCTTTCTACAAGAATCAGACCAACTGGCCATTAAGGGAAATATGTGGGAGATAAGATCTCTTGTGGGAGCAGAGACTCATGACTTATGACACATTTCACCCCTCCCTCAGGCTCAGCCTAGTCATCTCCTACAAGTAATCAATTAAAAGGCAATATAGTGGAAGGATAATAGAGAAGGTATGAACTGACTGTAACCTATTTATACCAACATTTCTAATACTTTTATATTCCATTTCTGTCATAGTTTGCTCCAAAAATATAGGGAATGAACCATTGATAAGAGTTTGGGAATAATGCTAGCCTTTCCATCTAAATTCATAGATTTCCCCTTAAAAAATAATAATGTTAGCACCTAAAAATATTCATCTGGGTTTTAATTTAAGTTTCAGACCAACAGGGTATTCTCTTCTACTCTAATTAAGAATCTAGTGAACATGTGTGCGGGTACTGTTGGTGAACTCTTATTCTAATGAGCACCCTGATATACATATCCCATCCTACAGTTATTGAGGTATTGGGAGTTTATTTCCAAAATGGTCAATGACAGTATCTCAAAAGAGATGTTCCTAATGTTGTTTTCCACAGCAATATGTGTAAGTCACAGCAGTAAAAAAAAGACTGCATAATTTAATTAAAGAACTAATTTGGCCAAACCTGAAAAAAATTAAACAGCACGATCTAAATACAATATACTGTACACCAGTCTTAAGTTATAGTTCACCAAATGTTAGGGGAACTGAGGGGAGGGGGGATTGAGAATATTAAGGAAGGTTAGCAATATTTTTTTCCTGAGAAAAGTTTCAGATAAAAAAAAATCTCCCAGCTCTTTTCCCTCCTCCCATTCTTCTTGGGAAGAAGGTGGTTTTATTAAAGTAAGGGCTTAAAGTGAGATCTCACAGAGCATTTCCAGCAGTGGCTGGGAATCTTGGGGATGTGTGGACTTCAGTTCCCAATATGCTGACTGGTGAATTCTGGGCGTTGGAGTCCACCCATCTTCAAGTTGCCAAAGTTGAGAAACAAGGAGCTAAACTGATCATAATTGCTAATTTGCATAACACATTAACCAAATTTAAGTTCCACTTGTGTAAACAGGAGTATTATCAACTTTTATAAGTGATCAACTATTGAACTTCATGGTTCCATAGTTTATACATACTCTGATCCAAATCCATGACTGTTCTTTATCCATATTATTGTAATAGGGGCATGCATATTGGTCAGGGAATGTAACAATGTTATAGCAATAGCAATAGCACTTAGACTTATATACCGCTTTATAGTGCTTTATAGCCCTCTCTAAGTGGCCTTACAGAGTCAGCATATTTGCCTCCAATCTGGGTCTTCATTTTACCCACCTCGGAAGGATGGAAGGCTGAATCAACCTTGAGCCTCGTGGGATTTCAACAGCCGATAGACAGCAGAAGTGGCCTGCAGTACAGCACTCGATCCACTGCACCACCGAGGCTCTTATTATAATTGAGTTGATAGCACTGGGCAAACAAGATTGCACTAATCCAATCATTATAGACACTTGTCCAAGATCTCTTTTAATATTAAAAGAAATACATAACTTTGCAGTAAGCATAAACGTGTGAAATGTATGCAGGCTGTCATGATCTAAAGGTAGTCCTTGATTTACGACCACAACTGAGCCCAGAATTTCTGTTGCTAAGTGAGACATTTGTTTAGTGAACTTTGCTCCATTTTGCGACCTTTCTTACCACAGTTGTTAAGTGAATCACTGCAATTGTTAAGTTAGTAACACAGTACTTAAGTGAATCCAGCTGCTCCATTGACTTTGCTCATCAGGGGATCACATGACCCCAGGATACTGCATAAACACGAGTCAGTTGCCAAGCACCTGGATTTTTATCACATGACCATGGGGATGCTGCAATGGTCATAAGTGTGAAAAACAGCCATAGGTTACTTTTTTCAGTGCCACTGTAACTTCGAACAGTCGACTAAACAACTTATTGTAAGATGCAGTACTCAGCATAGTGACTGTGGCAGCTACAGGTCTGTATGGCCACAGAGGTTCTATTTTTGTAAAAGTTGACTGCTTATCTGGCTCAGTTTCCATAACATAAGTGACAACCGTCTGTCTATTACAATGCTGCCTTATTAAAGAAATTGGACATGGTATCCTTGGGGCAACTGATTTTAATCTCCTTGTTGATACAGATTTCTTTCTTGCTGACAAGACTGAATTGAAGGAGTGCCATAAAGCCAGAGGCTATTGACCTTCTTGGAGAGTAGAGCAAAAAAGTTTGCACTATCTTAGAGAGAGGATACTCCACTCAGTTGGGCACACTAACTAGAGAAAACGTAGCTATGTATTCTCCCTGGATCCCCGTAAATGTAAACCTCAGGAAAAACATCCAGGATGTGGAAATCAAAATTTGATTGCTCAGAGGAGGCAAACCTTTGCGTGTTGAACTAGGTGGAGTTTTTTTTTTCCCTGTGGATTATTGTGTCAGCTACTAACTTTCACCGTTTTAATTCCAACTTAAATTTGGTGGACCTCATCTCATATTTAAGAGGTTTGTAAGGGGGCATGTGTAATGCCCAATGTGCCCATCGTCCCTGTCATATTTTAGTTTATTCATTTTGTTCATTCGAATTTGCAATTTTTTGTTTGAAGAATAAATAAATAAAATGAAACAAATTGTCTTAGCTGGAGCTGAAAATGTGCTACAGTTTCACGTACAACCTTGTTTCTTGCATATGCTTACAGTTTTCCCCATCCCCCTTTCTTTGGCCAGATTCCAAATTTGGAATCTGCAGGTACATGCATCCCACACACAAATGAGCCATATATGTATATATTAGGGTGCATGCTGTTACATGATTAAGCTTTGAAGTTTGATCTATAAAATGTCATCACTCTACAGGGAAGTTGGATAGAAGCAAGTAGGTGTGCTGAAAAGCCAGGTCTTGTCAAAGCTAGGCATCCTCCCCACGCACACAGAAGCACACAACACAATCCAAATTATATCTTTAGAAATAAATAATGGCAGTCTGCCTAAATGGAGTTAGCACACAGTTATCCTGATGCAATGTTTTGGGTTTCATGCTGTTTGGAGCATTTCAGCATCGGCTGCTATCAATAATTGCAAAGGAAACACCAGTGAGATTGTGTAGGGTCTCTGAAATCCTCTCCTATAACCTGAAAATACACTTTTTTAAACCTTCTAGTAATAATTCCCACACACACACCCCATATCACAAAAGACTAGTTATTTTGACATACTTCTTATCTTCCTCAAGATCAACTTAACTGGAAATGCCAAACATGTCTCTCTCACACACACGCTCTCCTCTTCTTCTCTCTCTCTCTCTCTGTGTATGTGTCTCCCTGTCTCTCTCTGTCTCTGTCTCTCTGTCTCCTCCTCCTCCTTCCTTCCCACCTCTCTCTCCTCCTCCTCCTCCTCCTCCTCCTCCTCCTCCTCCTCTCTCTGTCTCTCTGTCTCTCTCTCACACACACACACACACATACACTCATTCAGATATGACCCTAATATAATATGTATTACCTAAGAAAAAGTCCCTGTAATTGTTGCAAGAAATAGACATGCAACTTGACATGCAATGTATCTTGAAATATACATACAGTATCACACATATTGGAGTTGTTGCTACTCCTAAATGCAGGTAAGGAAGAAGCTGAAACCAATAATGGATAAGCATCTCAAGACAAAGGTCATTCTTTAGGTATCATACAGGTACATCTGAAACTTATCTATTGTCAAGATCTTTATTAAAATGACATGCTATTACTAATAATATTTGTACAGCCTTCATCTTATAAGTACCCCAGAATAACTTCTTAAATGGAAGGGTTATCCATTTGACCTTCACAAAGTATTTTATAGCTGGGGAAAAAAAAAAAGAAATGCGGCCCATCGCTTCATGACTGGCTTTCAAATACCAACTTCTCTGACCTATCTCAAATATTTAAGTACTAGCTCGATACCTGTGCTTTGCTATGAAACGATGTGGTTGGGCTTAGTTTTTTGGGAGGAAAATAAGGGGGGGAAATGTGCCTCTGCCTACCAGCATCCATGGCTAGCGTCCTGTCAGTGTGTGAGACAGTTGATGGCTGTTTGGAAACTGAAACAGTATTTGCTGTGTGAGCAAGAAGGAGACAGTAAGAAGCCTGGGCGTGGCTTAGCTCAACTGTTCTGTACTAAAGCTGGTTGCTGCAGTGAAACTGCTTGTGTTTTGCATTTGGAACAGATTTCTTTTCAGGTGGGAAGCGGGAGTAGAACTCCTTAGCATCAGAGCATGTTAATAATAATATACGAAATACTAATGCTCTGATGGTCATTTCAAAACATCCCTTCTTAGTGAGCACCTAGAAGCCAAGAGGAACATACGTGCCAGTTTGTAGGCTTTGCAGTTCTGCAGATTTTGTGAAGATCTGTGAGTGGTATTTCGCTTTTATAGATATAGATTTATTTAAATTTATATACATCCCTCTCATTTTGCAAAATGACTCTGAGCAGGTCACAATTAAAATCATAAATACAAAAGTATTAAAAGTACCAAAAACATACAAAGATAAAAACAAAACAATGCAAGATTGGTACAGCGATGGCATCTCCCCTGTTAGCCAAATAGCCACCTCTAACATAAAATGCCCCCATCAGGATCTGAAGCAACCAGCAAATGCAGGTTTTTACACCTTTCAGGAATGCTAAAAGGGTGGGGACAGACCTCACCCCAAGCAGGGAGATAGTCCAAAAAGCAGGGGCCACAGCAGAAAAGGCTTTCCTTTTAGACATTGATAAGTCAAAAGTTTTTGACTGACAGGGTCTGTAAAATGCCCCTTCTTCCAGTGAATGGACTGGGCTGATACCACTGGAAAGAGACCCGTTCTTCAGATAACCTGGTCCCATGCCATGAAGGCCTTTAAAGGTGATAACCAACACTTTGAATTAGAGCCAGAAGCAAACCAGCAGCTAGTGCAGTTCACGTTATGTGCACCATCCTAAGAACGGCCAAGACTGTTCACTCTACTGCATTTGTCATAGCTCCCAAATTCTCTTCAAAAGGATCCCCATGTATAGTGCATGGCAGTAATCCAACGTTGACTATGTTTAGGGTTAGGATTTAATGTTTAATCCCATTCTTAGTATTTAATGTTGCTGTGAGATCAAATATGAGAATTTTATCCAGGCATATAAATGTCAGCAATAGAATGCTGAAATGCTTACCTGAGAATAACACTGAGAAGATCGAAATTCCTCAGAAAATGGTATTGCTCAGAGCTTCTCATAGCACTATGCAAATGCCAGAAGGGAGAGACAATTCCCTTCCTTCATCCTATCCCCTATCAGTATAAAACAGTATAAAAGAGTGGTACATGACAAACTACTATTAAAACTAAAATCTTATGGTATCTCTGGACACCTGCATAACTGGATAGAAGCATTCCTGTCAAACAGACTACAAATGGTCAAAATTGGAAACGTCCTATCAAATTCTGTACCTGTCAACAGTGGTGTCCCCAAGGCAGTGTTCTATTTATTTTATTTATTTTAATTTATTTATTTATTTTGTCAATTCTTTACAAGATAATAAGTATAAGGATAAACATAGTTGTGAATACATGAAATGAATACATATAAGAAAAATAAAAGAAGCAATAGGACAGGGACGGTAGGCATGTTAGTGCACTTATGCACACCCCTTACAGACCTCTTAGGAAAGGGGTGAGGTCAATAGTAGACAGTCTAAGGTTAAAGTTTTTGGGGTTTGGGGAAGAAACCACAGAGTCAGGTAGAGTATTCCAGACATTGACCATTATGTTGCTGAAGTCGTATTTCCTGCAATGAGGTTTGGTGTGGTTAACCTTGAGTTTGTATCTATTGTGTGCTCTTGTATTGTTATGGTTGAAGCTGAAGTATTCATTGACCGGAAGGACATTGCAATGTATGATTTTATATACTATACTTAGATAGGACCGAAGAAGGCGTAGTTCTAGGTTTTCTAGGTCTAGAACCTCAAGTCTGGTGGCATAAGGTATTCTGCAATGAGTAGAGGAGTGTAAAACTCTTCTTGTGAAATATTTCTGGACTTTCTCAACTGTGTTAATATCAGGTACGTGATGTGGGTTCCAGACTGATGAGCTGTATTCGAGTATTGGTCTAGCAAATGTTTTGTATACCCTAGTTAGTAGTGTGACAACAAGAGAGAGCTAAGGACCAAAAGGATGCTTGACCTATTTATTTCCTATTAGTAAGAAATTTAGATTTATCCTGCCTATTTCCCTCCCCCTCACAACCTTTCTAGACTGTGGTTCTGAATAGCTGGTTTGTTTGTGCTTAGTTGTCACTTCAAATAATTGTACCAAATAGATCCAGTTTTTCTGGATGTGCTACATTTTTTCCACGTTTTGCAAACAGGTTTGTTTTATGAGATTTCAGCAGCTATAAAATCCCTGTAGGCCTTTTGTATGGGAAGAGAGTTCCTAGCCTATGAAAGCTACCAGAGGAACTCTGGCCCTGGCAGATAGGAGTTTTGCTCTGGCTTCTAAGAGTTTATATTTTATACTTTTTGCCAGCTGCAGGAATCCAGCTACATTTTCCCAGCTCCAAAAACCTTGTGTGCCATTAACCTAAATTGGTAGCCCCATATAACACATGTTTTAAAGGACAACGTAAGTCTTATGATTCACCTTTTCCTTTATGGGCTTAAAGAGAACCACAAAATTGCTTTTAGTTAATGTTTGATAAGTAGTTCTAAGTCAGTCTGCCAAAGATAAAAACCTAGAAGCCAAAATAAAAACTAAGTATATAAAGGCTAAGTGATATCAAGGCAGTTACTGAGTGTCTGGAAAAAGAAGAAACTGTGGGTTAAATAAAAGCTGAATGAATGAATGAATGAATGAATGAATGTATGACAGTATTGGCTAGTCTGAAAAATTATAAATAAACAGTAAAAATATTTTTCCATTCTAGCCTGTGCTTCAAGAATTTTCAAGTGGTTTCTTATCCAACTAATGACCAGGGCCAACATACTTATTTATTTATTTATTTATTTATTATTTATTTATTTATTTATTATTTATTTATTTATTATTTGATTGTATGCCATCTCTGAAGACTTGGGGCGGCTCACAACTAAAACAGTTACAATTATAAATAATTAAAAGAGAATTAAACCAATCACAAGCCCAATAATAATTAACAAAGTTAAAATTTAAAATAATTTAAGAACCATCCCCACCCCCAGGGAGGAGTCACAGCCCGGATTGGTCAAACAACCAGGTCTTCAAATCGTGGTGGAAGGTACGAAGGTCAGGGGCCAGGCAGAGCCCCAGGGGTAGTTGGTTCCAAAGGTCAGGGGCCGCGACAGAATAGGCTCATCGCTGGGGGACCACCAGCTGACATTGACTTGCCGACGGGACCCCGAGGAGTCCTTGCCTGTATGCTCGCACAGGGCGAGCACACAGCTTCTGAGACTACTTAGCTTCTGAGTCCAGCCACAATCAGGAAGGTGACTCTTCTAAAGAAATGTTTTAGTGAAACTCCAATTGAATGACCAAAAATACCCATTTATGGAACATAATCTGGAGCAGAGGTGGTATTCAGTGGGTTGTTTTTTTTTAATTACATTTATATGCCGCCCTTCTCCAGAGACTCAGGGCGGCTTACAATTTTTGGGATTCAACCCAGTGTGCTCAGCAATAGCCTTCATTCCATTGTATATGCCTGCTTATTACTAAGCAGCATTTTTACAAGGTCAGCTAATTGCCCCCAACAATCTTGGGTCCTCACTTTACCTACCCCAAGAAGATGGAAGGCTAAGTCAACCTTGAGCCTGGTGGGATTCGAGCCTACAGCAGTTGTAGGCAGCTGGCAATTAACAGCCTGAGCCACCAAGGCCCTGGTTCTGACCAGTTCTGGAGAACCAGCAGTGGAAATTTTGAGTAGTTCAGAGAACCAGCAAATACCACCTCTGACTGGCCCCACCCCATGTATTCTCTGCCTCCTGAGTCCCAGCTGATTGGCTGGGTCTTCTTTTGTTGCCCTGCATAGGAGATCGGAGCTGGAAAGCAGGTTAGTGGGTGGGGAGGGAATGGAATTTTGCAGTAACCTTCCCCTGCCATGCCCACCAAACCAAACCACACCCACCATGCCACCATACTACCATGCCACCAAACCCACAGAACTGGTAGTAAAAATTTGAAACCCACCATTGATCTGGAGCATTACAGAACATGTAGGTGGAGATTATGTTTCTCCTCACAATTTTTAAAATATGGAAGAGACATGATTTATTAATGTTAATTAATAAATGATAGCATCACAGATCTCATGGCGTAAACACTAGCATATATTTGTAGTATTGGCTTCTGATATGGAGAGACTGAACAGTCAGTTTCCCTCATGGATACTATTCATTGTTGTCTTCTTTTGCTCCGTTTAAAACAGGAAACAGCATAGATTTGACCACAGGGGAGAATAATAGAAGCAAATCAAAAGCAAGGAGAATAATATAGGATCAGGGAATCATTTTTGGCAGAATGCTAAATGGGGATTTTGGCCATGTATAGAACCAAGCATACCATAGTAGCAACACAGTGTCAGAGTTGACTAAAGGACAAGTTTTTGTGTGTGTGCCCAAACCACATATCTGCTTATTAGTCTTGTTAAAAGAACATTTCTTGCATGCCTAAAGCCTGGGATGGGAGCTCTTTCATAGTAAATATAATTATAAATTATGATAACTTGCGAGATTTTCATCCGTGTTTTGATAAGTCTTATTCCAAATGCACCGTGGGGGAAAAGAGATAAGGAACCAATGGGAAGGCAACTCACTCTTCAATGGAAGCCAATTCACACAATTATGTAGAGGGGAAAAATGTGCACAAAAATCTGGACGTGTCACCCTGAAATTAACCAAATGTGCTAGTCAAAATTAACATCATACCTCAAAATACGACAGAGGAAGGGGAAACATTTCCTCTAGTTAGAGGAAAAGATAATAAGAGGGCATGGCAATTGAAAATGCCTTTTAAAAACATGCCTTGCCTAAGGAAATAAAGAAGAGTGAGTTTAATGCACAATATCCTATTTGTGTGTATACATACAAAATATTCAAATATTTTAAATATTCATAGCCTATAAATATGGTGGATTACAGTCTATACACAATAAATCCCAGATGTGCCTATTCTCTAAGATTGGATAATATAGAGATGAAGTATATTCCTATAATACTCACAAAAGAGGATATTATCATTCAGGGTCCAAGCTAGTTATTTACTTATTTATTTATTAGATTTTTATCCCGTCTTTATTACTTCATAAGTAACTCAAGGTGTCAAACATACCAATTACTCCTTTCTCCTCCTATTCCCCCAACAAAAACCGTGTGAGGTGAGTTGGGCTGAAAGAGAATGACTGACCCAAAGCTACCCAGTTGGCTTTCATGCCAAAGGCAGGAGTGGAACTCATAATCTCCTGATGATTGGCCCAAAGTCACCCTCCCCTTTCAGGTATAAGGCAAAACTAGACCTCTCTGTTTCCTGGTGATTGGCCCAAAGTCATTCAGCCAGTTTTTATGCCTAAGGCAGGAGTAGAACTCACAGTTGCCCATTTTTACACCAGCGCCTTAACCACTAGACCAAACTGGCCATTGCACTTCCCTGGACTACTTACTGGTTGCCCCTTCCTTGCCTTTTCAAATCTATATATATATAAAAGCAAAATACCACTCACGCATCATCAAAAAAAAATCTCCAGAACTGTAAAGCCTATAAACTTGAAATTTGGCATGTATGTTCCTCTTGGTTTCTAGGTGCTCACTAAGAAAGGGTTTTTCAAAATGACCATCAGAGCATTAGTATTTTATATATTATTATTATTAACACTCTCTAATGCTAAGGAGTTCTACTCCCCCTCTCCACCTGAAAAGAAATCTGTTCCAAATGCAAAACATAAGCAGAGGAGAGGAATTTCAGTTTCAGTTGTAGTTTCCCAGCAGCAACCAGCTTTAGTACAGAACAGTTGAGCTAAGCCACACCTAGGCTCCTTGTTGTCTCCTTCTTGCTCAAATAATGTTTCCAAACAGCCCTCAACTGTCTCACACACTGACAGGATGCTAGTCAGATGAATACTGATGGATGGTGATAGGCAGAGGCTAGCCCAATCACATAGTTTCATAGCGATATAAGCTAGTACCTGAGTTCTCTCACAGTTCTTGCCATGCAGCAAGACCATATGTTGGAAATAAATGAATGCATCTCTTGGGAATCAGAAATTAAATAATGCTTTAGAAATTAAATCAAGCAAATACTGTGGTTTAAAGAAAAAACTACAACTGTAATTGTAAATATACATAAATATGCTCTTAAAAGGAGGTTGCCTAGAAGCAATGATAAAAAAAGTCATCCTTTCATACCTTAATCTTTTTTTGTATATATTGAAAGTGTTCACAACTAATTTGCATTCATCTGAATTATTAAAAGGTCTCCCTTGAGTCAGAATCAATTCCTTGATTCCATGGGCACATTGGTCTAATTTTTTGGCAAAAGCATATTAATGGTTTTTCATTGTCATCTTCCATAATATTTTTTCGATTTCCCAGTGTAGCCTATAGCCCTGGCATTTCCCAATAATTCTCCAATTACAGTGTTACCTCATTATTCTTAGCTTTCTAAGAATATCCCAAGGTCATCCAGCTGACTTCATGCCTAAGGCAAGACTACAATTCACAGCCACCAGGTTTTGAGCTTGTCTTAAGCACTCCACCAGACTGTAATAGTTGAATATTACAACATGATAAATTATTCTGAAAACTTTTGATTTGAGTTCTTTCAATAAAACATCATCATGATAATTTCAAGTAGGACTTGAAAATTTCAGTAAATATGCAAAAAAAAGCAGAAGTTTACGGTATTCTGCTCAAATTTACAACAAAGTTAAATTCAGCTTAAGGCAATAATCCATGACAGATAATACTTGCAGCCCAAGAGTTATTAGTTATGATGGCAGATTGCTAACAGTCATTCAGCTCAATCAGCTGCTCTTCCTGAATTCCCCTGAGCTATGTGGAGTCACAGTAGGACTTTGTCATTGTTTGTTGCTTTTATTCATTTGTAAGATTTTTATTCTGCTTATTGTACAAGAGTTCAAGGCTCTCTCCTCTTATTTTTAATAATCCTATAAAGTAGGCTGGGTTATTAGAGAATGACTGGTTTATTAGTATGGCTGCTGCTGAATTCTATTAGTTTGTTTGGGGGTTTAAATTTTGTTTGTGGTACAGAATTTTTCCATGTCTTTAAAATGGGAGGCTGCATATTAATTTTTGTCATGACTAAAAGTGGCTCTTGGGGTTAAACTGAAGAATTCCACCCAACAAACAAAAATCTGAACAAGACTCAAAGTGCTTTAAAGATGGAGTGGTAAACCACAGAAATGCTGTTTGGACAATTGTGCTACATCAGAGGCTCCCATTTGATCGAGTTATATACTAAACTTTGTCTGGAATGTTAACTCAGCCTGCTATGCTGACAGAGAGAGTTTTTTTTCCTTTTAACAAATTAAATATTACATAGAAAACATCCTGTCAGCTTAACCTATTTGGCACACAATGTTTAAAAGTTCTTGAATAACCACTATATTATCCTCCTCTATGTACAGCCTTAAATGCTTAAGATCTTCACCCTAGAATTCCCCCATCCACTTGAGAGTCTGAATAGCTGACAGTCATTTGTTTTTTTCCACAGAACTGGAAGTTGACGGCTTTGCTGGGAATTTTGTGTCATGCCAATTATATAGGCATGGTATGAATCCCCACAGCAGATCATTTTGAATTGGTTATTTGAAAATACAGTTGCATAGATAGAATCATAGATTAAAAAAAAGTTGGAAGGCTCTGCTCTGTGTATGAGTTGAAATTAAAACACCCTAACCGATGTTTAGCAGGCATAAAAATAATAAGAAAGAAAGAAAGAAAGAAAGAAAGAAAGAAAGAAAGAAAGAAAGAAAGAAAGAAAGGTGGTTGTGTTGGTTTATTTTTAATAGATTTTGTAAATCCCAACTTTTTTTATTAACTACTCAAGCTGGCACAAGCATACCTAATATTCCTTCCTCCTCCTATTTTTTCCTACAACAACCCTGTGAGGTGGGTTGAGCTGAGAGAGAGTAACTGTAACCCCAGTTTTCCATGCCCCTAGAACCACAGTCTCCTGGTTTAGAGACAACACCTTCAAGCATCCTGTGCAGTGTAGGGCCTATAAAGTCTACATTAACATCTGCATGTAGGGTATAAATTTACACTACATCTTTGGGTAAATGGTTCCATTGTCCAACTGTTCTTTTTGTTAGAAAGTGCTTTCCACATACAGGTGAAATATGCCTTTTTGTCACCTAACAATCCATTATTCTGTCTTCTGCACTCTGGGAAGAACAGGTTGACTTTCATCCCTAATCCTTTATTTATTTGAATAGTACTGTTTAAATTCCCCCTAACTTTTCCTTTTGCAACACTAAATACACCATGCACCTTTAATTAGTTTTTGTAAGACATTGTTTCTACTGAAGTTTTAGACTCAATTCCTGAACCACCAGGCATCAAACAGTTGACTTGGGCTTTGATTTGATTTGGAGTTCAACATAAGGTGATTCAATTCAGTTTGTGAGTCAAAATTGAACAGGAAATTGATCTGTTTTAATCTACAGGACTTATAGGCTGTAATGGGAATGTACCACAGCATTGCTGTTTTCACCAGGAAGTAAATTCTAGGACATTATTTCAATGAACTAAACATCAAGTTTGCTAAGTAAAAGAAAACAATATACAGTTTGTTTATTTGATCAGGGTTAAAATATGCTATTCCTTAATGGACTTTTGCTGACCAGGCTAAACAACAAAGTTTTAAACAATTTGTTTATAGATAAAAGATGGGATAGGTGAAGAAAATATATTTGCTGAATTTTAAAGAAGCTGATTAGTTACTAAAATTGCTTACAATTGAAGAAGGAAGTAATCTATGTATTTCTTTTCTTTGCTATAATCTTTTTACTATTTTTCTTTCCTTTTATAGTACTGGTTTTTATCTTTTAATTGTAACTTAATAAAATTACTATTAAAAATAATCTCAAATTCAATTAGCTGAATTTGACCATTTGTCCAACCTGCCACAATTGTCACACCTGCCTCTAAATAGAAACAACCCATTTGTTGGGAAAGGTATAGTTTATTAGAGATCAAGTACACTGCTATATTGCAAAGCCAGAACTGAGAACTGTGCCCCGAAATCCCTAAGTTCTATTTTTCCCTCCCTTAACTGTCTCTCATTATGTGACCAAAGGTTCAGGCAAGATGTTTTCATAACATCAATCCAAGCACAGTTTCGTTTGCGGCCCCCTCCTTCTTCTAGCTGGGTGACCTTGAGGCAGGGTCTGGAAAAGGTACAACAGTTACTTTCATTTTCCCAAGCATTTCCCCCTTCATTGCACCTCCCCACAGTTCATGGCAGTCTATCGGCACATAGCAGTGAAGCACAAGCAAGCATAAGGTGGCAGCTGACGCCAATTCAGAAAGAAAGAAAAAAAGTTGACCAAGCCACAAGAGTGAAAAATAAAATGTTTATATGGTATACATTAGTTCTCAAACTTAGGATATAATCTAATACATTTTTCCTATATTTGTGCCCTCCAGGTGTTGGTTAGGAATTAAAAGTTCTAATCCTGGAGCTAGTGTACATGTTAGAGAAGCTTATTGTAAACAAAATAAGAAACTAAACAGAATTGAGGGAGACCATTTTGGCTCCTGAGTCCTGTTATTTTCTCGCTAGGGATAAATCTTTTGAGGACATTGGTATGATGAAAGCAAAACCTCTTCTCAGTCCTGACACTATGCAATGTCAGTGGGAAGGGAGACAGCAGAATGATATATCACAAAAATACTTTCAGGTGTTGCACCTTTAGGATATAGAAGAAATATGCCACTATTTTGGGAGGGAATAAATTGGTTAATTTTTGAGTATAAGAATTATAATGCTGGTCTGTGAGCCAGCCCTGGCCCCTGGCCTTTGAGTTTGACATCCCGTTCTAGATTATGAAGGAAGTGCAGCTGAACCCCTAACATGGCCCTCTCAGTGTTCTGAAAAAAACATGAATCTATTAAACTGGACTATAGCAGTGCACAGGAAATTACACTTTGAAAAAAAATAAGAATTCTCAAAATGTTCGCATGTTTTCATTAAGGATGGGTGGGAAAGAACTTGGTATTAGAAAAATCTAAATGGAAGAAACAGCATTATGGGGATTTTCACCCAACTCTACCTTAGAAAAATGTCCTCTGCACTTGTTTCCAAATTGTTGGAAAATATGCTAAGCTTTCTCCACTTTGCTGCATCCAGTGCCAGTTCTCCTTGGCTTCGTGACATTGATAGGGCCATTTTCAATGGCATGAGAGAAAGATGCCTCTTGCAAAGACACAAATTTGACATGGCACTCGGGAGATAATTGACGCAAAATGACATATTCCGTCAAAGTCTTACAACGTTGCTAGCGGTCAAATCGACACAAACTGTCATATTCTGTCAAAGCTTCACAATATTGCTTATGGTCAGACCGATCTGCTTTGCCATTACATGGCCAGGATTCTTTCTGGTTGCCAATATCAATCAATCTTCTTGTTGCTTCACAAGGACAGCTGCTCAAGAGATTCCTTTTCATGTTACATATGAGGACCATACCTTAGTATCAAAAACTTCCACAATTTCGCTGCCTGAAATTGCGTTTTACTATTTTATAAAATAGCAGTGTAAGTTTCAAAGTCTTCTGTCTTTGAATCTGTTTTAAAAAAAATCTGTTTTTTATGCCCCTTCATGAAATATAGAGTACCTACACCTTGACCTAGTTTGAGATTGGGGATATAAAAATTGATTTAAATGTTAATGAACTGATTAAAGTGATGGGATAATGCTTTGTTAAATATAATTCCAAGGGGAAAGCATACTCCATATAGGATGGATGCTTTCCCTTGTGCTATATTATGAATTCCATTAGAAGAAAATTAAATAGGATAAGAATTCTTCTTTGTTTTTCTAATGTGGATGGAATCTACTTAAATTTAAGGAATATCCCTCTGCACATTTAAGTAACTTTCACTCAAATGATTTCTGTTTCTGACAGCTGGAACTGAGATTTTTCTGTTCATTGAAGGACAGGAGAAGAAAGATCTTAGATGTTGACCAAAGTCACATTTTAGGTCTGCTGTGCGACTTGTTATTCATGTAAGAGAAAGCAGAGAAGGAAGCCTTCTTATCATGGTTTTTATGGTGAATTCAAGTAGAGGATGGCATGGAAAAGCTACAGTAATCCACTTAGAATCCAGGCACACATCCACTTAATATAAGACCCTAAAGCCTCTAATAACAAAAGCAAAGCCTTCATCCAAATACGTAGTTCATACATGCATAGGAACTTTCATCTCTTTTCTGCTAACGTGCAGCCTGAATAGCAGCCAAGTCAGGGGACAGAGTTAGCTGGTGTAATGCCACTCCTCCTGTTACATGTGTAGAAATTGCATCCATAACAAAAGGCTGAAGAAAGATGTGGTCTTTTAGGGAAAAAATGCCAAGTGGGTTCTTCAACAGTGCAAACACAAGTTGCTCCAGCCTGCCCAACCTCCTTGTTATCCCAGCCAGTCAGCCTCGGAGCCATAAGTGCCACAAAACCTCAAGCGGATTGTCCACCTTTCACATGTGCAGTAAAAGTGCATGCTTCAAAAATGAGTTGGAGAAATGGCTTTGCAACATATAGCATCTGTTTAAAACATCTGTTTAAGACAGTCATGTCTTTTTTTTCCAGTCTTCTGCTTGAGCCTGCAGAAATTGAGATGGTCACATTAAAAGGTCACATTGAAGATAGTGTCATGGAAGGAGAAAAACCAGAGCATAACTCTGAAGAGGAAGTTGAAACAACAATAGTTTACGAAGGAAGAGGAGCAGACAACAATAGGCAAGTAAGAATTTTATAAGAAATTGCCCTGTTGAGAGGGAAAAATCTAAGATTCTGGTTTGCTGGCAGGACTGTACTAGACAACCAGGGACCTGTTGGGTCATTAGCAGATTCCTCAATACCTTCAACAATGACAGAGTTTATAATATACTGTCTTCAAAGGGAAAGAAAGTCAGGGAGATATTCAGAGATATAGCTGCATTGAAAGTAGCCTACATTGAATTGTACAAAACAGTCTTGACTATGAGAAATGTTTTATTAATTTTTTTATTATGTCATAAAATGTTTTGTAAAATTTGCCAAATTTCCAATTCCATGAGAGTTTGAAGACCCAGATTCTGGACCCATTCTGTAAGTTAGCCCATTTGAGGCACCTTGGTTCAAAAAATTGTTGCCTTACAATGTACAATTTTGTTTAAGGCTATAGACACAAAAGTTTTAATAGTATTCTGGACAACCTATGTCCCATTGGGTTATTGTTTCAGAGACATTTCCTTACCATATTCCTCCATATCTTTAATGAATTCCTGCCAGCTTTCCATAAGACTGAATATATAGCCCAACACATAAGAAAAACAGTGACAGCGCTTCTAAAGTACTTCCTTCACTGGAAAAGTTCTTAAAAATTCAGAGAGATATTCAAAGAAGTATCTGCCTTGAAAACAAACCATGTTGAACAGTATAGGATGGTCAAATGTCAGCAGATGACCATAGGAAAAGTTTAATGACATTTTATATTATGTCACAAAATTTCAATCCCGCAGAAGTCATGGGACCCAGATTTTGGATGTATTCTGTAAACCAACCATTTGAGGTACCTTGGTTGGCAGACCTTTACCCTGTAATGCACAGTTTAAGGATGAACAAGAAGCAATGGATGAAAAATAATCAAGGAGAGAAGCAACCTAGAACAAAAGGAGAAATTTCCTGACTGTTAGAACAATTAATCAGTAGAAAGACTTGCTCCAGAAGTTGTGGGTGCTCCAACACTGGAAGTTTTTAAGAAGAGATTGGACAGCCACTTATCTGAAATGGTATAGGGTTTCCTGCCTGAGCAGGGGGTTGGATTAGAAGACCTTCCGATTCTGTTATTCTGTTTTGCCCAGTTAAAAAATTACAGATACAAGAGTTTTACAGGTATATAAATAGGGAAAACCAGATAAGTGAACTACCTATTCTTTTATTGTTAAGCAAAACTGTGCTTTTTAGAGGCAGCAGCAGTGTTGGAAATAGCCATTGTCTCTTGTTAACAAACAGAAGAATGTTGATGGGATTAGGCACATGCCCTTAATTGACTATGAAATGTCTGCAGCTTTTGTTCCAATTATATTGTTACCTCTTCCTTATTAGTTTTGCCTCAGACAATTGCACGTGGCTGGATCTCCATTGCCCCTAGCCAGTTTCACTCTTCCTTTGTCAAGAAAGCAAAATGGTTTTTTTTGGGAGGGGGGGGCAAAGAGAGGATGGGAAAAATAGGGGGAGGGGGGATGATTTCCTTGGATGGTGTGGGATTATGCAAATGGAGAACCTGAACATGTTCTCTATTGCATCCTCAGGAGCAGGTAGAGAAGTCCTAAAAAACACATCGGCTTGAAAGAGTCCATTCAAAGTGGTGGCTTCTTTTTGTCAGGCCCACATGAAAACCCCAAAACAGATAGATAGATAGATAGATAGATAGATAGATAGATAGATAGATAGATAGACAGACAGACAGACACATATATATATATTGAAGAAATGCTGCTTCTATGTTCTTCTAGCATCTTCTGAAGCTGCTTCTTGTCTGAACTGCAGGTAGTCTTCAACTTGTGGCCACAAAGGAGCCCAAAATTTCTGTTGCTAAGCAAGGCAGTAGTTAAGTGAGTTTTGCCCCATTTTATAACCTTTTTTGCCACAATTACGAGGTAAACCACTGCAGTTGTTAAGAGAATCTGGCTTTTCCCATTGATGTTGCTTGTCAGAAGCCAGCTGGGAATGTCACCAATGGAGATCACAGGACCTCAGGAAAGTGCAACTGTCAGAAATACATGCCAGTTGCCAAGCGCCTGAATTTTTATCACATGACCATGAACTGCAGTAGTCCTACGTGTGTGATAAGTCACTTTTTTCTCTGACATTGTAACTTTGGACACTTAAACGAATGGTTGTAAGTTGACTACCTGTATTATTTAACTGCATTACTTATACCTGCATCCAGGGGTGGGCTGCTGGGGGTTTGCAGGGGCCCAGTGGTGGGATTCAAATTCGTTTACTACCAGTTCTGTGGGCATGGCTTGGTGGGCGTGGCAGGGGAAGGATACTGTAAAATCTCCAGCCAGAGATGGTATTTGCCGGTTCTCCAAACTACTCAAAATTTCCACTACCGGTTCTCCAGAACTGGTCAGAACCTACTGAATACCACCTCTGCCCTGGCCCCGCCCACTCTCCCTGCCCCTCCCCACCCCTCCCAGGAGTCCCCACACAGCCCATTTTGGATGTAAGTAAGTACAGGGCATGCGCGGAGGTTCGGGGAGGATGAAAAATGGGCCTCCTGGAAATTCAGGAAAGCTGGAAATGGGCCCATTTTTGGCTTCAAGAGGGCCTCTGGAGCCCGGGGAGGCCATTTTCGCCCTCCTGGAGGCTTGAGGAAAACTTCCGGAGCCCTGGAGGGCAAAAATACACACACACCCCACCATCGTGCAGGAGGCCAACTAGGCCACACCCACCATAGCCATGCCCACCCAGCAACTGGGCAGAGAACCCTTTGCTTAAAATTTTTGAAGCCCACCCCTGCCTGCATCTATTGCCAAGGAAGCCAACTTAAAAGGAAGGTAAAATTGCTTCTAAATTGAGGGAGGTACTCTTGGTGACCTCACAAGTGCCAGCTAGCCAGAGTTCCTTTCGTACTTTATTGCAGACTTCGCAGAAGTGCTTTCTGTTTATTAATTGGTTTTCAATCACTGCTGCCAAAGCAATTCCATCTGAGTCGGTCTCATTACTCTACAAACATAACTTCATGCTCAGCCTTCCTACACTAATATTCTGATCATCTTTCGATGACACGAAGTTCAACCTTTTAATCCATGCACCTGTTGTCTCCCACTCACTCCCAACTGCTCTTCCTCAGGCACAGGTTCCTTAGCCAACCTGTTTTATTAAAAAGCCATGTGTGTCTGCCATGGAGGAGAATAAACAAATTGTCAGCCTCCTGTAAGTTCATCATCACCTGTTCACATTTGCTAGTCAAAACTGCAGCAGGCAGACACAACAACCCATCACGTTCCTGCCGAGGGCTGTTTTCTAATAAAACCAACACTGTTGCAGCATTAAAAAATATGTCATTGTGATACCGGCACTTTCAGAAAATCCTTGCTCCTGTTTCACTTGACAGAAACCAAAACACATTCAGTCTTTTCCTTAGACAGCAGATAAAACTATAGAAGTAGATGGGAATGTTCTGTGCTCATTCTTCTCCCCTCCCCAAAGTTCATCTCCCACCCCCACCCCCAAAAACTCAGTTGTTTTTCCATGCCTAGTGAGATATTCAGCCCTCTCTGGGCTGTTTGGGGGATGATTATTTCTGTTAAGCTGTTCTTGCCTTATTACCCTCCCTGCCCCACTGCATAAACATAAAATACAAGTCAGCCCCCTCCCCCAATGGTCTGGAAAGTTTAGCAACATTCTTATTTTATTATCATGTTACCAAACAGGCTCCAGATGGGGTAGAGGTTGCATTGTAGACCCCAATCTCATAAACGTTACCCATCACTCTCATCACCATTTGCTTACCAAGAAAAAGTGGAGATGCAACAATTAAAAGAAAATGCAGGAAGTTCTTGACTTTGAGTCCCGTATTTCTTTTTTTTAAAAAAAAATATTTTTATTCAATGTTTATGTAATTAAAAACAAACAAACAAACAAACAAACATACATACATACATACGTACATACATACATATATATATGTACATACATTTTACAGCAAGCTTTGAGAGATAGTTACACTTATGCTTTTCTGTTATTGACCTGTTCTACCTTGTTACAATAATTTCTTCATCCTTTTAAGGTCTTTGGTTCTATGTGTATAAATTTATAATTAGTTACATGTCCCCCTTGTTTTCAATATATTGTCAAATTATCAAGGGTCACCTTTTTTTTAGTCAATCGTATCAGATATCCCATACTTTGTAGTAGTCACTATCTTGATTATTTTTTAAGAGTTTGGTTAGTCTGTCCATCTCAGCACACTCATGTATTTTATTGATTACCATGTTTTCTGAGGGGGTCGTAGCCAGTTTCCAATTTTGGGCAAAGCTTATTCTGGCTGCAGTTAGGATATGTAAGATCAAGTACTGATATTTCTTTTTCAAATTTAGTTCTATCATGCCTAATAAAAAAATTTCAGGTTCAAATTTTAGTTCCTGTTTTGTTATTTCTAATATCCAAATTCTAATTTTTTGCCAAAATTTTTGTGCATATGGGCACATCCACCACATGTGGAAATAGGTTCCTTGAATGTAGTTGCACTTCTAGCATTTCGGTGTTATATTGGGGAACATCTTGGCTATTCTCGCTGGTGGTAAATGCCAACGATGAACCATTTTATATAAATTTTCTTTGTAAGAAGCTGACATTGTTAGTCTATAATTTACTGCCAGAGATGTTCCCACTGGTCTAAGTTAATATTATAGCCCACATTTTTGGCCCAAATTAACATGCAATCTTTAATGAGCCTCATATTTCTATTGCTAAGTGAGACCATTGTTAAATAAATTTTGCCCCATTTTATGAGCTTTCTTGCCATAGATGTGAAGCAAGAAGATTTTTACCACTGGTTCGGTGAGTGTGGCTTGGTGGGTGAGCTTTGTGTGCGTTCACACACTTGCTAAATGTCCAAATTTTAATCATGGGACTATGGGGATGCTGTAACAATTGTAAGTGTGAAAAACAGTCATAAGTCATTTTTTCCAGTGCTGTTGTAAGTTCAAACAGTCACTAAATGAATAGTTGTAAGTCGAGGACTACCTAAAGTATAAGCCATTAACTTACCTGTTTCTTCTGAATGGATAAATATGTGTGATAAATATGTGATAAATGTAAATAAAGCCTTGGAAAAGCCACACCTGGAATACTACATCCAACTTTGGATATCACATTACAAAAAAGAGGTTGAGACTTTGGAAAAAGGTGCAATGAAGAGCAACAAAGATGGTTAAAGGCCTGGAGACTAAAACATATGAAGAATGGTTGCAGGATTTGAGTTTGGCTAGTCTAGACAAAAGAAGGATTTCGGGGGGGGCATGATACCTGTATTCCAGTATTTGAGGGGCTGCCACAAAATTTAAATTTATTTTCCAAAGCACCAGGGGGCAGGACAAGAAACAATGGTTGGAAACTAATCAAAGAGAGAAGCAACCCAGAATTAAGCAGAAACTTCCTAACAATGAGGACAATTAACCAATGGAACAGCTTGCCTTCAGACGTTGTGGGTGCTTCATCACTGGAGGTTTTTAAGAAGAGACTGGACAGCCACTTGTCTGAAATGGTATAGGGTCTCTTGCTTGAGCAGGGGGTGGACTAGAAGACCTCCAAGGTCCTCTTCAGCTCCATTATGATTGATTGATTGATTGATTCTGGGTTGCAATTATTTGTTTATAGTTTTATAACTATACTGCCCAACTCAAACAATGTGATTATGAATTAAAGCAAAAAATGTAACCCTTATAGGACAGTGAACAAGTACAAAATATAAAAAGGCAACTGAGTACATAACAAAAAAATGTTTTTTTTTCCACCTTCAGCCTCAAGCTACAAGCAACTGCTTTTCAAATTTGGCTTTCCTGTGTGATCCTTCCCCCCATCACATTAACTCTGGTTCAGATCTCTGTTTTCAAATCTCTCAAAGACAATACTTTGTGCCAGTGCACTGAAAATACTCAGCTCTGCTCTGGTCAACGGCTCACCTATCAAAAAGTTGGTGGCAGAGGTGGTGCTAAAAGAAGCTATTAAAATGTTCAACAAATTGGAGCTTCCTTTTCCTCCCCGCATGACGAGGAAGAGGAAAACTTACCCAATTCTGATTAGTTTAAAATTAGTTCTCTATCTTGTAGATCAGTGTTGTTCGAACTTGTCAACTTTAAGATGCGTTGACTTCAACCCCCAGAATTCCTCAGCCAGCCTGCTGTGTAGATGATTCCAGATACTTTTTAAATAGCAACTAAAGCCTGGTTTATTTGAAGGACTCTGCCTGTTTTCTTATCACCCTGCACAGAATTCGGAGCAGGGTTAGCCCCAGAATCCTTCATCCTAGAACAGTTACCTCAGCTCCAGCCCCACAACTCATCCCTGATGCCAGTGATGGTATCTGACAATCATCTGTGAGTGAACTGGTTTGCTCCAATGATCAGCTGCTGGGCCCACTTCAGCTCTATATTGACCTTTATTTCCTGCTTTTCAACCTCAGCTGCTTCGCGTGGCACAGCCAATTGCCATGCATCAGTTATTTTATACACAAGGCTTACAACAGAAGGTGAGTTGCAAATGCTGCACATGCACAAAGCATGTGTTTGGCATGTGAACGTGCAAAGTGTGTGTTCACACCGAACCGATAGGAAAACTTTTTGAAACCCACCACTGCCTGATTCCATTCCCCACCCCAGCTAGTTCCTACTTAGTCCCTGACACAGGCCCCACAAAGTAACCCCAAGCAAAGGGATTGGCAAAGAAGGGACCTTCATGATTATCCCTGATTTTCAGGTAAATCAGTGGATGGAGATGACCAATAAATTGCTATGGACAGAAATCTCATCTCAAAAGAAGTCTACCTCTGAACCCAGCAACATTTGATCTTTCATCTTTCATCCTGCTTGAAGACAGATCATGTTTCATTGGTCTTCTTCCTAAGAAAACCAACAAATAAACACAAACTCCTATTCCCAAAGATCAACCCTTTCGCTCTGTAGTATGCTCCAATCTGACATTCTCGGCTGGTTTTTCTAGCAAATCTAAACATTCTATAAAACAATTGTATGGATGAGTCATAGTAAGCAGACATGTAGCCACAGCTGCCTTGCTATTTATTTCTTGTCTAAACCTAACCATGAATGTTAAGCACCTTAATAGAAGGGGAATAACAAATACTGTCCAAATATAGGCAGACATCCAACTGCAGGCATCTCTGTCGTTTTTAAATCCTTCATCTTTCAACATTGCAAGCTGCTAGAGCTCTTAGAGTTGTATAACAAATATGTGTTTTGGAGTGGGAGGGAATTGGCACATTGCCCCCATTTTGGCAGATTTCCTTGTATACTTTTCTTTCTCCTTCTGAGCATGCCCATTTGTAGATTCTTCTCAGGCACGTGAAACATTTAAAGAAGTGACTGCATAAATTGTTGTCCAATTGTTCACTGGAAGCTTTCAAGAAAAGATTGGACTGCCATGGTGTAGGGTCTCCTGTTTGGGCAGGGGGTTGGACTAGATGACCTATAAGGTCCCTTCCAACTCTGGTAATCTGTTAAATAAAGAAAACAAATCAAGAAGGATGTATAGAAAGTCCAGGCTCTTTTACAGTGAGCCAAATAAAATTTATTAACATTATTTCAGCTAAGCAGGAACTTACTTAGCAAAACTTGTCATGTAGAAAGTCTCATATGGACTTTTAGAAATCAAAACCTTGTACTTATATCTGAATCAGAATTTAGTTAATATTTCTAAATTGCTTTCTTGCTGAACTTTTTTCTCACCTTAGCATGAACTACAGAACTTCTCTGTCTCTTTAAATAATGATATAGATGTTATTTGATGAAATTCTAGAAACTGAATCCTGGAGATCCTTAAATTGCAATTCAGATAATAGCCTTCTATAGAATAGAGATTTATTACCAAATATCATACTTCACCAATGTTAAGGGGAAGCATGAATTCTGTTTGCTAAAGTGAATATCAGAAGTGATTTTATCAAATATTGATAGTACATATGATATAGGTCTTTATTCTTATTAATGAAATATAACAATTTTAACTATGGGTATTGCCATTCACCTGTGAATATCTGCCCCCATGAATGTTCTTCAATGTTTAAAGCTATATATGTATCCATTTAGCCACTTGTCAATCATGCTGCAATCAATTCTGGCTATTGTTTAGGTAACTGTCAATGCTCATCTTTCTAAGTTTTTGTATCTTCACACAATTGGCCTGCATAAAATATATTTTTGATTGTTTGACTGAAGAATTTATACTTAGCCCATTATCCAAAGGATCTCTTGCCAGGCGGTAGAAGTGGCATACCACCAGATTCAAATATGGTCAGAGACAATGTATTTAATTGAAACTTGGAATACAACCAAAACTCATATTGATACCTTCTAGTAGATTAACTGAAAGGTTACAGCGTGCAAACTTCACAGCTTTTGTAGTTAGCTGAGATGTAATTTTAAAAACAAAATGCCACGAGAATGACCTCTACATAAGTAAATCTCTACAGATAAAATCTGAGAAGGGATTGACTTAGTATGGTAGTGTGATGGCTTTTCACAGGACTGCCCAAAGGATTGCAAGATGAAAAAAAACAAGCAAAAATCTATCTTCCACTCCCTCTCTCTTCCAGTTGTTGGTGGAACTGGTCTCCAAAATATGTATTAGCTTCTTGGTAAGAGAAACATGCATTTTAACAAAACTGAACATGGTTGTTTCACCTAAATAATGGCCAACTTTAGCTCAAACTTAGAAAATTAACAATTGAATCCAGAATTAGGATGCTGCTTCTAATCCAAGTTACTTCACTGCACTAGTGCATAGATACAAAATGTGCAGCCCACCAACATTTGCTTTGTGCTCCCTAGAACCTGCCTCACTATGGATGGAATCAACAATCTGTAATCATATTTTTGAATTTACAAAGGGTCTGAGGGACTTTTGAAATTCAGTTTTCAATACCCTTAAATTTCTGAGTCCTCCTCTCAAAATGGACCTCTAATACTGCCCATTTTTGTATTGGAGCCTTCAATATATCACACGAAGGATGATGTAGATTTCAAGCTGATGGAACTTGCTCCAAATTGTATCAATGCATCTGACATGAGCATGAATTGAGTGCCAGGACCTCCCATTTTTAGGAATCAAGCTTTACCCCCCTCAGGGAATCAGGTGCCCCATTTTGGAAGACCCTGATGGATTAATTACTTTCTAGATAATTGAGGGGTTTCCCCATGAGCATCTATTTTTCATAAAACTCAGACAACAGTCTGCCTTATGTTTCAAACCAGATATTCCAGGTTTGCCATCTTCTCTTTCTGAACCAAAGAAAGTTCTAAGCTTTTGTCTGTAGACCTGATGGATCATGTTTTTCAGACTTCTTATCCTGTACTTCCAGCATATTAGAAGTCAACGAACTGAGCAGAAAATCCCACTGGTTGCATAATTCATTAATCACAGCCCCATTAAACAATCATGGAATAATAATTTCAGTCCCTTCCTTCCTTCCTTCTTCCTCACCACCCCCCAAGACATAGCTGGAGCTGCATAGTTGTCTTATTCAACGATAAGGTTCAGTGAAGATTAGGACAGATTTGGTCCATCACCACTACAGTTTTTTTTTACTTCCTGAGACAAGAATGGTTGGTGTTGTCCTTTTCTCATCTTGAGACTACTGCAAATATATCCCTGCCTATTTCCATCTTCAATTCAAAACTACCATTTTCTGATTAAACTATCTTTGGTTCAATGGTCCATTTCTAGTACACCCCAGCTACTTTGTACAATTATGTTAGAATCACTCATAAATTGATAGGACTAGGTTTATTGCCATTTGGAGTAAATTTACTATGTAAACAGGGGGACCTTGCCTTTCTAACACACACACACACACACACACACACACTTGCACAGACTTAGCTTTTCACTCTGAATTCTGAGAGTTGCTGTTCCAGCACATTCTGGAAAGCACAGGATTAGAAAAATTGTTTTCCTCCTTCTATGTCAACAAACTCGGTTCTGCTGGATTCCAGAGATGTCATGATAGCAAAAGCCAAAGCACACATATTAGAAAAAGAAAAAAGAAAAGAACTTGACTCAACCAATGTATGCTTCTTGCAGAGTTTTTTGTGCAGATTATCTGGAAGAGAACTGGAAGGCTCTATGCTATCCAGTATGAACAAAGGATTCATGCTTCAGCTGAATGTCACTGCAGCAGGTTCAAAAAATGGGAAAAAATTGCCAGGCTAAGCAACAACCAACCATAAATGCAAAAGAAGCACAGACTTTTCCCATCCTCTTGCTACTCCTTTTAGCATCCAGAGCAGAGGTGGTATTCAGAACTGGCTCTGACCAGTTCTGGAGAAACGATAGCAGACATTTTGAGTAGTTCAGAGAACTGGCAAATACCACCTCTGACTGGAGATTTTACAGTATCCTTCTCCTGCTATGCCCACCAAGCCACACCCACAGAACTGGTAGTAAAAAAAAATTGAATCCCACCACTGGTCCAGAGGTTGTATTTTGAGTGACAATATCTTAGGTGACACAATAACATGGGCTCCTGTCTTTCCATGTCCTGCAATTTCCAAAGCAGAGGAATCTTCTTTTGTATTCTTGACACATCTGAAAACTCACAGATGAATGGTTTCTCTCTATGCCTTTGTCTCACTGGTTTTGAACTACACTGTAGTAACTCTGTATGGAATGCACTGCCCACATCAGGGAAAGCACATTAAAAGCCAACCTTGCTATCATACGTGAGAGAAAGATAGCTGACTTAAATCAAGTGAGATCAACATATGCTCATACTGTTGTCTAAGCTGGGTAGGAAAATGGACAGCAAAGATAATGAGTAGCCTATGTTGCTGTACATTCCCCTTTACCTTCAATAGAGAAATACTACCTGTCTCATATCTGCACACTAATTACTGATAAATTTCAGATACCTTGTTTTGCTTGTGCCAGGGATCTTTTTAACACTCTTGGCCAATTATATGCATCTACAAAAATGACAATACAGCATCCATACCATAAATGTAAAAGAAGTAACCCATTGAATGAACGTAGCTTTGCAGAAATAGCTGATGGCATCAATTCATCTCCCCAAGCCACTCTTTGAAATAAGGTAAGAGTTAATTAGAAATTAATTATTTATTATTTATTTATTATTTATTAATTGGATTTCTAAGATGCCCCATCTCCCTCAGGACTTGGGGCAGTGTACAATAAAAACAATACAATATACAATTAAAAAGAGATTAAATCCAATAAGAAACCCAATTATAATCTAAAACACTAAAAGCAGTCATTAAAACTCCCACACACACCCTCAGTCCAGGGCAGCAAGTTGGAACAACCATGTTTTTAGGCCCCAGCAGAAAGAGCGGAGGTCAGGGGCCACCCGAAGCTCCAGGGGCAGTTGGTTGCATAGGGTCCAATTAATTAGGTAGGAAAGCCAATAATATGGAGGCCAATTGAATTTCTGGAGGGGGGAGTCTCCAAAATATCTATGTTCCAACAGAAATGAAGGCTTATCAATGTCCATTCCCTTCACCTTACAGAAGCTTTGGACCAATAAGAAGGTCCTTTCAGGACAATGTACTTGGGTGGGTTGAAACTGGTTGGTGAAGGCACGCCTGCAAGTACTTCATTGCACAGATATGTGGGGCATTAAAGGCCAAAAATGCCACTGTGAATTGCTCTTAGAAGCTAATAGGAAACCAGAGCAAAATCTTGAACAGAAGTACACCATGTTCTTCTTGATGAGTCCCCTCCAAAATTGGAGCCACTTTTCTGCACTAATTCAAGCTTCTGGCTAATCTTCATAGAGAGTGCCATGTTGCAGTAACACAGTTGAATGGGGACAAGGATGTAGGTTACTGTGGTATAGAATAGCTGTAATGAATGCAGCAGTACAAAAAACTGCCTCCTCTCCATGTCCTCTCACTGCACAACCATGATAGCCATAAGGACATGCATTTAGAAAGTTGTTAATCATCCAGTATTTATTAGCATATTGCAATAGAAAACAAGAGACTTCTTTGTATAGAGGAAGACTTGAATAAGCCCAGATGAAAATGAAGTAGTATAATCTTCCTTCCTTCCTTCCTTCCTTCCTTCCTTCCTTCCTTCCTTCCTTCCTTCCTTTTTTCTCATTTAGACACAATAATATCAAGTTCACCAAACCCTCCAAATAAGCTGACAAATATTCATCTCCTGAATTCAAAGTTCAAAACTAGAAAAGTAATTGAATCCATTGACTCTCAGGTTGTAAGTTTCTAGCCCTGCGGTCATTTGATGATAGAAATGAATATTCAAGAGACACATAAGAACAGCTTGACAAATGCAGATTCTATCTCCACATACTTATGTAGATGACTATTTAAATCTGATTAATTTAGAAGAACTTATACCTAGAATTTGTTGTTGGTCAAATTACTTATTGATTGCATTCTGTTGACTTAAGGAATCCTAAGGCATTATGCAACAGTGACCTTCCTTTGACATTTCTAGGTCCAATCCATATCATAATATTTATGACAAACACAGTACATCTATGTACCTTCCCTTATCTGCTCACGCCTGCTTCATCCCCTTGTATTCCTGATCTTTTTTTTCTGCATGTCTACTCTTTTTCCCTTCATGTTTCAACCAGTTTGTTTGTTTTGCATAAAGCATTTTTTTATTCCACAGTTCATCTACCGGGACATGGAATAAACCTCAGCATCTGATAACTGAGCATAATTTGTTTATTTATGGAATAGAGTTCCACAAACAACAGGTTAGTAATTTATTAACTGGAATAAATGGGGAAATCTTCTTCTTAGAGGTTGGAGGCCATGTTTGATCTTTGTGATGACAGTAAAGGCAAATTGCGTGGGACAGAACCAAGATTTCTTCCTATGTTGTGCAGGTGGTTTATCTGATGAGCCTATTCATAAATAGATGCTGCTTCTTGTTGTATGGGTTTCCCATTTTAGAATGGCAAGAAACTGTACAATCCATTCCTAGAAACTGTGTTCAAAAGACTAAAAAAAAAGTTCAGAAATTACAGGTGCCTATACAGCCACAATTTGTCCACCCTTAATTTAATTGGTGTGTGTCTGTTGTGTGTGTGTGTATGTGTTGTGGTGGTGGTAGTGGTTTAAACATTTTTATCGTGTGGTTCTACCAAAAGAACTGTCAAGACATTGAAGATTCCTGTTGTTTTTTTAGGGCTAAAATTGGAGACTAAATAGATAGCCTTGCAAGAATGCCAAGTAGAACAAATAAACCAAAGAGAGAGCAGAAAAGTTAAAGGACTGAATTCTTACCCAGCACCCTAAATTCTTCTGGAAAGGAGAAGCTGATATCAGCTGATTTCTAAAACAGAGTTGATGATCCAAGAGTTAGAATGGTTTGAATTTCCTTGCTGCCACTGGGAGCAACATACCATAGTGGCACGGAAGACGAGAACCCAGAGGAAGGGACGAGCTGCTCTCATCAATGAAGGTGATTATTAAATGCTTTTAATTCTTATGCAGATATTTTAAGAGTCAGTTTGATCTAATGGTTCAGGCACCAGGCTAGAAACCAGGAAACTGTGAGTTCCAGTCCTGCCTGAAAACCAGCAGGGTAAAACCAGCAGGGTAACTTTGGGCCTCTACCCTGAAAACCAGCAGGGTAACTTTGGGGCTGAGGAAGGAGGTAAGTTTTGAGAAATGGTTGGAGAATAGCTTTAATTCTTTATTGCAACTTAATCAGAAGGATGGATGTGGATTTTCCATTTTTGCTTTAATTACGATTCTTCCCCATCCCACTCAATCACTTGAAATATCTGATCCACACAGTGACATAATGGAGGCTGTACTGTCACAAGGAAAGGGGACTCTCAAATCACCAGGGAGGTGGCACTGGGACTTTGCAACCTGTGAGTGCCACCACTATGTGTAACCTGCCAAGAGAGGTGCAGTACACCATGTGGTATATTCATTTCTTTCACCCACTCTATCCTTGTCCGAGCATCACAAATACACAAATAGCAGGTTTGTGTTGGAGTAAACTGAAAATTCTTCAATAAATGGTTCAGGAAAATATGAAATGATCTGGCCTCAGCTACGAGCTGGAGATGAGAGGAAGGCTATGTCGTATAGAATAGTCCTTCAAGAGGTTAGCCAAGCAGATGTAATGTGTCAGATGTCTTCTAATTTCCTACTTACATTCCCTGCTTCCAAGGAAAACAACTACAAGACAGTGTGTATTCAAACTATGAAGCAATGGAACAAAAATTTCAGGAAATTAAAGTGTAACAATTTTAATGACTGGGAAATGGGCTTGGCACCTCAATTCTCTTACCAGTGGGAAATGCAACTTGAAATATTTGCCTTGGGGCCCAAAGACTTCTACATATGAACACTACCTTTGTCCTTTATCAAAATGACATACATGGAAAGTCTCAGAGACTTAATGCCTTTGTTTCATTTAATACACACATGCATTTCAAATAATTCTTTTCAAAGGTTCAAAACATCTATCTACATCTTATCTGGGAACATTGTTTCTCCACCCTTTGTAACTCTGATTATGAAGAATTGTCCCATTCATAAAAATTTCTTCCTTTCAATCTAACCTCAAACACTAAAGTAAAAGGAAAATAAAGATCTAGTTGCTTTCTAAGCCAACTCATGAAATGTGAGGTATTATAAACTTCACATTTCATGAGTTGGCTTAGAATACTTCCTCCCCAGAGGTTCCTTCTTTTGAGGACACTTTCAAGTCAATTAGCTTTGCACTTCCTCTAAGCTGGTCTGTTGAGAATCATCAATGGCCCAAACCCTTTGCAAATAACAGATTGAAGCGAATCTTCATGGTCATCTTCCATCAGCTCATTCATGTGAGAAATGCCATCATGAGCTTGAGGAACAGTTGCTGCTATGCTTTGAGTTGAACAAATCTTATTTACAAGGCAGTGCAGTGGTTAGAATGTAGTACTGCTGGCTCACTCACTGCTCAGTTCAGGAGTTTGATTCTGATTGGCTCAAGGTTGACTCAGCCTTCCATCTTTCAAAAGTTGGTAAAATGAGGACCCTGACTGTTGGGGGCAATATGCTGACTCTGTAAACCACTCAGAGAGGACTGTAAAGACTGTGAAGCAGTATATAAGTCTAAGTGCTATTGCTTTTGCACAAATCATTTATTCTGCAGTGTTTGCCTGGGAGGTATTTATTGTTGGATCTTGACTGCATCATCATGGTTAAACAGTATATATTATTTAAGATGATTGTGTCTTAGAAGTGATTGAAGCACCATACATTTGATTGGTAAACCATAGGTCTCAAGTGCATCAAATGTCTACAAATATCATTATACAAGATTTTGAACCAATTTGAAAGCATCTCTGGGCCTCTGTGATCCCACAGTACTTTATTGGCTGGGTTTGAGAGAGAAGCAATTTATTTTTTTGCTCAGCTGCAGTGCAATTGGAATTGTAGCCAATCTTCTCATTTGTACCCTGATGAGCTTCTGGGTGGTCTGGTGTCTTCCACTAAATGGGAATGCCTCACACAACCTCCTGGCTCCTGAATGCCTCACCCGACCTCCTGGCTCCTGAACTCTGGGCAGCCATTATTTTCTTCCTTGTCTCCCCAAGAACTTCAATTTAGAAAATACCTTGCGGACATTTTCTTTTTAAGACAAAGATCTCTCAACAACCTCCCCATCACCACTTCCTACAAGCAGCCGTCTGGTAGTTTGCAATGAGCTGGTCTGCTACTACAGATAATAGACAGCACTCTTGTCAGAACAACCACTGTTCAACTCACCTGAGATATTATGCTGTGTGCATGTGTATGTATATGTGTATGTGTGTATGATTTTTCTAAATAATTCAAGGACGTGAACATCCCTAAACTCTTTACTCCACTTATTTTCCTCACAACAGCAACCCTATGAGGTGAATTGGGTTGAGGGAGAATGACTGGCTAAGGCCACCCAGCTGGCTTTCAGGCCTAAGGTGGGACTAGAATTCACAGTCTCCTAATTTCTAGGCCAGCATCTTAACCACTGGAACAAATTGGCTCTCTTAGGGCAAAGATCTGCAAAGAGTTAAAATAATCGGGGTTAATTGGTGTTCTTACACTCATGCCACTGCAGCCACAAACCACCATAGCTAGAGCAGTTGTGAGAAGCTCTGGTTTTGGCTTTGAAGCTTTTGGTGGCTTTGAAATAGGAACAGAAGGCACTGTACATTTACAACCAGGTAAATGGTTGCAGAGCCAGGTAAATGTCCACATGTTTTTAAATTGTGGGTTGAAGGGGAAGTAGCAATGCTTTTTTCTCTTGTTTGAAGGTGGCAGCAAAAGAGTCTGTCACATCTAGCTGATCCATCTCTTTGAGCCCTACCATCCATGTTATCTGTTGTTTTCCCATTCTTCTGCATCTTCTCTCTCTTAATTGTCAGAGTATAACTTGCATAGCTGTATTACTCAAAGTCTTGATTTCAAAGAGCAGAATTCTATTGTCACTGAGCTGTCCTTATCCTCCAAGCCCACTGTCTTCTTCCTTAAATTAACCTTTTCCTTATTTCTCTAGCACAGGGGTGTCAAACTCAAGGCTTGCGAGCTGGATCCAACCCATGGGGTGCTTAGAGCTGGCCTGAGGGGCCGCCCTGGAAACAGCAAAGGACTGACTTGTGGTGCCTCTGCCAGTGAAAACGGAGCTCAGGAGGGCCGGATGTGGCCCTCCTGATCTCTGTTTTTGCTGGCAGAGGGTTGCAGGAGGCTGTCGCAGCCAAAAACAGAGCTCGGGAGCACATTTTTTCTGGCAGAGTGCTCAGGCCACCACAGGTGCCCACAACATGAGTGATGTCGAGCTGGCCATGCCTACCATGGCCACGCACCCCTCTGGGCCCTCCGAGGTCAAATGCAACCCTGAGGCGGCCCTCAATGAAATCCAGTTTGACACCCCTGCTCTAGCATATGGACCATCCACTTTCTGTGCCTCAAAATCTGCTTAGAGGAGCTGAAGTGAACATCTGTCTCAAACAGGTTTTTATCAAGTAGGATTACACCTAACCCTTGATAAAGAGCTTCCTCAAAACATTTTAGCAGTCCAATCTATGATGCAGCTGCTTTGTTGTTGCTACTCTTGGCATTTTTCCATGGCTGCTACTGATCCTTTCTATTCATGTCGTAGCTCTAGCCGATACTGTCATTTTGACAGTAAGCTGTAAGACGGTAAATAAGAGCTGAAATCGACAATGAAAGGATTTCAGGTACATACAACTACTGTAATCATATGCACAAAAGCCTTCTAACTGAATGTAGCAGCCGAAGTGCTTTTTTTTAAATGATTTGTTCCCAGATTTAACCTGGTCTTCAAAGCATTAAATGTATATACCATTTTTTTTAAAAAAATAATCTCCTGTAATTGTGGATTGTTTCTCACATAAAAAATAAAGGAGCAGCCAGAATGTGTTGCTACTCTGAAGAGAGGTTGTCCACTTAATCCTTTTCAAGCTACTTGGTTCTACAGTGACATAAAATCAGGGCAGGTTTGCTAAAGGAAGAGCCAAGGTGTTTTGGTGCCTAAGAATACAAAATTCGCAAATCGAACCCACATGCACACACACACACATGCATAATATAGAACATAGAACACAGAACATAGTATAATAGAACTGGAAAGGAACCCGGAAGTCATCTTGTCCAACTCCCTGCATGGGCAAGAGTCTCATTTCAGATAAGTGGCTGTCCAATCTTTAAAAAAAAATTAATGCCTGAATATGTTTAGAAATCAAATTTATGTATTGCCTTTAAATCAGACTGAAGAGTCTGGAAAAGCCTTAAGAGTTATGTTTTGTCTTAACTAAGAAATTTTGGAAATGGAAATCCCAGAGATCTACAGGCTCTAGCATGCACCTGGGGAAGGTGAATGTTTGCATATATTAAAAATGGATGATGTCATTCTTCCTTCTAAGAGCAAAATGCCGTAGTTAAATGTTGATTAAGATTAAAGCAAAGGGTACCATTATCTGAGGATATCAGCATGCTGGAGTGAACCTCCAAATATAATTTGTATGACAGTTTTAATAGGCTTTATTTAAAGTGGTCTTTAAAGTTCTCATCTTAACTTGGCTTTATTACTCTTAACACTCTTTCTACAGGTAAAAGCTGAGCTGATTCTCCTCTGTGTATTAAGATCTTAGTCATGAATCAAACCTGCAAAAAGAAGATAGGAAATTGGTTTACATTCAAGTTTGGCCCAAGTGCCCAATAGATTCTGCCTTTTTTGCCTAGCTAATATGTGAACAATAGGTTACACACCAGAATATCACATTACAGGTGCTTGAAGCCCCTGTAGAATTAGAACAAGTAGGTCTAATTTGAATATGTAAATACCTGTCTCCAAATATGCACCTGTCATTCATATTTTCTGTTTACTGCAGGAATCAATAGTGAAAATAACACAAGGAGAAGAATATTTGCTTGGCAAGTAGGTAACTATATAAATTGATTGATTGATTGATTGATTGATTGATTGAATGAATGAACGAATTTATTATTTGTCTAGAACAGCTCCAAGCCATTGCACAGAAGACCATCTTTCCAAATGTCCCTAGATATCTGTCTCTGATAAATTTCTACCTCCACTTTAGTCTTCTAGATCCAATTAGAGCTTTCTAGTCCAGCATTTTGTCACCTACAATGGCCAGTCAGTTTCATTCACAAAACCCAGAACCAAGAATAGATGAATGGTGGCCTTTTTCTATTGGGCTCCTCAACAAGTGGTATTTAAGTAAGCTGCCTGTGATTCATGCGATTGTTAAAACAAGTAGATATTGTTATCCCTCCAATCTGTGACTATGTCCCAAGGTGGTAAGTAGGTGACTGTTATAATCTCTAATAACAATGAATGTCACAGCTTAATTATATACTTGTTGCAGAAAGTTGTCCCTTGTCTAGTTTCAATGGATGATTGCAATTTCCAACCTTATAAGAAAGGGAAAAACAACTACTTTCCATATCATTCCTAACTGTATATTCCTCTTCTATGGTTCTCCTTCCTGCCCTTCACTCTGAACTGAAAAACCTCCAATGCTTATTTCTAAAACCACATAAAGTACTGATTTTCCTACTCTGTCTTCCTAATTCTTTTTAATAAAATAAAAGGGTCTTGGTGGCTCAGGCTGTTAAATGCCTGCATTTAAGTTCCAGCTGCCTACAATTACTGTAGGCTCGAATCCCACCAAGCTCAAGGTTGACTCAGCCTTCCATCCTCTCGGGGTAGGTAAATTGAGGACCCAAGATTGTTGGGGGCAATAAGCTGACTTTGTAAAATGCCGCTTAATAATAAGCAGGCATATACAATGGAATGAAGGCTATTGCTGAGCACACTGGGTTGTATCCCAAAAATTGTAAGCCGCCCTGAGTCTTCGGAGAAGGGCGGCATATAAATGTAATTTTTTTAAAAAAAACCATTTTTGGCCTTGGAAAATATCTCAATGACATATCTGATATTTATACTGGAGTTATTGTTATGTTGCAGAAAGAAGTCAATTGTCACTCCAGAGTTGCTAGATATGGGTACATGCAGAGTTGACAATGGGGAACATGACTGGGGAAAGAAGAACTGTTCCTCAATAATGAAACTTCTGGGTGACTTTGTCATCAACTTTGTTGAGTTGAAGTGCTATGCACTCCGCCTTGAATTGGAAGACAGTAGTGCAGTCTAAACTAAGGTGTGTTTTATAAGGATAAAGGAAAGGTCAAGGCCCACCATTTGTAAGTTCTTTAGAAAAATGAATAGAAAAACCAACTATCACTATTAACAATGAGTGTTTTCACAGCAATAGGTCTGGAAAGAACAGGTTAGGCCCAGCTGGATCATTATCCTACACACAAATGACTGCAATCTGAAAGCGCAATCCATTGCAAAGACCTTAATTAGGTTACTATCTGTACCAGGAACATATGATTGGATGAAATGATCTGGCCACCCAGTCTAATATCCTTTCATTTCACTCTTAAACCTATAAGGATTATTTTCAGTTATATTGTATATTTGATAAAAATTACAGTTGTAATATCAGTCTCCACTCATGTTATACCATGTGAATACATCACCACAGACCAACTGCACAGACCACTTTTTCATGGTTGCACATTCGAAAGTATTTTCAATGATCTATCGCGGTCCCAGACCTCTGGAACCAACTTCCCCTGGAGCTCCGTCTGGCCCCTGACCTCCGCACCTTCCACCATGACCTGAAGACCTGGTTGTTTAACCAATCCGGGTTGTGATTTTTTGGGGTGGGACGGTTTTTATTGGATGAATTTGTAATTGTAATGGGGCTTATTTAGTTTAATCTGTTTTTAATTATTTATTGTTGTTGTTTTTATTTGTGAGCCACCCCCCGAGTCTTCGGAGATGGGGCGGCATATAAGTCCCATTAATAATAAATAAATAAATGATCTGTTTGGAGAGCAGCTGTATCCAAATGCATTCAACTAGTGCACATACCTGTGTGAACCAGTCCCCAGAAATTACCATGCACAGTCATGGGAATACAAGCTTCTTGAGGCACACCCAGTGCAATCTTTTTTCATTACTGGGTAGAAGGTGGGAGGAGCCTCTTTCTTCATCAAATTCCTAACTGCATTCTTCAACATCAAAGGAATACTGTACACCTTGACTTGTGCTTTGCCCAGGAAAAGGGGATCAGTGATTTTCCAAGGTTGCCGACCAACAACTCTGCAGTCTGTCTGATGTCAACATTTTGTTTGTTTTTCTTGGTCACACTCTTCTATCTGACAGCCATTTCTTTGTAGTGAAGCTGTTGAGGGGTGAGGCATGGTGGCTACATTTAGCAGGAATCTGCTATAATAACTAAGAAGGTCCAAACAGGAATATTGAAAGATTCGTGATTGCTTGAATTTTCTCTGTACACCTATGTGGTACTAGGATTTAAAAAACCAAAACCTCCCATTAGTTGGTTTGTGTTCAAAGATCAAAGTCTGCCAAACTCTGTAATGTCACCTTGAGATTTTACAGATGAACCTCATTGTTTATTTGGTGACAATAATAAGGCAAAGCTTGAATGCATTAAAAAAAATCCCACTTCATCTCTACAGCTGGATCTTTTCAACTGACAACAAAAGACACTAAACCCCAGGCCACCTGAAGAACCATCTCACCCCAATGGGATTTTCCCATCCAATTCATTCCAGCAGAAAGGGCATGTTGCAAACCATATTGGTCAAGGAATTTCTGCTGGCAGTCCAGGAGAAGGGCCTTTTCTGCCATGATTCCCAACCTCTAGAAAATCATATTCCTTGAGGTGAGATCTAGCCCCACCATTTTGGTCTTCTCTAAAAGCCTCAACAATTGGCTCTGCCTATTGGCCTGGGGCCCCAATGGGGGCACTCCATGTTGCAGGTGGTTAGTGGACTAGAAAGTAGATCTGAAAAGTATAGAAGTAGAAGGAAACAAAGGGAAGGAAGGGAAGGGAAAGGAAAGGAAAGGAAAAGATGAAGCATTCATATGATAATATGAACATATTGTTGAAGTCATTGAAGTTTGCTGCAGATGCTGCTGGTTATATTCAAACCAATATGCCACAATAACCTGATTCACAAAACTCAGAAAGACAGAAATGCTAAATCACAAACTATCCAAACTTATTTTATCATACTGTTTTCAACTCCCAGAATTCCCCAGTCAGTATGCTATAACAGCAATGTATCCATTGAGCCATGTACCAAATAGCAGACTTTTTACTAAAAACCCTAGGAAGCTCACTGAAGCAGTTATTACCTATTACCATTTAAACAACCACATATTCTGGTAGCTGGTTGGTCTTTTGAGGGCTTCAACCTAAGCAGGACTTAGTTTGGTTAGTACTTGGATGGGAGAACACCAGGTAATTTGAAGGTCCCATCCTAGGCTTCAATGGCAAAACAATTCTATATAGCTGGCAAGAATGATGTGACAATAAAATTACTGTGATTCAGTTTCAACTTGAAAGACACCTTATCTTTAACAGACCTCCATCAAGAGGATTCAGTAAGGCAAGGAGAACACAGGCTGCCCATTTCCTGGTTTCCTGAGAAAATCCAAGTAATGAGAGTGACCAATTAGTGAATCATTTCCAATTCAGAAAGCATGGGATTTGAATTTAGGACAACTGGCCTTGGAACCGTAACATCTGTCATATACTGCAAGGAGGCAGTAATTGCTAACGGGGCTACCCAGAAAATGAAGACCAGATATTCCATGTGCAAGATGCTTGTGACAACAGACAGTGACATTCCCACGGAATGACTCAGATGCCATCAACTGACCAAGACACGTTCTTCCTATGCTTTATTATCTGAGCTGAAAATTATCTCCCCACTTTCTTTTTTCTTCTAGAAGAGGCATTGGTTGGTTTGTCTGGATTATGGAGTCAATATTGTCCTCCTTGTGGAACCAGACTTGTTTTCAAAAAATAGGCAAAGTTAAATTCTTTCTCCAGATGATTAGAGTCTAAATCTGGTCTTTTGACCTCTTAGTAATCTATTTCTTTACCACCTCTTCTTTAGCAATTCAAGGTGGCTTATTCAGTGCTCTGTTGTGATTTTTTTATTGGTCTAAGAGAAAATGATGGGCCCAAAGTCACTAAGTAGGTTTCTGTGGCAGAAGGTGGATTATAATTTCTTCCCCAAACCCCAGGTTTCTTCCCCAAACCCCCAAAACTTTAACCTTAGGCTGTCTACTATTGACCTCACCCCTTTCCTACGAGGCCTGTAGGGGGCGTGCATAAGTGCACCAACGTGCCTACCGTCCCAGTCCTATTGTTTCTTTTTTATTCATATCCATTTAATCTATTCATAACCATGTTTATACTTATACCTGTTATCTAATACTTGCTTGATAAATAAATTGATTAAATAAATAAAATAAAATTAATTAATAAAAAAATAAATAAAATAAATAAAAAATAAATAAAATAATAATAATCTGCAACTCCCCAGTGCCAGCCCATTTTCTTCACCACTATACAGGTAGTCCTCGACTTACAACCATAATTGACTCAAAATTTATGTTGATAAGTGAATTTTCCCCATCTTACGACTTTTCTTGCCTCAGTTCTTAAGTGAATCACTGCAGTTGTTACGTTAGTGATGTAGTTGTTAAGTGAATCTGGCTTCCCCATTGACTTTGCTTGTCAGAAGGTCGCAGAAGGTTATCACATGACTCCAGGACGCTATAAGAGTCATAACTATGAATCAGTTACCAAGCATCTGAATTTTGATCACATGACTATGGGGAGGCAGCAGTGTGAAAAACGGTCATAAGTCTGATTTTTCAGTGCTGTTATAACTTTGAACGGTCGCTAAAGGATCTGTTGTAAGTTGAGGACTACCTGTACTTGCAATGATTCCTTCTTAAACAATAAGGATCTGATTGGGGGAGGTTGCCCTTTTTCCTTTTTCTTCTTTCTTTCTTTTTTCTTTCTTTCTTTCTTTCTTCTGTAAATGATTGTGGCACCCTCCAGTTCTTTCAATAGCTGTTACATGAAAATATCTCAAGTCCAATTTCCACAAAAGACTGGAAAAACTTCTGGCTGAAATTCTGGAGATCTCCTGCTGAACAGCATTGGAAATACCAAACTAAAAGTATATATGTATGTATATATTTATGTTTCAAGGCTGCCTGACACCATAGCAGCTCTGGGTAGCTAACAGAGAAAAAAATTAAAAACACCAATTATATGTACTGATAGATTCAACTTTGAGGTTTATACAATGCACTTAACAAATTACCTAATTGACTTAGTTTGCACAAAACATTTGCATCTTGAATAAAGACAGCAGATTGGGTCTATATAATATATTAAACCTGTCCCCACATAGCCCACCAAAATTAACTCAGGTGAAAAGTAACCAGGTTTTTGCACTTATGCAAATCCATTCATTTGATCTTTAACTGGCCTGATTCAATAAGTTGCTTGATCATAGACTGTCGCTTTCCACTTCTGGCTTTTGGTAAACAGCAGAAAGATTAGACACAGAAACAGATACCATATGTACAACCCGATGTTCCCACACATTATCAGCCAGGCCAGAAAGCATGGCATATGTCCGTCTCTCAGCTGCTACTCGTCAAGGCAATTGTGAGAACCAAATCTTTTGAAAAAGACAACTGTAGAATGCAAACATGCAAACAAGAAAATTATTTGTAACTTGCCCCCCACTGGTGTGCAAATCAATTATGGTTAAAATGAGCACTGAAGCTAAAAATTACACCAGCGCTATACAATCAATACCCATCATGGGATTAAACTATTTTGTTAATTAGAGATCAGTAACCAAATTAAATTTTAAAAAATACTAAATTAAACCTATAAGCATACTAAATAAAATGTACAGAGTTACAAAATAGAAGGTATACAACAAAAATATGAAAACATGCTTGCACTATTTTGCTATCAGCAACATACAGGATTTACAAGCTGAGTATTAACCACTATTTCCAACAATGGCAAAAGTTACTTCAATTATCTGCTAGTAAGAATGGTACATAAAACTTTTCAATCTGCCTGGGAAATAGAATTAGAAGGAGAATTAAAAGCTCTTTGTGTATATCTCAGTAGAAATTACAGTATAACAGAATATGACTTCATGTTTGGATATTACCCTCTTTACGAGGGCAGAGCCTTTCCACATATGGAACTTTATGACATTTTCATCTTAAAAATAGCACCCATAAAATAGAATGTCCATTATCTATAAACTAATGCTCTGCAATCTGACATTATTAGTAAGATTTACAACCGAATAGTCCTACCATATAATTGCATTAAGCACTATTCCCAACACCTACTCAAGTTCCCCCTGCAATTCCATCTGGATTATTAAAGAGATACAGTTTCACATCTCTCTTAAAACCCTCCAAAAATGTATAAATCCTGGAATAGAAATGGAAGAGAATTTCATAACTGGGAATCCTAGTTCAGAAACACATGCAAATAGAGTGGAGCAGCATATGAAGAAGGAATGGCTAGCCCACCCATTCCTGTACTGTTGATTGGGTTTTATAAATAGGTTAGGACAGGTAATAGAGAATGGCTAACTGCAGCACCTTAAACACTACCACTAAAAGCAAAAAATTGAGTTCTAGTCAGTGATGGGATTCAAAAAATTTTACTTCCAGTTCTGTGGGTGTGATTTGGTGGGCGTGGCATGGCTTGGTGGGTGTGGCTTGGTGGGCGTGGCAGGGGAAGGATTCTGCAAAATCTCCATTCTTACCCTGCTCCAGGGGGAAGGTTACCACCAGTTCTCCGAACTAGTCAAAATTTCCTCTACTGATTCTCCAGAACTGGTCAGAACCTGCTGAATACCACCTCTGGTTCTAGTCCTCATAGGAAGCTAATGTATGGCCCAAGAAACAAGAGGAAAACATGAGAGAAATGTGGTCCAGAGCAATGCATATTACAATGTTCTGTATCAGGGTCAATGAACAATGAACGACAATGCAAGACTTGCCTGTAGCTTTTGCAATTGTTTAGATGAGGAATTACCAAAACCTACAGTAACAAATTTGTGGTGGGTGGACAGGTAGTGCTGGATCTTAAAATGGTTCTATCTTGCATTTATAAACAGCCCAAGGGAAAGGATATCTCCTTAAAAGACCTTGATAGCAGAATCAGTTCAGAGCTCTGAAAAAAAATGGAGGAAAAGAGATGGGAAGGATGATCTAGTTAAAATCACAAAATTTTCATATTCAGATTTAATACGTATGATTGAAGACCTGGTTATTTAACCAAGCCGGGCTGTGACCCTTTGGGGGGGTGGTTTTTATCATGGTTTTATCATGTATTTATGTAATTATATTTCAATGGGGCTTGTTAGTTTAATTCTTTTTTAATTATTTATTGTTCTTGTTGTTTTAGTTGTGAGCATGAGTCTTGAGATGGGCGCATACAAGTCTCATTAATAAATAAATAAATAAATAAATGTCATCCATGATAAGATGACTAAAAGGATCATAATAAGGAGTACCACACATCCTTATTTATCTCAGGGTGGAAAATGGTATAAAACTGGGAATCATCAGAGTAAATATGACATTTAAAGCCCTGATAATGTTCTCTGACTAAGGCATTTTCCTTGCATGGTAATGTTACCAAGTAAGGTAAAGAAATGTCTGCAGCGAAAATGCCAAACTCAGAGAAAATCAAGAATCCTACTCCTGAGCTAGATGTATTCTCCATTATTGCAGCATTGATCTTAAAATAACTGACAGGAATGATTAGAAAGATAGACAAAACCAAGATAAACATGGCTGGTGATGCTCAAGGATTCTAACCTTAAAACTAGGATCTGATCATTAACAAGAGAGTCAAATGCTAACATGAATTAGCACCTGGGGGGGCAAGGAATGTTGTGGGTCCCATCCTCTAGGGAGATACACCTGGCAGGACCCAGAAGAAGGGCCTTCTCTGTGGTGGTTCCCTCTTTCTGGAACAACATTCCCCCAGAGATTAGAATGGCCCCCACTCTAGCACTCTTCCAGAAGGCGCTGAAGACCTGGTTCTGCCAGTGGGTCTGGGAACCCAGAGCAGGATGGAGCCCATTAAATGGCTTGTATGGTGTGTTGTCACTGGTGGGGGGGTATTATATTATTTTATTGTCTTATTATTTGATTATTTTCTTGTATTCATTTTATTTTTTATATATGCTGTTTTTATATTCATGTAAACTGCCTTGTGCAAACAGGCAACAATATAATTTTTTTTAAAAATTGATCTTTAGAAGCCATTTCACATCTTTAGAAAAAAGGAACTACCATTTTCAAATGCCTGTTGGGAAAATACAGAATTAGAACAAGCTATAATAATTTCATATTCCTTCTGTTTTTTAAAATAAAATTTCAAAATGCTTAGCCAAAGAACTCAGAGACATAGATGTCTGGCTTTGTTCATAATACATTTTTGTTTAGAATAATTTTAGGTGACTAATAGTCTAAATTCATATGCAACGTTCTTCTTAATATGCTGGAGCACAGTTAAAATCCTTTATAGGAAAGCATATAAGAAAATTCTCCTTTTAGATCAAAACACATATAATTGTGATGCTTTTTAAAGTATCATATCCTTATTGTTAATGAAGTTATATGTTTGTTAATCAGCTTGTAGTATACTTTTATTATGCAGCATGTTGCTAAATCAGTTACAATGATGCTAAAAAACAACAACAATGTAGTGACCAGTTCCTGCATTTATGACCTTTGCAGAATCACTCTGCTCTTATTTTCATTTGCTTCCTTACCCTATGCCAAGGGTGTTCAAACTTGGCAAGTTTAAGACCTGTGGACTTTAACTCCCAAAATTCTTGAGCTAACATGACTGGAGGAGGAATTCTGGGAATTGAAGTCCACAAATCTTAAAGCTGTCAAATTTGAAGACCCCCTGCCCTATACCAAGATGTTTTCTGGGACAGAGAAAGAACCCCAGTTCAGATGAAAGGAAGTAGCGAGAAGCAAAGGAAAACTGAGGCAAAATTGTAAAACACAGACATGGTCACAGGATTTTCACTTAGCAACCACTTTGCTTAATGAACAAATTGCCAGTTCCAAGTGTGGTTGCCTGTATTCATCAACCATCCTTCCTAACCAGTATAGCCTTTGGAAGGTAAAGGAGTTAGTATCCAACATATTTCATAGGATCAGCTTGAGAAAGTCTTTGTTGAACAAAGATTTCAAAACATTAAAGGGAGTAAAAAATGCCATTTGCCATCCAGTAATGCAAACGGAGGTGTAGCACAAAACGAGGAAATTTTATTACAATTTTCAGTAGAAAACAAAGTCATACTACAACTTAATTAGCAATGACAAAAGATTCCTTGCATTTGGGGGGAGGCATTTTTTTCTCCTCAGCTTTTTGAATTGTGTGGTTTATTGTATTTAATTATGATGATTAATTGCTAGATGTGATTTAAAAACTCTTTTCCTGTATTTTAATTTTTCTTCCATTTTCACTAATTTCATCACAAATGAGACATAAAAAAGATTAGATAGGTAAAATCAAGTAAAATAAATATTTGCCATGTTATCCCTCTGAGATGTGGAAGACATGAGAAGTACCAATTTTCCCACATAGGAAAGAATTGAATTTGGACATAAATAAACATTCAAATTACGGGGATCATAGTTTCTCCCACAGATTTTTCAAGTTTTAGAAACAAGAAAAGGAACAAAAACATAAACCTTTGACTTAGTTCACATTGCTAGCTCATTTTACAGTCCTGCAAAGTATAAAGCCTTAAGGACAAGAATTAATTTTTCACTAGTTATTTGAAATCAACCAAGTTTATAATCATATTGCAAAGAAGCAATGCATATTTCAGCGTGCAAATGTCTTAAGAGGAGAACAATGGAGGATATTACTTCCTCAGTAGAGATTCTTTACACTAAGAAAACCTGTGTAAATTTGCTGTAGCCCTTGAGATAGTTTCCTAGGGATCGTAGATTTTTTTTTAAATGTGTCCTTCAAAAATTGGAGATAAAGCTCAGATTTTGGAAGAGAAATAACAGGCTAAGATTTATCTTCTATTACTCAGCAACCAACAAGACAAGACCGACTTTCTTGTCTTCGGTAATCCTCAGAAGACAGGATGGTGAGGTTTTGGCAATAGGTAGAACAGGAAAAGCTTTAGATCTCAAATGCTTCCCAAACAAAAGAAGCCAATGTAAACAGGTTTAGAGCCAAACTAAATATATTATCTCCCATTGCCTATAATCAAATAATACTACTACCCCTATAAGGGGATAGCAGATACAATTCTTTCTTTTGTTTCCTGTGTCTTTACTTCCAACCTTTCAATTTGCATTCAGTAAGAATTCAGATTTTCAGAAGGTCCATCAATAAAGAACACAGTCAAAATCTTATACACACCTGAAATTACAGTTGCTGTAATTAAATAAATGTCTTGCCCAAAGAAATCAACCATCTTAGAATTACCTTCTTACAACAGGTGTTAAAACAGTAACCAGGTTCCCATAAAGCAGAATACAGAATAACAGGGTTAGCCCCCTACTCAAGCAGGAGACCCTGTATCCATTCCAGCTGTCCAATCTCTTCTTAAAAATTCCAGTGAAGGAGTACCAGCTTCTGGAAGTAAGCCATTCCACTGATTAATTGTCCTTTGTGTAATCTTGATACTTTTATTGATGCAACCTGGTTTGCATTGGCTTTTTGGGCAGCTACAATATACACTAGGACTCTTAAATCCCTCTCACAGTTATTGCTGTTGAGCCGGGTACCACCTATTCTACATATACCTATGCATTTGTTTTTTCTTGCCTGAGTGTAAAACCTTACTCTTCTCTCCACTGAAATACATTTTGTAGGATAGGGGCCAATTTTCAAGTCCATTAAGATCCTTTCTCTCTTAAGAAGTCTATACTGCTGGAAAAGATGGAAAGAAGGAAAGAGAAAGTAAGGTGGATGGATGATTACAGCATTGATGGGTACATTATTGGAAAACCTGAAGGACAAGGCTGGGGATAGATGATCATGGAGAAGATCTATCTATATATTTGCCATGAGTTGATTGAGGCTTGATGGCACCTATAAATTGTTCGGGGTCTTTATTATTTTAGGCTTTGGTGAAAACTATGTTACCAACAACTGGCTTCAGACAATTGCTTCTTCATACTTTTTCAATATGTATTTAAAAATGTGAAAAGTTTTAAGAATATGAAATTGCTTCATTTTCATTTCAGCTAAGCTGAAATTATTGCAATAGAATGTGTGGATGATCTTAGGAAGGGGGAGAAGAGAGATCTCCAGAAAACAGTCCAACAAAAGAAAAGGGAACTCCCATTGGGCTTAACGGTCATAGGAAGAAACTTAGAAGTTAAAAGTCTATGGAGATTCTCGGTCATCCAGGTCATGGTTGTCCCAAAGGTGCTTTTTTTCTAGAGGCAACTGGACTTTCTGGTTTTTCTTTGAAGATGTTTCACTTCTCATCCAAGAAGCTTCTTCAGCTCAGCTCTAGCCTCCATTTTGTTTCCAGTGTGTTTCTTTCAGCTTGGAACTGAACCAGATGGATATTTCCTCCAACAGCATATACTTTTGTTATCTAAGCACAATTATGTTACACACCTTCACACTTTAGTATTTATTTTATTTTATCTTAATGTTACACAGAAAAGAAATTAGAAGAGGAGAAGTAGAGGGAAGAGAGTGGCATTTTTTCTTGAATAAATGTACCCAAAATATATCAGGAATATCTTAATACAAAAACTTTCCACCCACCTAAAAGTCTCTTGACATCAGAGATTTGTGAGAGAACACTTCAAATTATCTTAAAAGAAAAAAAAATACTATTCTTTCACCCTGGAATTGTCATTTTTTTAAAAAAAGCCTTCCTGTCCTTAGTCACACCTGTTTGTGTGTGTAATCAATTAAGAGACAGTAATCATCACAAACAGTTTCCACCATTTAGTTTCACAGGTTTAGGCCTGTTTGTTGCATTGCAAAAGATTGTCTCCTTCTCTTTCTTCTTCCTTCTCCTCTTTCCCACAAAACCAAAAAAAAGTGCTGCAATTATAAATTGCTAAAGTCTCGCACATTCTGTGTTGCATTCTGGGATGAGTACAAATTAAAGCAAATCCCATGATTTTTAATTAGTTCGTTCCTGCTTTAATTGCCACCTTTAGAATCTTCACACTATCGAATTTTGAGCCATCTTGCTTGAGTGATGGCTTTTTTGTTGTACTGAATCCATGTCCCACCTTACCTTCAAGCAACCTGGGCTGACATTTTAGCTTCACAGCAACCCTCAGATACAAGAGAAAGGAGTCTAAAGGCAACCAAATAAGTGCAGCATCTCCTATGATCTCTGCTTATCATTAGATAAAGTCTGTTTTTTCCAGATTTCCCAGGTCTGTCACTGTACAAATTCTTTGATCAGAGACATGTCAGGGAACACTGATAGTTTGTCCTTAGAGTGTGATGGTTAACTGGTAAACCTTGAGACCAGTAGGATTTTCTATTGTAATTTCAAATGGCAATTACACACCTCTAAAAGAGGGGTCTCTTCTCTTCCACATCTGTTTAGCAATCCAGTTGGAAAAGAGAAAGTCTCTGAAAGGAGTAAAATATGTTGCAAAGAAAAGGAGATATTTAGGAGACAGAATGAACATCCCATTTTTATTTTTTATTTTTTGGCTCTTGTAACACCCACTCACTATTTTGCACACAACAGATTAATATATTTTTCAATAGAAAGATTTACACATCCCTGATTTATAGCCTTTGCAATCTAGCCTGGAATAATATTTTAAAAGACCCACAAAGCTTTAATGAAATATCTACTTCACAGCAAATCTGGTTTTGCTATTAGGTAGGAAAGACAACCATTACTCTTGAGAAGCCTTCCTGTTTGGGTGGAATGAGGTCTTTTTGAGGGCTGTGTAGCTGTTTCCATAATTATCAACATAAAAAGTCTCTGGAACTCATTCTGTGAATTCTTGCCTTCACATCCAGGTGCACCAGTCACAGTCCAGCCTTAGTCTTCCTACAGTTACAGCCTTCGTTTGGTGATGGCCGGCTGTGCAATATCTGTGTGTGCAGATTCTCAGGTATTATTGCATCTACTTGGATGAAGTACCACTCACTTCAGAGAAAGGCAGTGTTGTCATATATGACTCCTGTTGCATTGGTGTTGATTCAAAAATTAAAGAATGGCATGCTAGGATACTTTTGTCCTTTTCCAAGTAAACAAGCATGTCGTTTGAGTCTAACACCCAACAAAGATTTTTGGAGAACCTCCCTTTTATGTGATTTCCATTGGTCTTAATGAAGACACCACTGAGATATGGCGTCTAGAGTTCTATGTTGTAGCATTTTCTTCCTACTGTGCTCCTCATCATTTTGAGGAATGATGGTTATTACCTGCATGGGACAGGGGAGTTGTAATGTTTAATCTGAACAGTCAGCCACTCTGATACTTCATGAAGTGGTTGGGAGTAGAAATTTATGATTAATTTATTAATCATGCTTTGTAGGAGTTGAATTTACTGCTCCTTTGAAAGATAGATGGAAGCATAAAGGTGTGGTTGCAAGTGCATGAATGTTGCACTGCCCTGATAGTCAATTCTGTGCCTCAAAGATGTTGGTAGACTGAAGTCTCTTCCTGTTCCTTCTATGTTATAGGTAAGAGTTTCATCATCTGTTTAAAATTACATGAGTTCTTGGTTCTTTTTTAAGGCTGCTTTCTTTTTTAGAGACATGCACCATTCTTTCACACATTCTAGAGATCTTAATCTCTTCACCAGGCCATTCCTCCCTTTTTTTCTCTTCTTTTTATTGCACAGTCATACAAGAAAAGTTAGGGAGCATGGTGGATCAGAGCCAGCCAACTAGTTCCACCTATTGCTGTTTTTTTCCCTCTACCTCTTACTACTAATGCTTGAACAAACAAGTTGGAACCTGAAAAAGTTGGACAGGTTCACCCCATGCTAAATCTATCACTTTGGCCTACTTTTAAGTGGCAAAAACAACATGATAGAATATTTCCCCCATAACTGCAAAAGAATAACATGCCTGGAAGAGCATCTGCTCTAGGCATCATGGCTATCTTTGCCCAACACAGCTTGACTACAGTTTGCTCACTTAACCCAATTTTCTTGATTTGCACAATACACTGAACCACAAAATAACCACCTAGGCTAAATACACATCAAGTCATACTAAGTTGAAATGTACTTGGCTCATTTGTAGCTTGTTGAGTTTAGTATAAGTAATCTCTGCTTACAATATGAGGGTCCCATAGAGCTAAACTGAATGACCCTTGTAAATATATGGATTGCAAATCTGTTTCAGTTAGGACAATAGAGACATCCATGGGGGGGAAGGGTCAAATGATGAAAGCAACCCTGTGTCAGTAAGATACCAACTCTTTGTACAGAGATCGGGGTGTCACATGTACACAGGCAGAAGTCATTGTTACACCTTCTGGGGAAATAGGAACTTGAAATTAGGGTAGCATGGAAGCATCTATTGCTATATGTGGTCTAACATAACCCAGGGATGTGGTGGCTCAGTTGTGATGTGGTAGCTAAGTGGCTAAGACTCTGAGCTTGTTGATCAGAAAGGTCAGCAGTTCAGTGGTTCGAATCCCTAACACAACGTAATAGAGTGAGCTCCCATTACTTGTCCCAGCTTCTGCCAACCTAGTAGTTAGAAAGAATGTAAAAATGCAAGTAGAAAAAATAGGACCACTTTGGTGGGAAGGTAGCAGCATTCAGTGTGCCTTTGCCATTTAATCATGCCAGCCACATGATCATGGAGACATCTTTGGACAGCGCTGGCTCTTCAGCTGTGTAACGGAAATGAGCACCACCCCCTAAATGCCTAGCACGTATGTGCGAGGGGAACCTTTATTTTTACCTAGCATAACCCAAAGAATGCAAAGTAAATTTTCATTTTCCAAAAAGAAGATGGAGATCTTGCTTCAACATTATTATCAATCAGACCAAATGTTTTTCTGGTTCCTCAAGATGCAGACAACTCTGTCAGAGACCTGCAACTGACTAATATAATAATTCCCCAAGCCCAACTCCTTACAACACAGCCATACATATCTATGTGTCCTTTATTCAAGAGCTGGCAAATACAGGTAGTCCATGACTCATGACCACAATTGGGATTTGAATTTCTGTGACTAAGCCAGGCATTAAGTGAGTCATGCCCAATCTTAGGACCTTTTTGTCATGGCCATTAAATGAATTAGGTAGTTGTTAAGTGAATCCAGCTTCCCTCCATTAACTTTGATTGTTGGAAGCTCACTGGAAAAGTCACGAATGATGATCACATGATCCCAGAATGCTGCAACCATCATAAATACACAACAGATGTCAGGCACTTGAATGTTGATCATGTAGCTATGGAGATGTTACAACAGTTGTAAGCATGAGGACCACTTGTAAGTCATTTCTTTCAAAACCATTGTAACTTTGAATAGTCACTAAAGCAATGGTTGTAAGTCAAAGATTTCCTATACAATAGATGGCTGGGCATATCAGCAAAAATACATATTTCTTTTTTCTTATTTTTATTAAACAAACACAATATTTAAAGGGAGGAAGTTATGCTTTCTTTGAAAGATACCTTTTTTCTCTTCTGGAATGGTGATGTGACACAGTTTTACCCAGTTCGTTTTATTAAAAATATAATGTCAAGCTCCTGTTGGAGACTGACTCTGAGGGAGAGGAGGAACAGCCGACAGGGAGTGGAAGTGTGGCTCCGGAGGTTGTGAAGGAGGCTGGGGAAGGGCAGAGGCCAGCTGGGCAGTCAGAGGAGGACCCAGGCCCATCCCCTCTCCATCCTAGGGCATGCAGGGAAGAGAGGATAAGGGAGAGACATGATCTACTCTGGAGGATAGGGCCTTGATCCTCTTCATGGGCTGCAGCTGTGACAACTGGATAAGAGGACGGACATGCGTAGGGGCGAGTGCTGGAAACAAAGCGTGGAAATATCTCTAGTTTATGGTTCCTCTCTGATTTGGCATCTTTCCCAGTGGGTGTTCTGTTATCTGTGGATGTCCTCTAGCCCTTATCTTGCCTGGTTTTTATTGTTTTTTACTCTTTATAATTTAAACAGCATTTCCTCCTTCTGGTAACTGCTCGTGTGGGAGTTTTTTGTCTCCAGTCAAGGATATTTGGAGCTTGGAAGCAAAGTGAAGGAATGAAAGAGGCTTCACCTGTTTTTTGTGACTGTGTTATTTTGTATCCCACCCTGGGTCATCACTTATGAATTAGCTGAGTTCACATTAAGTGTAACCAAAAACAATTTTTAATCTATAAGAGTATTTATAGGGTAAAGTAGTTATGTTTTTCATGTGCTAGATGCAATAGTCTTTCCCATCTGTTGGTCATACAAGGGGCATGCATAAGCGCACAATCGTGCCTACCGTCCCTGTCCTATTGTCCCCATTTATTCGTACCTATTTCCTGTATTCATATGCATGTTTATTCTCATGTTTATTCTTATATCTATTATCTTGTGAGCGATTGATAAATCAAATAAATAAAAATAAAAAATACAAGGACATGAGCCAGGCTATTTTGATTTTTACATATAACATAAGCCTACATTTCTCACATTTTGATGAGTCACATGTATGTGTAGAAAAAGCTTGCATATTACAAAAATTCTAGCCAGAGTTGAGAAGAACATCCTCTAAAAAGAGATGGATTTCATTCTTTTCATGGAATGTCCAACAGGGTTTAATCAGCCACAATCCAAACGGTTTAATGTATTTCATGTACATATTTAATGCTACCAACACTAAATTTTTCCATGATATACTTATGAAATAAAAAAGGCAAGATAGAAGTCTAATAAATCTACACAAGTTTCACTATCACCAGCTATTGTACTTTCTTCATATCTTTCATGGCCATTGTATTGTCTTCAAGTCACTTCCAGAAAGCTTTGACCCACTGTGGGATCAAAACCCAACTGTTCTAAGGATATTGTTGGGGAACTAAGTTGGTTTATTTCTCACTTTAGTTTTGTTTATTGGACACTGCAATTAATTGATTTTGAATTTACTTTTCCTTTGAAATTGCACAATATCCTGCTTTGGCTTGTAAATCCAGCTGAAGTTTATAGTTGTTGTGGGAGGTCTCTTTTCCTATTGAAGAATATTCTTGCAGTACTACATCTCCCAGCTCCTAGGCTCAGGTCAGCACTGTACAGTAGTCACAATCAGGCTTTTTTTTTCTCCCCATTCTCTCCAGAGATGCAGAGTCCTGTTCTTGGAACTTCTCTTTTTGTATGTATATTGTTTATAATTTTCTTCACCCCCCAATTCTAACTACTGTATTGTAGAAAAATGACCCCAGCTTTAGGGTATGTACTTATTGCTGAAAACCATAAGTTGTTATATCCAAGAATAGGGAGGGATTTGTTGAGTCTCCTTACAAAGATAAGAACTGAGCAGGGCAGGCATTATTTTTATAACTGTGAAACATATATTATTTCAGGAGTCAGGGCCCATAGATGATGTTCTTTGCATTTTCCTGATGGTCATCTGGAAAGAGAGAAGGTTAGCACAAATTGCCTTTTCCCTGAGCACTAGACTTGAAAACAGGGGTAAAATGCTCCAATCATTTTCATGTCAAAGGGCAAGGTGCTAGAATATAAAGTGACAGCAAGTCCCACTCCTTACTAGCACTGATGATGTTACCTAGTTTGGGTAATAATGAAACATCTGCAACAGTGGTGGGATTCAAAAAATTTTACTACCAGTTCTGTGGGTGTTGGCTTGGTGGGTGTGATGTGGCTTGGTGGGCATGGCAGGGGTAGGATACTACAAAATCCCCATTCCCTCCCCACCCCACTAACCTTCTTTCCAGCTCCGTTCTCCTGTGCAGGGCAACAAAAGAAGACCCAGCCAATCAGCTGGAACTCAGGAGGCAGACAATAGATGGGGGCAGGGCCAGTCAGAGGTGGTATTTGCCGGTTCTCCAAACTACTCAAAATTTCCACTACCAGTTCTCCAGAACTGGTCAGAACCTGCTGAATACCACCTCTGATCTACAAGAAAACATCCAAGTTCAGAGAGCATAAAGGACCCCTCTTTTCAACCCTCAGCTACAAATATTCTCCTTTATTGGTACATTGAATCATCCGCCCTCCCTTACAAGACATGCATAGAAAGAAATTAGGTTAGCAATATTTATGTGAAAATGTTGTTCTTTGGAAAATACTGGAATCTGTTCGGGTGGGAGCAGAAGAGACAAGCAATCTATTGTAGTTCACAATGTCATCATGCAAATGTGTTGCAACCAACACAAATTACATAAGATGTATCATTTACATGGAGATATCATGACACACGCAACATCATTGTGGCTTCTTGTAAACATGTATGAACAGAAAATCAACGTTTCTTTACATGGAGGAAAGTAAAACATTTCAAAGTGAAGTGGTGGTGTTCAGTTCCATCCTCTAGGGAATCAAGCATGCTTCTTTCTGCAGAAACTTTTTGCCTGGGTTAAAAGCCCTGGTTCGTAGAAACCATAACAAGTATTTGGTTTTTTTGTTTTTAATCCATTGTGTGATCTTTCCTCATTTCCAAGCTGGCTCCATCACAGACCCAGGGAAATGGGAGCTGCCTTCCATCTGGTGTCCTTGAACCATAGAAGCATTCCAAGCAGCCATTCCAATTTCTCACAATGCCCAACAGAGCCTCAAGGCCTTGTAGAAAGTTAAAATAGATGCAAGAGGCAGCTTCCTTGGCCAAGAAAAAGAAGGAAAGAACAATGTGAAACAACGATCAGCTAAGCCACCAAGTGACAGCCTAAAGAGGTCACAGGCTGATAAGATCTCTCCCTCACTTCATTTCATGGTTATGTAACCTGTTTTGATTCATGAGAACTTTGGGCAGTATGGAAAGATCGCAATAAGTAAGGAATAAGTTTGATTGGTTGGTTTAGTATACAGGATGACTATAGCTATTTATCTGAATTTGGTAAACTATTGTACATCACAAAGCATGTTTAAAGTCAGTGAATTGTGATTTCCTTCTACACCCACCTACCCACCCCCAAAAAACCCAGTTTTTTTTTTAAAAAAACCATGGTTTTCCATATTGTACAAATCCAGCTATTAAATGAAGACCTGAGCTCCTTCGTTGTAGCTTTTCATTTTTGTACGCATTTTATACCTATATATACATTCTATACCTGTACAAGTTGCAATTATTTAAAGCAGGGGTGTTCAACCTTGGCAGCTTTAAGATTTGAAATAAAGATGGTTTAAAAAAATATTTCTGGGTTTCAATTCTTTCCTCCTTGGCAATGGTTTGATGTTCTGTATAAACCATGATGCCTCAAGGGTGGTTTCCCCTTACTTATTTGCATCCTGCGTTTATGAAAGAAGAAGAACCTATATCATATAATGGATAAATGGAAACTTATATATTTATCTTGAAATGTCTCTACTTCTTCTGCTATCAAGAGGTGTTTTGGCATGCTGGGATTGTTTGAACGGTTTTACTTTAGAGTTAAGGCAATTTTATCTACCACTGTATCACTTTGGCTACATATAGACTACTTCTACATGCTGCTAGGAAAAGCTACTAACTGCTGCCCAAGACCAATATTCTCTTTCCACTCTCTCATCAAAGACACAACTTGCTTGTTATGAGTCAATCCCTCCTGCTGTGCCACACATTCCTCTTCATGCCTGTTAGCCTTAATGACAGGTCACAGCATGGGGAAGGGGTATGGCATGAAATGAAAAGGAGATTTTCCAAAGTATTGAGAAGGAAAGCTCTCTTCCACCTAATTCTTCACTCCTCCTCTGCCTTGTGACCTTTCAATTGGGCTATTTATTTATTTGGACATCAGTTTAGCACTCTTTCAAAAGAGCACTTGAAACATGTCAAGAAGTAGCTTGAGAAGTCACATATACAGAATATTTTCATCCCTGAAAACTATTCATTGGACAACCTAACAACTAGCTAAACCAGGGGTATCAAACTCAAGGCCCTTGGGCTGGATCCGGCCCACAGGGTGCTTAGATCTGGCCCGTGGGGCCACCCTGGAAACAGACAAGGACTGGCCCACAGTGCCTCTGCCAATGAAAATGGAGCTCAGGAGGACCATGCGTGGTGCTCCCGAGCTCTGTTTTCTGCTGTGACAGCCTGCTCCAGCACTCAGCCAACAAAAATGGAGGTTGGGAGGGGTGCATGCAAGCTCCAATTTTTGCTGGCGGAATGCTGGAGGAGGCTGTGGCAGTCAAAAATGGAGCTCAGGAGGGTCACAAACAAATTCCATTTTTGTTGGCAGAGTGCTAGCAAAACAAACCCTGACCACGCCCACTTGGCCCCCCAAGGTCAAACACAACCCTGATGCAGCCCTCAATGAAATTGAGTTTGACACCCCTGAGCTAAACCAATCATTCAACACTCACTTAGTCCTGCCCTATCCCACAATAAAGGAGCATGATTGGTTAGCAGGAGAGGCTTGGGGAAGAAACAAAGCCAGGTGAATCTATTAATCACTTACTTTGATTTACAGTAACACTGTAAGAGCAACACTGTATGAGGTGATTGGAATTCAACAATGAGCAATCTTTTCTGCTGATTTACAGACTATGGAGTAAAGGACTTTAACACAGCTTTCTGACTGTGGAAAGGAGAGAAATCATCCTTTTATTTCCTGGTAGCTTAACATTTGGGGAAATAATATTTAAAAACATTTGATGAAAACTTGAAATTCTAGACCTAGAAAATCTAGAACTACGCCGCCTTCAGTCCGATCTAAGTATAGTATATAAAATCATACATTGCAATGTCCTACCTGTTATGTATGCAGGTTTAAAGTCATTGGTTTAGTTTGAACTGTTCTTGTAAAATGTAAGAAATGATTGGTTTAAAAAGTGCGGGAAAACCCTGCACTCTGATTAGCTGGCAACTGCGGCTGCTGGCTATAAGTAGCAGCCGCAGCCCAGCCAAAGTGGATCCATTCTGAGCTGTAGTCACTAATAAACAAAGAGCTTGAAGCACTCCACGTCTGTCTCTTCATGCAAACTTAACACTACCTGTCAATGAATATTTCAGCTTCAACCATAACAATACAAAAGCACACAATAGATACAAACTCAAGGTTAACCGCACCAAACTTGATTGCAGGAAATACGACTTCAGCAACAGAGTGGTCAATGTCTGGAATACGCTACCCGACTCTGTGGTTTCTTCCCCAAACCCCAAAACTTTAACCTATTGACCTCACCCTTTTCCTAAGAGGTCTGTAGGGGGAGTGCATAAGCGCACCAACGTGCCTACCGTCCCTGTCCTATTGATGCTTTTTATTTTTATTTTTATTTTTCTTATATGTACCCATTCCATGTATTCATAACTATGTTTATACTTATACCTATTATCTTGTAAGCAATTGACAAATCAAATAAATAAATAAATGATCTTGGATTAGGTGGGCCTTAAATTTCCAGCATATTTCCTCCCTGTGTTTTGTAGGATTACAACCTGTTTTTTGAGATAAAAGTAAGTGTACTAGAACTCTCTGAGAATGAACATGTTTATTTTAAGCATTAAATGACTGTAAAAGTGCTTTCGAAAATCACCTGTGTGAGCAGAATGTTTGCTTTCCTAACGGTGCTGCAGCTTTGTTCAGCAGCCTTCGCAGCCATCATGGTACAAGAAGGTGCCAAAGATATTGAAAATAGAGATAAAAATGAAACCAGAACTTTTCTTTTGGGCCTAATGGAAAAAGAACTGGAGAAAAAAAATTGGAACTTTGTTATTATATATGTTGATAGCAGCAAGACTATTGTATGGAAATGGAAGGACACATGAATTCCTACTATGGATGAATGGTTGCAGAAGTTGATGGAGTTGGCTGAAATGGCAAAATTGACTACTTTGATTAAAGAAAAGTACTTTTGTTTCCATGTGGAGACCACTTCTGAACTTCATGCTTGATGTGGAAAATAATGAAACTTTGGTTTTGGGTTTTACTGAGAAGATCGATAGATCTTTTCAGAAATGGCTTGTTCATATTATTATGAAAAAGCAAAAAGTTGTGATTTGATGTTAATGCCTTATTTTACTGTAACAGAGAGAGTCTTAAATCAATGCTGCTTTTCCTTTCTTTTTTCTTATCTTTCCTCACTTCCCTTCCCCCTTTTCCCCACTACTGCTATTCTATTTACTTTTGTATTTTATAATATTTTATAACTCAATAAAAATGTTAAACCAAAAAGAAGGTGCCAAGGATAGAAGCTTCTATCCTGCTGTCCTCTCTGCCAGCTTGTTCCTATGGTCTTGCCCAGTGGTGGGATTCAAACATTTTTACTACCGGTTCTGTGGGTGTGGCTTGGTGGGTGTGGCTTGGTGGGCATGGCAGAGGAAGGATACTGTAAAATCTCCATTCCGTCCCCACTCCAGGGGAAGATTACTGCAAAATCCCATTCCCTTCACACCCCACTAACCTGCTTTCCAGCTCCATTTTCCTGGCCGGGCAACAAAAGAAGACCCAGCTGATCAGCTGGATCTCAGGAGGCAGAGAATAGATGGGGGCGGGGCTAGGCAGAGGTGGCATTTGCCAGCTCTCTGAACTACTCAAAATTTCCATTACCGATTCTCCAGAACTGGTCAGAACCTGCTGAATACCACCTCTGATCTTGCCCCACCTCTTTCTAGAGTTGCAGCCCCCCTGGTGGAATTAAAAGTATTTCCGCCTTGTGTGACATCAAGGTATTCAGTCCATGAATCTCAAAGAAGAACTGCAGAGTCCTCCTATTCTTCAGTTTACAGATGTATATTTGAAGAGAAGCAGGAACCCTGATACATGGAGCCCAGTTTGACTGGGGTGGTATGAGCAGCAGGTTGTCTGTGAGGGCAGAGAGAGCAAAGTTCTTCCATGCAGAGTAAGTGGTGCTGTGAAGCCTTGCAGTCGAGACCTAAGTAGCAATGAACCCTCTTCCAAGTCTAGCTTTTGTTTCACCAATATTGGTTTGTCTCCTAATTGACAGGCAGGCCCATAAATGGCAGGCTTTCTTTTCATTTTCCTTTGTATTAGATTCCGACAGCTACAATTAGTGCAAACATTATCCCTCTCCCTTTGCTGGAAATTCCTTTAATCAGTAGGTAAGATGTTTTGCAACTGTCTTAGCCATAATCACTAAGCAAATAAGAACTTAAGCTACGTAGTTATTATGGAGGTTTCAGGCTGCTGCTTTCCTGCAGTGTGTTTAATGGGGAAAAGATCCACTTCATCAAGATGCTGCTAACTTAGGGCCCATCCCTGATCAAACTCTGTCGAGGACCTTGGAGTACTCATCTCTAATGATTTAAATGCTACATCCCACTGTAACTACATAGCCAAAAAGGCATTAAGAGTTGTTAACCTAATCCTACATAGCTTTTTCTCTGGTAATATCACACTACTAACTAGAGCATACAAAACATTTGCTAGACCAATACTTGAATACAGCTCATCAGTCTGGAACCCACATTACATATCTCATATTAATACAGTTGAGAAAGTCCAGAAATATTTCACAAGAAGAGTTCTCCACTCCTCTACTTGTTGCAGAATACCTTATGCCACCAGACTTGAAATTCTAGACCTAGACAACCTAGAACTACGCCACCTTCAGTCCAATCTAAGTATAGTACATAAAATTATATATTGTAATGTCCTACATGTCAGTGAATACTTCAGCTTCAACCATAACAATACAAGAGCACACAATAGATACAAACTCTATTTGTATCTATTATCACGCACCAAACTTGATTGCAGGAAATACGACTTCAGAGTGGTCACTGTCTGGAATACGCTACCCGACTCTGTGGTTTCTTCCCCAAACCCCAAAAACTTTAACCTTAGACTGTCTACTATTGACCTCACCCCTTTCCTCAGAGGTCTGTAGGGGCCGTGGATAAGCGCACCAACGTGCCTACCATCCCTGTCCTATTGTTTCTTTTTATTTTTCTTATATGTATCCATTTCATGTATTCATAACTATGTTTATACTTATACCTGTTATCTTATAATCGCTTGACTAAATAAATAAATAAATAAATAAATTAAAAAAAAAAACTCCAGAATGGCCTTGCATGGATCCAGAAGCTATGCAGCCTTGACCTGGATGTCAGAAGTTGGGTGGAAAACCAGAACTGAAGGCCAGACTGGGAAGTTAAAAAAACATTTCAGAAGAAGGGAAAGGCTGTCCAGTTGCTAAATAACAACATGAGCAATAACATGAAATCCCTGTTGGTCAAGTTCAGCAATGGAATAGCGGAGATTCCAAGATTCACTGTTTTAATTAAAAGAATGAAATTATCCAGTTTTGTTTCCACTTGGTAACCACTTTTTGCTCAAAACTGGGGGGGTAAAACCCCGGAAACTTGGGTTTTAGGTTTTGATGATTAGAATGGTTTTGTAATTATAGAAATGTTGTGAAATGTAAAGCAAAAGCTTAATGTTGTATTATTTTTGTAATCTAACCACAGAAAGTCAGGTCATTACTTTTTTTCCTCTCTTTATAGTTTTCTCTCCTTTTTATTTTTGTTTTGTTTCTTCTATATTTTTATTTTATAATGAAATTCAGTAAAAAATTGATTTTGAAAAGGAGTCAAGTCAGCTTAAAAGAGTCTTAACCTTTTTGTAACCCTCCCTCCAAATACCCAATTATTGGCCATGACAGTGAAGCTAATGGAAAACTCAGCATAGGAATGAATTGCTAGGAAAGATGTTTTTCTACAACCAACCTGATATTTCAGTTCATTGGATTGTATTTTAATGTCCTTTAGTCAAAATGAGTGAAACCGTGATGAGTTGGGATGATGGGAATTATAGTTCAATATTTTGGAGAGCTCCAAGGAAAATTAGGTTACCTCTTCCTTAGTGGGCAGCTCCAGAAAATTAGCAAGTGATCAACCATGGAGCTTCTGAAGCCTTTTGAACAGAAATATCACAACTCTTTTAAGGTAATTCATAGCCTTTTAAAATCTTGCTACACCCATGTATGGGCATATATAGTTTTTTGGTAACATCCTAGTTGGATGCAACAGGCCGCCCTGTACAAGCTCATAGGCAAGGACTCCTCGGGGTCCCGTCGGCCGGTCAATGCCGGCTGGTGATTTCCCAGCGACGAGCCTTTTCTGTCGCGGCCCCTGACCTCTGGAATCAACTGCCTTTGGAGCTCCGTCTGGCCCCTGATCTCCGCACCTTCCGCCGTGAGTTAAAGACCTGGTTATTTGACCAACCTGGGCTGTGACCCCTCCCTGGGGGAGGGATGGTTTTAATGTTTATTATTGCAATGTTTTAATATTTGGGCTTGTCATTGGTTTAATGGTTTTTTAAATATTTATTGTTCTGTGTTTTTAGTTGTGAGCCGCCCCGAGTCCTCGGAGATGGGGCGACATACAAGTTCAAATATAAATAAATAAATAAATAAACAAACAAACAAACAAACAAACAGTTCATGGCATTGGATGAAATACTTCTTGTTCACTGAGTATAGTACCAGAATAATGTTCATAAGATACCATTAAAAAAGAAAAATATATTATTCCAATAGCTGGTTCTCATCAGTGCTGCCCTCCCAGAGAAGGAAGAGGAAGAGGAAGAGGAAGAGGGAGGGAGGGAGGGAGAAAGAAGGAGAGGGAGAAGGAAAAAGAAAAGGAGAGGAGGAAGAGGAAGGATAGAAGCCTGACAATATTAATTCACTCAAAAGGCATAGCCCCTCTTGTAAGATGACTGCAAACAATTGAGTAAAGGGGTATGGGTAACATTTAATTAGATATCAGTGGAATTTCAGAGGTTAAGTAGGATTAGAAAATAAATCTTCATCCTTTTCGTGGGATTGGCTTGTTTCAGAAACAGGGATGAGAAAGTAGGAATCTTTCTCAGGGATATGTTTGTTTCTGATGTGAGTAAGGAAATATTTAGACTTTTTTTTTCTGCTCAGGTCCATGAAAGTCCTTTTTTTTTTGGAGACATTCAAGCAAGGTACAAGTAACGTTTCTTTCAGGCTGAGCAAAATTCCTTATAACTTGGACATGAATTTTTCTCAGTACAAAAGGCTGCCTTGCATTTGGGATTTTATTTTATTTTATTTTATTTTTACTTTTTAAACTCCCATCAAATAATAACCAAGCCTGACCCTGCTTAGCTTTTCAGTCACCCAGGCAAGTCACTCTGCTGAGGTTATGGAAGGATAGATCTTATATTAACAGCTCAGACATATTACATATAGCCATTTCAGTCTTTGATAGTATTGCATCAAAATCTGTTTTCACAAATGTTTCCTGACACTATTGGGCTTCTGCTGTTCTACTTTATTCTGAGAATTTTGAAGCATTTCTTCTGCATTATTGTTGGTGGTGTTTTGAATATGTTTGGTTGGTTGAGGTTGCAGGAAGAATCATTATTTTCAACACTATATCTTTTTATCTGTTGGAATCCACTGGGTCTGCTTATTTTCCCAAGCTCAGAGAGAGACATTTCCTCCCAAAATCCTGCTCTGAGACTTGGATGGGAGGCTTCCTTCCTGCTTATTGTGCAATGAAGGACAAGACATGTATTTCCCCCTGGCTGGTTCAACACAGATTCCACAAATGAGAATTTCACTGCAGATCCTTTAAAAAAAAACAAATGTCAGAAGCATTTTTAAAAGAGAGTTTCCTCTTTTAAATTCTTGGGAGTGCTTATTAGTCAAGACTTCACCTGGAAATACAACATGTCCCTGGTGGTTAGAAAGGCTCAACAGACACTTAGAGCCCTGTGGAAAAATCAGGTGGAACAATGGCTGATGACCTCTTTTTATTGGTCCATGATAGAAAGTATCCTTCAACAGCTGCAGACAAGAAGGCACTACAGAGGGTGATAAATTTGGCACAAGAAACTATTGGCCCCCTAATACCACTGGACGACATCGCCAGGTCTCGTTGCTTCAGTAGAGTAAGGAAGATTATTAAGGATGATTCACATCCTGGTCAGTGTCTTTTCTCGCTTTTACCGTCTGGCAGAAGTCACAGAAGTACAGCCAGCTGGACAAACAGGTTTAAAAACAGCTTTTATCCATGGGCTGTCAGACTCCTAAATACAACTACAATCACTCCATGCATACATGGAAACATATGACTGGTTTCTCCTTGAATAAGACCATTTTCTCTATTATTTATGTTGTGTTGTATTTTTGTTATGGATAGCACCAGCAGGAGCAAAATCAATTTTGTTGTATATATGTACAATGACAATAAAGGTTATCGTTATCATTGTTGTTGTTGTTGTTATTCAAACTGAAAGACAACTGGTAGGACAAAATGTAGGAGAATTTAATTAGCTGTTTAGATTTAGCTATTATTGACACTGGAAAATAGTTGTAAAGCTGTGGTTTCTGGATTCTGTACTTTCGGGGGGGGGGAATCTTTACCTCTCTAACAACTAACTCTGAGTTGTCTTCCATATGGTATTCATATACATTGAAGGTGTATGGAGATGTGTATCATTTACTGGACTTCATGGAAATAGGTAACCCGATGACCTCAAGTTGTGTCACCCTATAACTCCACTCCATCTTTACTATTAACTATTATTGGTATCATGATTGGGGAATATCTAGAGGATATTAAATTATATACCCTGGTTCATGACATCAGCATCTGTAAATGGAAGTTGGTGTTCTTAATAAATAAAAATATTGCAAAAACAAATCCTCTAGGAAGGAAACAAAAAGACTGGAACTCATATCTTCCATGAGTTATATTTAGATAAGCAGGGATTCACACCAGGCAAGCAATTAGGCAGAAACCAATACTCTAATCAAAGAATTCCCAAGGAGGAAACCATATCTCCACCAAAACTAGCAGGGGAAGGTACTATCCATAAATAGACAGCAAGCTCCATCTCACTTGCACTGATGAAGTTACCTAGCTGGATAATGAAATGTGCAAGCAAACAAGCAAGTTTAGAGAGAACCAAGAACTCCACAATTCAATCCTGAACTACAAATGTTCCTTTCCATTGGAATCCCATAGAAATGTACAAACCATGAACAGACGATCTTTAGAGAAAATATGCCCATCCTGATTGCCTTCTCACCAGTGGTGGGATTAAGCCAGTTCGCACCAATTCGGGAGAACCGGTTGTTAACTTCCTGAGCAATTTGGTGAACAGGTTGTTGGAAGAAATCATTAGGGCAGAGAACCGGTTGTTAAATTATTTGTATCCCACCACTGCTTCTTACTGCAAAATTCCAATAAGTTAACCAAAGAACTTTAGGATTTTTCAAAATACAGTTGAAATAACAAGTCCTATATCAGAAGTCTTCGTCTCCAAGTGTTTTCCAGGACTTTAACAATTATATTAGGACATATCACCATCAACTTCCATTTCTCATCTCTCAGTGCCTTGAACAGCGTAGTGATCTGAGTTGTTCTGAATGTTGCTTTTCTCTGCCTTCGGCCATGTTACTTAGGGCCAATTTTGTGTGCGTTCTTCTATTGGAAGACATTTCAGTTAATATTAATATCAAGATTTTTCAGTGTCATCAAATCAACCCCTTAAGAGAGAGCCGAGAGAAGCAGGGAGTGGGTTGGAAGAAGTAGGAAAACAAGAGAAGAACAATAACTTTGAACTGTAGATATTTGATTAAGGAGAAAATATCTTCTCAGATTTTCAACAGAAGTATCTTTGAGCATACTGAGACACACAGAGCCATGTTCAGTTTTCCCTTCTTGCCATTTTTCATTTTAATTGCAGGCCCCTCTTCAAACATGGCTCAAACCTACAAAAAAGAGAGAAACTTACAACCCAACTGTCTTGTGTGATTTTGATGTACAGGATGTCAGAACTATTATAAATCCCTTTATTTCAGAGCGCTATCTTTTGTGCTGGAAGGCATGCTTGCTATTCATACATCTACGGCTCAGCTGTTCCAGTTTTTAGTTCTGCATAAATGGCCAGTCATTATGTCCAGAGGGTTTTGCCTGTAGCTTTGTATTTGCAGCCTTGAGGCACATGTCTTGATTGCTTAGAGAACTTAAAGCAAATGGCCAAATAACATGAGATTTTCCACAGCAACGAAGCTATTATGGAACAGAGTTTCTCTATAACACAGCATCCTTCAGAATCTAATCATTATAACTAAGGGTCTAAAGCAGGCTCCAGGGGGAAGTGGGGAATAACAAAATCTCCTTGAGACTGAAAGAAGCTACATAAATAAATTCAGTAACTATCAAGCTGAGGTAATTTTTCAGATGTATGAATCAGGTGCTTGTGGCTTTCCAGCATTCCATTGGAAGTCAATAAAATAGAAATACTAAAACAGGCTTTGCTAGATAATTCCAAATCTGTCCCTTCAATGAGTAAACAGCTTTGTCCAACAGCAGATCTTTCTAAAGAAGGAAAATACATTTTAAATATTGAGGGACTTTTAGGTATTCGGTATGGCATAATTATTGTAATTTATGGTGATTGGTCATTGGCAAGCTATATATAACGATTTAAGTCTGCTTGTCTTATCTCTACCCAGATAAAATACAAACCACCAAAAATACCACTTGTTAACTTTTACATCACTAACCATCAATACACTCACCCCTATTCTCTCACTTGCAAAATCAGCCCACCAGTCAATCAAATGGAAAGCCCTACAACTTGGATAATAGGCTGAGTATGAAATTCTAAAAAGAATGGAGCAAACATTAGTAAACATTGAGTACTAGCTTTTAAATGCTTGAGTGTGTGTGTGTGTGTGTTTTGCTTAGAGGCCTGTATGATTATGTTGGCTCTCTGGGGTTTTGGAGCCCACTGACCTAGGTATACTGAAAAGAACCCATGACAATTTCAAATTATGAAGTGTAAATAACTATGGATGAGGACACAAATGCATATAGTGTTTGTTCAAAAATTTAGGATTTGTGTCCTCATCCAGAGTCGCTTCAACTTCATCATTTTACCAATTGTCTTGTTTCATACTTGCCACCAGCATAACTCCGCAGATTCCTGTAGAAATATAATTCTTTCTGCTCTCTTTAAGCATCTGCCACATTCTCTTTCTAATTTATATTTGGCAGATAAATCTATGGTAATTTTCACACAGGATTTGTGCTTCCTTCTCTAAGTAGCTTTCAAATGATCTTAATTCAGAGGTAAGATAGCCTCCCTCTTTCTAATAGTTTCACTGATATGTATCTATTTTTTCTTTCATTTCATACATAAATAATCTTTGCCATTTAATCATGTTATAGTCCAAATTGAAATTTTCATACAACTTAGTCATTACCTGATGGGGCCATAGATATTTACTTCCGCTATCTAGTTTAGTCAATTGAAGCTTCCACAATATGCTTATTAGTAAGATAAGGTATACATTAGTTCACCAGACTTAGTTGCACCAATGGTACCTGCAGCATTCCTTGGTAATGATAAGGATATTCCCTTTGTGTCTTTGCATATTTCTTGTCAAATCTAGATTAAAGTCCTTTATGCATGCAAAGTCTAATGGTGGTTTGCAACTATCCAATAAAAACAGGTCAGCAGGCCTAGGAACCACAAATGGAGACAAGTGGCTGATTGTATTGTGTTGTTGCTGCCATGGGTGAGATAGGTTTAAAGGTTTTATATTATATGATGGATTTTTAAAAAATTTTAAGTCACCTGGAATCACCTATATGATTCAAGGTTGAGTTAGCCTTCCATCCTTCCAAGATGGGTAAAATGAGAACCCAAATTGTTGGGGGCAAATATGCTGACTCTATAAACCGCTAAGAAAGGGCTGTAAAGCACTGTAGAGTCGTATATAAGTCTAAGTGCTATTACTATATGTGAGTTGAGCAGTTACATAAATAAATAGATAAATAAAATACTGATTCAAAGGAATAGGAAATTCTGCATTTTAAACCTTAACATGAAAGTATTGTATATTAGAATGCGTCTATTGTGTCTATGAAGATTTTCAGTCATCCAGGTCATGGTTTTCCCAAAGGTGTTTTTTCAAGAGGCAACTGGACTTTTTTTGTCTTTCCTTGAAGTCATGTCACTTTTCATGACCCTTCTTTAGTTCAGAAACATTTTCAAGGAAAAACAAAGGAAGTCCAGTTGCCTCTTGAAAAAGCACCTTTGGGATAGTATGCTTGACTTAAAAGAGAGTCTGAATATGTTAATTAGCTACAATAACGTATACGAACTATAATAAATTTAATAAATAAATGATAAACAATGCACAGTCTTACTTTTAATATTTCTAGTCAGAGAAGTACATGGAAACAACATAGTGGAAACTGAAAATAGATGATACACCATTAGATGTTTATCAGAGTCACATCAAATTCACCAGATGTGGCTTCTTGCACCCACATACCCAGTCAGATTAAAAATTATTCTCTTGTTTGACCTGTTATTGGGTTGCAGTTTATTAAATTCCTAGGGAGGAAACTCTACAGTAGAAAAATTCTGATGCCTTATGATGAGTTAATAAATACTAACCACACTTCTGACTGGAAGGGTTGTTGACGTAGTTTTGCCATCCCAATCAGAATTAAGTTTCGGGCAGATGCAGTCAAAAACCACAAAGCCATCTCAGGAATGATTTTCCAATACTATCAAGGAACAATATAAATATCTCCTGTTTTTTTAATCCCACAAAATCTTTTTCAAATATGGAATTTGGAAAAAAGCTTACAAAGAGGCAAATCTGAAAAACCAGGATAACCATGAATTCATGATGTTGAGCAGCAAATTATCAAAATATAAAATGTACGACATCAAGTAGGCCAAGATTTTCACTCCAAAGGATGTGATTTATTAAAGATCTTTGGTTACACCATGGCAGCTAAAAGAACTGGAATCTGAAAAAATGAAACATATTTGTATATTCCGGACCAGGAGGCCCTGCTCACCATCATCCATGATCTTGTAACCTCTCACGTAGATTACTGCAATATGCTCTATATGGCGCTGCCCTTGAAGAGCATTTGAAAACTTCAACTGGTGGAAAATACAGCTGCACAGGTAATAAATGATTCTGCTTACACAGTAAACGTAAATACCACTAGTGCTTAAGCTGCACTGCTTCCAGGTGCAATTCAAGGTGCTGATTGTCACCTACATGGCTTGGCACTGGATTACCTGAAGGACCGTCTTTTTCCAAGACTTTCTACATGCCCAGCCCAATCCAACAGATCAGGGATGGGATTCTACCGGTTTGGACTGGTTCTATAGAACTGGTTGTTATGATTCTGCACAGTTTGGAAAACTGGCAAATTGTGCCCCTGGCTGGCCCCGCCCCTTTCCACCCATTCTTCCCCTCTCTACCCAGTCATCCTTATCACCAGCCCGAGATCGCTGATTGCATTCTCCCCTGCCCAGTAACTCCTTAAGGTAGTTTTTCCCTCCTGATGATCAGCTGTTCCAATGATCCCCCAGGAGGCTTCCCTGAGGCCCAGGAGGCAAAAAATGGGGGGGGGGTTTGCTGCAAAAAAGAAGCCACACCCACTTAGTCACATGGCCACACCCACCTAGCCATGCCCACAGAACCAGTTGCTAAAAAATTTGAATCCCACCCCTGCAACAGATGATATAGAACCCATCATCCAAAGATTGTCAACTGATGGGATCTGGAGGATGGGCTTTCTCTGCTGTAGCCCCCTCCTTGTGAAATAGTCTCCTTTTGGAGATTAGAATGGTGGCAACCCTGTTGTCCATTCAAGTACCTTAAAAACCTGGCTACATACCCAGGCCTGGAGCTCAGAATGTATCAAGAGTCCTGTTGATTGGCTTTACTATTGGTTGATTAATTATCACGGCTGCTCTTTCTATTTATTTATTTTGTGGGTATTTTTTACTGTTTTAATGTGTGTAATTGTTTTATAATTTTGGAATTGTAAGCCTCCCTGGTTGAGTTGAGAGGCTGTCACAATTGAATAAATAAATAGATAAATAACAAAACACAGTAGAACCTCTGGTCATGACCATAATTCATTCCACAACTTAGGCGATTTCTTCATCTTCTAATGTTTCATCTTTGGGAATTTCTGGGTCAGGGTCGCATTTGATCACCACTCAAGTATATGTTCATGACCAGATTCAAAAATCTGGTTTAAGTTTGCCATTGCTGGATTATAAAGGGGTTGGACAAGACCTTTGCAGATCTTGAACAGTTTTTTTTATTATTATTATTCATATTTATATGCCGCCCTTCTCCGGAGACTCAGGGCAGCTTACAATTTTTGGAGCACAACCCAGTGCGCTCAGCAATAGCCTTCATTCCATTGTATATGCCTACTTATTACTAAGCGGCATTTTTACAAAGTTAGCTTATTGCCCCCAACAATCTTGGGTCCTCAATTTACCTATCCCGAGAGGATGGAAGGCTGAGTCAACCTTGACCCTGGTGCGATTCGAGCCTGCGGTAATCACAGGCAGCTGGAATTAAGTGCTAGGCATTTAACAGCCTGCTACATTTAACAGTTGCTGCTACTACCTTTGTAATCCATGGCTGTTGTCTTTGGTAGGATTCTGGAGAGGATTGTATATATTGCCTTCCTTCCTTCCTTCCTTCCTTCCTTCCTTCCTTCCTTCCTTCCTTCCTTCCTTCTTCCTTCCTTCCTTCTGAAAGCAAAAAGGGTCATGAGTGGGGTGGACATCAAACCTTCATCAGCAGATATGCTAAGCCCAAGGTCTCAATGTGGTGCAGCTGATCCCATAGTCTAATAGTATCATAAACACAGAAGTGAGTGATAGTGTGAAGCATCTCAGACATGCTGCATAGCCATATATAGGAAATGATAATTGAGATAGCAAGAACAGTCTTATTTATGGAAACGTGTGTGGACAAAAGAAAGGTGCTGGTTAGTTAATTTTAGGCAATAATAAATAAAATCTTACTTTTAATTTAATTCATTAAGTTAATCTTACATTTGGACCCCTATCAAACATAAATCAGATAATGAATGTAGTAATGCAACATATCTGAGGGGTACCAGGTTCGAGAACAAAGTGCTACATATTGCCCCAGTTGTTTACATTGTCTCTTCATGCTGTCCTTACAGAACAATCAGAGTGAAGTAGCGATTAAAATATAGGACTGAAGATGTGCAAGTATATTCCAAAGCCCATACAATTTCATTAAAAACCCTGTTACGTGCAAGCCCAAACAGTCGTAGTATCTTGGTTCTGCACTGACTTAGTTCTGTGGTTTCTTGATCTTTCAATTAATGGCCCTGCCCGAGCTACTTGACGTCCTATCGGGGGTGGCGGATGAGTTCCCCAGACTTATTGTTCTGGGGGAATTTCAATCTGCCTTCTCTGGGAAGGGCGTCGAGGATGGATTGGGAGTTCATGGCTTCCATGATGGCCATGGACCTGACCCAAATAATTCAGGGTCCGACTCATGGTGGGGGGCACATGCTTGACCTTGTTTTTATCTCTGGGCAGTGGTGTAATGCTCTTGGTGGGGGATCACCAACTATCTTACCCCTGTCATGGACCGATCATTACCTCCTCTGGCTGGCCTTCCAATATGCCACTTCACATCGCTGGGATGCGGAACCGATTAGGTGGTTCCGCCCCAGGCACCTGATGGACCTGGTAGGTCCCAGACGGTGCTTGGGTCGATTCCTGTCTCCCTTACCCACAGCCCGGTTGAGGCCCTGGTGGACACCTGGCAAAGGGCTGCCTCAGAGGTTCTCAACTGCATTATCCCTTTGCAGCCTCTGACCCGGTGCAGATCCCAGCTGGCTCCCTGGTTTTCCGCAAAGCTCCGGGAGATGAAGCACCAGAGGAGGGGCCTAGAGAGCAGTTGGAGGTCCAGTTGGTATGAATCTGACCGATGCAGTTAAGAACCTTCACTAGGTCTTATCTTGCAGCGATGGGAGCGGCAAAGTATGCTTACTTCTCCGCTCTCATTGCATCCGCAGATAATCGCCCAGCCACCCTGTTTAGGGTCACCCACTCCCTCATTAACCAGGAGATGAGAGAGGACCCTTTGCAGGGGCGGGCTGAGGAGTTTAGTCAGCATCTGTTGGACAAGATCGCTCAGATCCGGGCCGGTCTGAACTCCGACTGGTCAGAATCTGATGGGGGCGAAGCGACGGGTCTTGTGGATACCATCTGGGAAGAATTCAATCCTGTGACTCCGGATGTGGTGGACAGGATCATGGGGAAACTGGGTGCCGCCATATGTTTATTGGACCCGTGTCCCTCCTGGCTGGTTTATGCTGCCCGGGAGGTTACACAAGGCTGGCTCCAGGCAGTTGTCAACGATTCTTTGAGTAAGGGATCCTTCCCCTCTGCCTTGAAGGAGGCGGTGGTGAGGCCCCTCCTCAAGAAGCCTGCCCTGGACCCAGCTATTTTGAACAACTTTTGTCCCATCTCCAACCTCTGCTTCGTTGCGAAGGTTGTTGAGAGCATGATGGCCTGGCAGCTCCCGATGTTCCTGGAGGAAACTGATTATCTGGACCCATATCAATCAGGTTTCAGGCCCGGGTACAGCACAGAGACGGCATTGGTCATGCTGGTGGATGATCTCTGGAGGGCTCGGGACAGAGGTTATTCCTCTGTCCTGGTCCTATTAGATCTCTCAGCAGCTTTCGATACCATCGACCCTGGTATCTTACTGCGACGCCTCAAGAGGTTGGGAGTGGGAGGCACTGTTTTATGGTGGTTCTCCTCCTACCTCTCAGGTCATTCGCAGTCAGTGTTGGCAGGGGGATGGAGATCAATTCCCGAGGCCCCTCCCCTGTGGGGTGCCCCAAGGGTCGGTCCTTTCTCCCCTTCTGTTTAACATCTATATGAAACCGCTGGGTGAGATCATCCATGGTTTTGGGGTGAGGCACCATCAGTATGCTGATAATACCCAGTTTTTTATCTCCACCCCAAACCAACCCAGCAATGCACTCGACATGATGTCCCAATGCCTGGAAGCGGTATGGATCTGGATGGGGAGGAACAGGCTTCAACTCAACCCGGCCAAGACCGAGTGGCTGTACGTACTGGCATCTCGGGTTGTCCAGGATATTCCTTCTTTAGTTATGGGGGGAGAGGTGTTACCCCCCATAGATAGGGTGTGCAACTTGGGCGTCCTCCTGGATGCATGGCTCAGTTTGGAGGATCAGGTGGGAGCCGTGACCAGGGGGGCATTTGCCCAGGTGCGCCAATTGCACTCCTATCTGGACCGAGATGCCTTATGTACTCATGCACTCATTACCTCCTGTGTAGACTACTGCAATGCTCTCTACATGGGGCTGCCCTTGCAGACCACTTGGAGGCTTCAACTGGTGCAGAATGCGGCTGCATGGGTTGTGATGGGAGTATCCCAATACTCCCATATTACACCCTTCCTGTGTGAACTGCATTGGTTGCCGGTTGCCCTCCGGGTGAGATTCAAGGTGCTGGTAATCACCTATAAAGCCTTACATGGCTTAGGGCCCAGGTATTTGCTGGAACATCTACTGCCAGTAATGACTGCCCAGTGTCCCGTGCGCTCCCACAGACAGGGCCTGCTCAGGTGCCGTCGGCTAGACAGTGTCGGCTGGCGAATCCCAGGGGGACAGCCTTCTCTGTGGGAGCACCCACCCTGTGGAATCAGCTGCCCTTGGAGCTGCAGGTGGCTCCTGACCTTTGATCCTTCCATCATGACCTGAAGACATGGCTATTTCAACAGGCTGACCTGGACTGGGGGGGCGGGGTATTGGTTTTATTAGTGTATATTGGCTGTTGCTGGTTTTAATTAATGTTTTTGGGGATTTCTATTTAATATTTTTTAAATTTTAAATGTTTGTATTGTATGTTTTTTACTGTTGTGAGCTGCCCTGAGTCCTTCGGGAGATAGGGCAGCATATAAATCCCATTAATAAATAAGTAAGTAAGTAAGTAAATAAACAAACAAACAAACAAACTTTTCCAAGAAACTGACCTCTTTCTGCATATATCAGGATTCATAGAGAACTAATATAGCATAGAAATTAAAATCCTGTACTTGGACCAAGGAGGCCCCAGTTTAAATTTCCTACTCAACTGGAGATCTTGTCATGTGATTTCAAGCCAATCACTCTGTCTCAGTGACCTGAACCTTAAAGAAACAGGACCTAAAATCTTTATTAGCTGCAAATTAAGGTACTAAGAAGAAAGAGAAGTATCTTTAACTGTCTTTCCCCTGTCCAAACATAGTTATTGTAACTGATCTGAAGGACTAAATGGGGCTGGCATACTTCTTTACACTGTTTCTTCCACAATTGTCCTTAGGTTCAATTATGTTGAATTTTTATTTAGACAAGTTGCATTCTATTGAACCCCTCTACATTTTTAGGGGAGCTTGAAAGCATCTGCATGTGTATTTGTGCATGTGTGCATGTGTATCACACAGAATAGGACATCCTTCGCAGCCATTCTCACTGTTCTGCAAGAATCCAAATTACAAAAATGTGGCTTTTGAATCTTACCATCCTTTTGGGGGAAAGACACATTCTGGTTTATTTGTAAACAAAAATGGACAAGCTGTCTGGCACATTAGTATAGCATGTGTACTGGGCAATGTGGTGTGATTTAAGTTTATGAGCCACTTTTGTGTTTATCAAAGTTATGTAAGGAATGTATGCCATTGCCATGGTATAGGGAGGGAGGGAGGGAGGGAGGGAGGGAGGGAGGAAGGAAGGAAGGAAGGAAGGAAGGAAGGAAGGAAGGAAGGAAGGAAGGAAGGAAGGAAGGAAGGAAGACAATATAAATAACTCTCTCCAGAATCCTACCAAGAGACAACAACCATGGATTACAAAAGTAGTAGCAGCAACTATTCAAGATCTGCAAAGGTCCAACCTCTTTATAATCCAGCAATGGCAAACTTAGACCTCCTTCTGCAAGTGGTTCCAAATATTGATGTGTTCCTACTATTTGAATCTTTTTCCTAACCATTTACTGAGAACATACTTTTTTGTAGATTAAGGTTATTCTTCCATGTCCTCCATTCTGGGGCAATACAGAACAAATCATGACATCCTTCTCTTGACACTTCTGAGATACTTACATGTTCTGTTCCCACAATACAAGCAATCGAGTCCGCAGCTGTTCCTGTCAGATCAAATTAGTAGGTCTGGTAGCATAATCATATTATCTGGGTCAAAAATCACCACTCTGAAAACACAGGGTTGCTGCCCATTTTCTCCAGGAAGTGCTTAATAGGATGAGTTCCTGCACCAGAAGATTACTGGCAAGATCATAAGCCTCTCCATGGTCAAGCAGGCAGCAATAATTGCAGTCCACCTATTACTATAGTAGTGTCTTTGTTTTCTTTTGCTTTCTTTTGCCCCAATCTATTTCAATTTACCTCAATCTATTTCAATTTGTATTTTGTGATTTTCTCCAATTCTTTCTCCTTTATTCTGTTGTTTCCAGTATTGCAGTGTTCACTATCCAGATGTTTTTTGTCATTCTCAACAACAATGTTTAAGTCTGAGGTATTATGTGGCAGGGTGCCAGTTTGTTTGAATTCTAAAGTCCAACAGCACTTTAGCTCTTCATTTTCTATTGTGTGGTCTATTTTGTGATCCCACAACTTGTTGTTTGCAAGCAAAAGGTACTTCTAGCAGATCTTCCAATGCGCCATTGTTGCTACTTTGTCATGCCGCTGCTCGAAGTCAGTTTGTGCAATCTTCTTGCAGCAGCTTATTATTGATGATGATAGAATTATTACTACTATTATTATTTCTCCTGAGTGAAGTGGGTAACTTTGTTAAAAGGAAAAAGAACACTGACCACTAAGACATTTTGTGCAGAATTCCCAGAAGTACAATATTTTAATTAGTGAGAAATTTCTTTTTCCTCTATGAAGCCAAAGTCTTCTTAAGCACTGAACTAGGCATTGTTGTGATACCATCTGTATCATAAACACAGCCATATGTATTAGTCAGGCAGTGAAAGTAATTTGTTGAATGCTGGCATCTGTATTAAGCACTAGTTCAATCCCACTAGACAATGTTGCTGGCTTCACTTGGATCCATGTTGTAATAAGTGAAAAAAATGCTTGTTTCATCTCCCAGAGGGCAATTATTCCAATGATTCATTAATAAAAGGAACGCTTACATATTCTGCTTAGCTAATTTAAAATATTGTGTTTTAGCATGATCAGAGGTTCTCAGCACAAAGGAAAAAATAACATTCCGAGGGACAGAGACAATATTAAATGTTTTCATCATTCTCTTCGTTTCATAAGAATTTGCCATAATTGCATCTTCTGCCTAAAATAACAATTCATTAAAAATTCATGTTTACTAGCAATCAGTGGAGCTTTTAGTAAATTTGCTAGCTGGGAATGATAAACATTGTAGTCAAATGTATGTAGAAGTACCTAGGTTAGAGAAAATGAATGTTAAATTTCACTCTTTTTTGTAAATATGCGTTAAAAATTAGATTTTTTTTCAGCCCATATGCTGAAACTGGCTACCCAAAGAAACATGGGACAGATAATATAACACCATCTACAGCAATATTCCTAAATATTTCACCCTCACAGCTTTCTTCTGTGTCATCTTAATGTATACACCTTTCCTAAAAATCCAAACACCGAAATGAACACAAATGAACAATGAAAACAATGCAATGAAACTTGAGGAAAGGTGGATTTTTGTAACAATGTACAGCTGAAAGGTTCTTCACACTTCTCCTGGTCTGTCTGCAAAACCCCAAGGGAAATACACCTCAAAGTTTGGGAAACTTTGATTTAGAAGTGCTAACTTGAAATTGCTTGTGTCATACTGAAACTGTTGGGAAGCATCGAAATAAGTTTTCACTCTATGTTGAATTGATTTGGAATGATGATGGTGATTCTACTATTGACAAGCTATTAAAATTCTATTCTATTCTAAAGTATTAGGGTTCCATCTTATTAACTGCATTTTAACAAAGAAAGTCAGATTTAACAATTGAATATGCATGACTGCAGTACTGTAGGAAGAAAGAGTTTATGGTGGATGGTTGACATTGCTGCCAGCATTTTACTATGCCAACCATGAAAAATGTCTCTTTTTCCATTTTCAATTGCCATCTATAGTTAAATAAGTATTTATATCAGCATTTTAGAAACAGCATTAGTAATTACAGATACATCAAAATGGCATTAGAAATGGCTCAGAACCCATTTTAGGACAAAATCCACCAGGACCAACAAAGACAAATTTAATAAATTATTGTTGATCACAGTCAAGGAGATATTTAGACTAGATCTGGCATTTTTGTCCACTTATTTGAGTCCTTCCTGAGGACCCAGGATAGACAGGTGTTGTTGTTTAATCATATTAAAGGTATCACAGGATGTAAGCTGTTCCATGTAAAGCTGCCTTCTGCAGTTGACTTGTGTTGTTTTGACAAAGGCGATGGTGTTTTGGAATTGCACTTATTATTGTTGCTACCATCTCTGCTTTCTTTTGCCACAGTAGTTCTACTTTTATTTGCAGGTCTTTGTATTTTGTGATTGTGTCCAATTCTTTCTCTTCTCTTCTGCTATCTCTAGGTATTACAATGTGCATTATCCAGACTTGGTAGCCATGGCCTAACTTATTCAGTATTGCTGACAGAGGAATCAATGTAATGACAAACAATAGACTCTCCCAAGTCTATCACCATTGATTAGCAACTGTCTTCCATGGTGCCAATGAACTTTGCACAAAGCTTCTGATGTTTCTAATGACTCCTGATATTTCTAGGCACTTAATTATCCAGTCATATTATTATGATTATGGCCGGTCTTTATTATTATTGACTGATGCATTCAAGTAATGAACTTCTGCAGACTGGAATTACATCCTGCACTAGATTGTATACTTTGTTTTTAGTTTTGAGCATTATGCCAACTCTACTATGGTGGTTTATGATAACTGAATTTATATACACAGGTATTTTACAATATTTCTAAACTGCCTGGATCAATTGCCCTGATATGAAACAACCAAGCAAGTAGTACAAGAGAAATCAAGCATCAATAACAATAGCAACTATGACCCCAATCATTCAGGACCAAATCATCTTGGAAGCCTTCAGAGATTTCTAAAAAGCAATAAGGGACAGCATCACGCATACCTCTGGTGAAGCCCTAATGTTTGCCATATGAGCCACATTCCATGTACCTCTTGAAGCAGTAGGATCTTCAGCAGGCCTTCCTTCAACAGTAGTAGTTTGTGATATATTCGCACAACCATAAAGGTATTAGCAGAATCTATAATTGGACCCAGAAACCTATTAGCAATCAGTGCAGCGATCTTAAAATTGGCTGATTTGGTCCATTTGCAGCCTGGATGCCCCATTGTGTCCCAGTTATAGTTTCAAATGTGTCCAAAGGCAGCCCCACAGATAAAGTGCATAAAGCCCTTCATGGCTTAGGACCAGGGTATTTGCGGGGAGCCCTGCTGCCAGCATTGGTTTCCCAGCATCCCGTGCACTCCCATAGGCACGACCTCCTTGGGGTGCCGTTGGCCAGACAATGTCGGCCGTTGGCCCCTAGGGGTAGGGCCTTCTCTGTGAGAGCACCCATCCTCTGGAATCAACTTCCCTTGGAGCTTCAGGTGGCCCCTGACCTTCGATCTTTCCACCGTGGCCTAAAAACATGGCTTTTCCAGCTTGCCAACCCGGACAGATGGAGGGATGCGAATTTTTAGTAGTTAGTTTTATATTTTTAGCTTAGTGAGATTTCTTATTTAATTCTGTTTTAACTTTTGTATTGCTCTTTTTAATGTAAGCCGCCCTGACTCCTTTGGCAGGTAGGGCGGCATAGAAGTCTAATAATAATAATAATAATAATAATAATAATAATAACAACAACAACAACAACAACAACAACAGTAGTCTATTCAAATGGTGATCGGGCATTACAGTATTTATTTATTTATTTATTTATTTATTTATTTATTTATTTATTTATTTATTTATTTATGAGACTTATATGCTGCCCTATCTCCCTAAGGACTCAGGGCAGCTTACAAAGTAAAAACGATAATACAAATATACCAATATTAAAAAAAACAATTAAACTCAAGGTCTTATAAACAATTCCAATTAAAACTATACTAAAAACCCTCCCCCCCATCAGTCCGGGTAGGCTAGTTGGAATAGCCATGTCTTTAGGTCACAGTGGAAGAAACGGAGGTCAGGGGCCACCCAGAGCTCTAGGGGGAGCTGGTTCCATAGGGTGGGTGCTCCCACCGAGAAGGCCCTACTCCTGGGGACCGCCAGCCGACATTGCCTGGTCGACGGTACCCAGAGAAGACCCTGTTGGTGAGAGTGCACGGGATGTTGGGAAACTGTTAGTGGTAGCAGGGTTTCCTGCATATACCCTGGTCCAATGCCATGAAGGGCTTTATAGGTCAACACCAGCACCTTGAATTATCATTACTAGCTTGTGCTCTCTTTTTGAGAACTGGGTGGGGAGGGGAGCTTAGAGTAATATAATGTTTCAGAAACAAAGGGAAAATTGTGGCTTGAAGTATGCAGGGATGCAAATATTGCACTTCTGCAACTCCTTAAACTGTCTTTTCCAGGGATTGCATTGCACCTCCAGAGAGCAGCCATGCAGTCTCAGAAAGAGTGGTTAGAGTGCAGTACTGCAGGCTCCTTCTGCTGACTGCCGGCTGACTGCAATTTGGCTGTTCGAATCTCACCAGGCTCAAGGTTGAGTCAGCCTTCCATCCTTCCAAGGTGGGTAAAATGAAGACCGCGATTGTTGCGGGCAATAGGCTGACTCTGTAGACTGCTTAGAGAGGGCTATAAAGCACTATGAAGCGGTATATAAGTCTAAGTGCTACTGCTATTGCTATTATGAAGTAGCCTACAATGAATCAGAAATCACCTTATGGAACAGAAGGAACAGCCACAACCAAAGCAAGAGACAGTAAACGAAATCCAAGTTGGGGCAGAAATGTAATTTGAGAAAGTGTTTCAAGACAAGATCCTCTCTAGTTTTTGACAAAGAAAAAGGGAGAAAGAGGGGAATCTTCAGACTTGCAAGATTTGGTTACTTTATGTTTATACTAAAGGTAGCATTAACATTCATAATGTTGGTTTCCTGATAGGGTCTACCATGCTGGCTGTGGAATTCTGGGAATTGAAGTCCACAGGTTAAAGCAGAAACACTGTCTTAGTGGACAGTTAGAAACAGAGAAGTTGGGGTGCAAAAACTGATTCAGCCTGCTTAGCTATAGATTGAGATTGGGATTTGGGGGTGGATTATCTAAAATGACAACTAACATAGCTTGTAGTTAAGTTGTGCGTTGAATTGATAACTTTGTGGTTCTTCAGTGAGCCATTAGCCAGTCATTTGATTCTGACCTATTGGCCAAACTCTGTAACTAATTATGATCAGCATAGCCTGCAATCTCAAACAGTTAAACTGAATAGATACATAAAATCTCGTTTAAGCCAACTCTTCATGACTTCGCAGCCACAAGACTATTACCTTCTTTTGATTGGTCTGACTTCCCACCCTAATCCATAACCTTGAAATTTCCTAATATAATCTCCCATTGAAATATTCCCCATTTTAGTTTTTTTATTGTCATTAGTTTTTTTAAAATATCAAGGTCTTCTAAATTCATTAAGGATAACAGGGACATTTGCTTGCCAGTCCTTTTATATCTTTATAGCCATGTTATACCCTTAAGCGGATAGCCAGAATATTATTTATTATCAGTATCCCTACAACTTTATTTGCTTAGATATATTTTTTGTTAGGCAGGTGAGGGAACATAGAGCAAGATCCTGCTATTAAGTTCCCTGGTACTTCACATGTACAACAAACATTGAAATGACAGTTTAACAAAATAGCTTGAGTAGAAGGGGACCTTGGAGGTCTCCTGGGTCTTCTGATCTCTTCTAGTTTCCTGCTGAAGCAGGAAACACTTTATCATTGTCGTCCCTTATGATTCTCGATTCTTGATAAATGTATCTTTTCTTTTATGTATCCTGAGAGCATTTGCACCAAGACAAATTCCTTGTGTGTCCAATCACACTTGGCCAATAAACAGTTCTATTCTATTCTATTCTATTCTATGCTATGCTATGCTATGCTATGCTATGCTATGCTATGCTATGCTATGCTATGCTATGCTATGCTATGCTATGCTATGCTATGCTATGCTATTCTAATCATTTCAAGACAAATGATTGTCCACTCTCTTCTTAAACTTGACTTTGGAGGCAAGCCATTCCACTGATTAATTGTTCTCACTATTAATTCTAAGTTGGATCTCTCTGATAATCATTCACTTGTTACTTCTTGTCCTGCCCTTGGAGCAGTGGTTGCCAACCAGTAGACCGGGAACCACTGGTGGTCCGTGAGAAAACGTTGGTGGTCCACAGAGAAATGTCACCCCCAAAGCAATTAATCCAGGCTGCGTGGGAACACAAGACTGCACCGCCCACATGGCCCATGGGAACACAAGACTTGTGTCGCTTGCATTGCGAACAACACCGAGGTAGTGAGGGGAGGGGGGAAAGGGCAGAGGGGGAACTTGCCCCACACACCCCAAGCACCTGGTCTGGCTACCGCGCTGCTTCTTTCTGCTTCTTTTTCTTCTGCTGCTTTTGGCTGCACACAAGGAAAGCAGCAAAAGTCTTTCTTTCTCTCCCCCAAACTCTGCCAGAAATGAGTCTTTGGGACCCTGCAAGGGATCATGCTCCAAGAGGCTGCGCTGGTGTGACAAGTCTCACAAAAGACTTGGTGGCTCAGGCTGTTAATTGCCTGCGCTTAAGTTCCAGCTGCCTACAACTGCTGTAGGCTCGAATCCCACCAGGCTCAAGGTTGACTCAGCCTTCCATCCTCTCGGGGTAGGTAAATTGAGGACCCAAGATTGTTGGGGGCAATTAGCTGACCTTGTAAAAATGCCGCCTAGTAATAAGCAGGCATATACAATGGAATGAAGGCTATTGCTGAGCGCATTGGGTTGTGCTCCAAAAATTGTAAGCCGCCCTGAGTCTTCAGAGAAGGGCAGCATATAAATGTAATTTTTAAAAAAATCTCATTTCTGGAGTTTGGGGGAGAGAAAGACTGACTTCTGCTGCTTCTGCTGCTTTCCTTGCATGAAGCCAAAATTCTCTCTTTCTCTCCCCGCCCCGCCCCCCAAGAATGGAGCTGGAGACCGTATCCTGTGATCCCAAATAATGATTGATCGGTAGGAAAACAGGGTGGGGAATTTTCCTGCAGACTCTTTTGGGGATTTTCCCAGGGTCTCTGGTCCATGGGATTTAAAATTATGAGTTTGGTGGTCCCTGAGGTCCAAAAGGTTGGCGACCCCTGCTTTGGAGAATAGTTTGACTCCCGCTTCTTTGTGGCATCCCCTCAGATGATATTGGAATACTGTTCTTTTTCATCCCTAGTCCTTTTCATTAAACTAGACATACCTAATTCCTATAAGCATTCATGTTTTAGCCTCCAGTCCCCTAATTATCTTTGTTGCTCTTCTCAGTACTTTTCTAGAGTCTCAACATCTTTTTTATATTGTGGCAAACAAAACGGGATGCAATATTCCAAATGTGACCTTACCAAGGCATTAAAAATGGTATTAGTATTTCATGTGATCTTGATTCTGTTCCCGTTAATAAAATTTAGGCCTGAATTGGCTTTTTCAGAAGCTGCAGCACACCGCTGGCTCATATTTAAATAGTTCTCCACTAGGACTCCTAGATCCCCCTCACAGTTACTATTATTGAGCCAGGTGCCATCTATTCTATAGGTGTACATTTGGTTTTTCTTGCCTAAATACAGAACCTTACTTTAGTAGGGTTTGCTGTTGTTTGTAGGGTTTGCAGTTTGTGGGGTTTGTTGAATTTTACTTTCGTAGGGTTTGTTGTCCCATCCACATTAGAAAAAATAATAATCAGTTTTCCCCAGTAAACAATATTCAGTATTTCTGCCCAGAATATTTGTATTAATTGCATGGATTGTGGTATACAATGATATAGTAAATAAGAAAATGTTCATAAACCTTCCCAATGAGTGGTTGCAGTTTTATCATTTCTATTATTCTGTCTCTCTCTCTCTCTCTCACACACACACACACACACATAGAATAGAGTAGAGTAGAGTAGAGTAGAGTAGAGTAGAGTAGAGTAGTTGGAAGGGAGCTTAGAGGTCTTCTAGTCCAACCTGCTTAGACAGGAAACCCTATACCATTTCAGGCAAATGAATGCATCTGCACTCATTCCAAATACTATCAAATAAGCAGTTATTGCTCATTCAACAGATACTTTCAAACAGATATAACTCTCCAGTGGCCAAAACAGGGAGGAAATTTATTTTATTTGTAAAAAGTTTTTAAATATTTAGCATAAAACAGACTGTACATCATCTAGCAGTGTATGCAGTTTAGCCAGTATTTTATTTATTTATTTCATTTTTTTAATTTTTTTTTTGTGGGGTGGGGTAAACTTTTAAAATCTGAATCCCATTTATAAAAAAAGTATTAAAATGTTCACCATTATTTACAAACCCCTTTTAAATTACACATAAATAAATATATACATTCAAGACATTGTTTTCCCTTATACACATAAAACTTCCCTGGAGACATACATATATTTATATTTTTTGGCCTATGTAGGCAAACAAAAAAAAATTAAAACTTACGTGCCTATTTTCAAGTTTTTTTCCTTTTTTTAATTTAAAAAAAAGACCTGATGATGATGCACATAAAGCTGCAGTATCTGTTTTTCATATTTTTAAAGTGGATGAAAAATTAAGGTTTTAATATTAGCTCAAAGTAACTCTTCCTTGAATACAAAAGATCTGCTACAGAACATTTCAGTCTTGCAACTCTTTTTTAAAAAATCTGCAACCTCATTATATTAAAATACGTGTTTCTTAAATTATGCGTAGAAATCAGAACTTTAAAAAAAAGAAAAGGCAAGCATATTCAAAACTATCACATTGTTTCACTTTATTGCTATTTTTTTCTAAAATTAAAATCAGAAATCTCAGTATTTTGTCGAAAACTCAGAAAAACAGGGGCTAATACTGCACTATGTTCTACCTGTTGGTTTTCAATGAAGTAATAGGAACCCAGTCAAACTTCCATACTACAACATGGATGCACATTTAAAATGAATTCTCCAAGTGATTTTTCAAGAGATATCACATGATGCTGCAGATGCAAAATGAACACAATACTAAGGTTATGATGCCACAAGAATTAATGTCACAAGATTTCAGCAACTGAGACCACTGAAATCCACCTGATTTAGTGACCGGATATGGTATCTGCTTTTTGGGGTGTGGTGGAGGGTTCTTCCTGAATAATCTAGATAGCTCTGAATGTCTGAGCATCAACTGAGGCAACTTAGAATGTGATCTAGCCTTTGCCTGAATCTCACAGCACGTTCAAACTTTTTAATTATCCCTCTTAATTAATTTCTCAAAACTTAACTTACTTACAAACTACTACACAATCATGCTGGTCCTGTTCTACAAGATATGGGCATGAACTCTCTTACACAGCCTGACTGATAAAAAGTTTAACCATAATTTTAAAACTAACTTGGTCCAGCCAATGTATTTTCTTCTCCCTTCTCCATCTCTATCTCTTAACACACATAGAAATCTGGTCCTTTGGCAGTGGCAATGAATACAGAAACATCTGCTTCCTGTTTTAATTATAGCTTATTGATGCATCTGAAAAGGTTACAAAATCTTGGCTAATTAAAAACAAGGAGAATCAAATGGCGGCTTAGGGTAGTTCCATAAACTGCAGCTTGCCATTTTTCAGATGCAACAATAAACCTTGGATTTTGTTTGAACAGAAAGAAGATGCGGTCTCTCCTTTTTTTCCCACGGAGGGAAAACTCGTGAGCATGTGCTGAAACTGGTTTACTGCTGAAATTTCACTGAGATTCCGCCACACATAAATATATTGGAGGAAAAACATTGCCTGCAAGTGTCCAGGTACGGCGTGTAACAAATTTCCATACGAGGAAAAAATAAAAGAGATAGCACCACCTTTTACAATTTAAAATCTTTTTAAAAAATAATAATAAAAAGATAAAATTCATGTTTACCTTCAGGTACATGGTCCCAAATGAATGGATAACAGCAGCTTTAAAAGAGGAGAAAAGAGACAACACACGTCTCCAGAAAAGGATGTGGTTGAAAATTAAAAAAACAAAAACAAAAAGGAGAAGATGCCCCAAAGCAAAGTCTAAGAAATATCTACATGCCTTCTAGGCAAGAAGATCTTTAAGTCTGTGTGCAGTAACAGTTTTTTAAAGTCTATTTTCTCTGTGTGGGTCTGTGTCTTTTCATGTCTTTCTCATCTTTTTCATGCTCACTTCCTGTGTTTGTCCATCTTCTCAAGGTTCTTATTGCCATCTGGAGGACTCTGATCTCCTGCATTCATGTATGATTTGTCTGCTAGTTTGAGAGCTTCATTCAGGTAGTTCTGCACCGATGTCATTGCAGCGCAGATGGCAGCACTCCCAAATCCATGTGTGATCAGGCTGAAGTGAGTCAAACATCCCTGGATGCCAGGATCTAAGATAGGACTTGGCCTCGCGTTGCCAAGGGGGGTTCGATCCTGAGTGAGAAGCTCTGTGAATTCTTTACAGATCTGTCTGGAAGAGGCAAATAGGAAAGCAAATTAGCTTTTTTAACACTGCATGATGTTGCAGCCTGGGTGGCACAGTGGCTAGAGTGCAGTACTGCAGGCTACTTCTGCTAACTGCCTGCTGACTGCAATTTGGCAGTTCGAATCTCACCAGGCTCAAGGTTGACTCAGCTTTCCATCCTTCCAAGGTCAGTAAAATGAGGACCCAGATTGTTGGGGGCAATGTGGTGACTCTGTAAACTGCTTAGAGAGGGCTGTAAAGCACTGTAAAGCGGTATATAAGTCTAAGCTATTTCCACTGGACAAAGGCAATGAAATTGAGTTGGAAGGACCTTTGTCAAAAAATGGCTTTTGTGCCTCATTTTTTACAGATTAGACCAGGGTGTCGAATTCAAGGCCCGGGGGCCAGATCCAGTCCACAGAGTGCTTAGATCTGGCCCGCAGGGTTGCCCTGGAAATAGTAAAGGACTGGCCTGTGGTACTTCTGCCAGCAAAAACGGAGCTTGTGAGGGCCTTATGCAGTCCTCCCAAGCTCCATTTTCGCTGGCAGTGTTGCAGGAGGCCATCCCAGCCAAAAATGGAGCTTGCAACAGCTGTGCATGCCCTCCCTCAGCTCCATTTTCAATGAGTGTTTCAGGAGGCCATCGCAACTGAAAATGGAGCTCAGGAGCCTGTTTTCGCTGGCAGAGCGCTTGGGCCACCACAGGCACGCACACCCCAACACAAGTGACATCATGATGACCATGGCCACCCTGGCCACCCACCCCCAGGTCAAACACAACCCTGATGTAGCCCTCATTGAAATCAAGTTTGACACCCCTGCATTAGACTATCTAGCTCAACAAGGATTCTGACAGAAGATAATCATTTGTAGCTTAGGTTTGATTCCAGTCAACAACAATTAATATGGGCAACCTGAACTAGCTTTTATACTTGCACTTAATTCCAAAACTCCTCTACATTAGATTAGTTCAGGCCTTGGTAGAACATATTATTTCCCTCCTTCCAGCCTTCTATTCCAAGATAGAGATAGAGAAGATAGAGATGGGCAGTGTTAGAAACAAGAGATTAAAGGGAGTGGATGTTCCCACTCACTATTTGCTTCATCTATTACAGACCACAGAAAGATTATTTGAATGAAAAAGGCCCATGGCAGGAGAATAAGAACAGGTATCTTGAATTAAGATCATAAGCACATAGGCAAGCTATATAGGTTTAATAGCAGCAATGAGAGGAACAATTTGTAATCTTAAAGACTAGCAATTTAGTTGACCAGGATATTAATTTGCTTTTCAAAACACATTTACCGAGTTCCTTTCTTAACACAGTCTTTGTTTTAGAATCACAGATGCAGTTCCAGTAGAATTTCAGAACTAAACACAGTTTAGTTGCTTTCAGCTTGAACTTCTGTCTAGATTTGCTGTACCAAGCAATTCAAAGGGAGCTGTAGCAGAATTTCCCCATCTGTGGTTTGCAAAAGGTTATGGAAGAAGCAAACCTGGTACAGGTGGAGGCCAATGGCTGAGGTGGAGGCATCTACAGATATCAAACTGCCCTTTGACCTAGAGCTTAAACTAGCTTGCAAACTTGCAAAAATGGAAGATATCTTGTTAGACATTGTTAAAATGCTTTGACTATTTCTGTTTAAGTTTGAATACCCCACGGGTTTCATTGCTGCTCTAATGCCAAAAACTCAATATTTCAAACCTGCAAATATTCAGTTTTGTAGGAACTTACAAGCATTATTAAAGTTAAATGTGTTTCTGCTTCTAAGTACTATTTTAAAAGGGCAACTTTTCTATTTTGTCTCCAGTATCTCCTATGGAAGACACTAATTGTCAAAACAGTAGCTAATACACATTTTGGAGCAAGTGATTTTTCTTGCTTTAAACTACTCCACCATTCAATTCAAAACATTCATCAAATCCAGATAAAACCTAAATTTTACTGTCTAAAATAGCCACACAAACCCATTCAGAATAGGATACCTAAGCCATACAGAGATAGTCCTTGATTTTTAGGCCAGGCAATAACAGGAATTCATTAAATACAAACAAACAAGAATGTTCTTGTACATAAAGAGACACAAGATAGCACTTATATACCACTAACCGGTTGTATGTCTGCTGCTGTTTTGGCCCACCTGCCTGCTTTTTCAACCTCAGCTGCTTTGCGTGGCACAGCTGCAGTTGAAAAAGCAGGGAAAAATGCTTTTTCAAACACTGCGTACCCGCACGCAGCGCTGCTCAGCTGTCCAGGCAGCAAGCTGACGTTATACATACGCACGCAGCAAAACATAAAATCACCGAACTGGTAGTTACACCGGTCGGATCCCACCCCTGTTTCAAGCTGCTTTATAGAACTCTCTAAGTGGTTTACAGTCAGCTTATTGCCCTCAACAATCTGGGTCATCATTTTTATCAACCTCAGAAGGATGGAAGGCTGAGTCAACCTTGAGTCGGTCAGGATCGAACTCCCGGCAATGGGCACAGTTAGACTGCAATACTGCATTCTAACCAGTGTGCCACCACGGCTCTTAAAATCCTAACTTATAATGCAAGGACTTGATTTAAATCCTGATTCTCTTCACTAAACTCTACAAGATGCTTTTTTGTAAGGCAAGAAAAGAACCTTCATCTTTTCAACCTGCTTTCCTGAACTTTTGGAGAATGGATTCTCCAACTTCATTGCCAAATTTTGGTTTCCTACCACTGAAGGTTAGAAACCCATGAAAACTGTATTGTAAGCTTAAAACCGACCTAATGTGGCTTTAAAAAGGAGAATGCAACCTTTTCATATTGAAAAATTCAGGCTCTGCCCACATTCACAATGCTATTCAGCTTCTACCCTTCCTTACTCTTCAAACCATTCCCATTGGAACTAATTATGGTTCATTTTTTTTGCCTGTCCCTCTTATGGGGATTATACGTAGTCCTCAATTTACAACCATTCATTTAGTGCCCTTTCAAAGTTACAACCACACTGAACAAAGTAACTTAGTCCTCAACACTTAGGATGACTGCAGCATCCCCATAGTCATGTGATCAAAATTTGGGAGCTTGTAACCAGCATGCATTTACATTGGTTGAGCATCCTCGAATCCTGTGTGACCTTCCATTTGTGACCTTCCCAGCTGGCTTCTGACAAGCAAAGCCAAGGTGAAATATGGATTCACTTAACTGCATGATTCACTTAATAACTGCATGATTCACTTAAAGACCATGGCAAAAGAAATTGTAAAATTGAGTATGACTCACTTAGCAGTTGGCTTGTTTAGGAATGGAAAATTTACAATCCAATTGTGGTTGTAAATTGAGGATTTCCTGTACCGAGGAAACAGTGCTTTAAGTGTTTTAACATATTCTATAAATCTTACATATTGGTTTTCACTCAAATAAAGATAACTTACTTTGCAGCCAGGAGCATATTTTTCCTGCTGGCCATCTCGTTCCGGCCCAGATGGGGCCGAGTTAAATATTCCGCCACAGCTTTCGAAGGGAATTCAGTTTCACACACATAGCCAAAATCGCGGGCAAGATGTACCGCTTCCCCTACAAATGGACCACAGAAGGGAAAAAGAAGAGGGGTGGAAAGCAAGAATTTGCTTATTAGATCATACCCACTTAAATAACTGTTTGCAGACAAACAGATGAACTATATTTGCCACTGACATAACCAGCCCATATGTTTAGCAAGATTTATTTTTCTCCCCAGCTTATATGTCATGCCCCTGGTGAAGACTGACTCTGGGGGAGAGGAGTGGAAGTGTGGCTCCGTAGGTTGTGGAGGAGGCTGGGGAAGGGCAGAGGCCGGCTGAGCAGTCAGAGGAGGACCCAGGCCCATCCCCTCTCCATCCTAGGGCATGCAGGGAGGAGAGGATAAGGGAGAGACGTGGTCTACTGGGGAGGAGAGGGCCTTGATCCTCTTCATGGGCTGCAGCTGTGACAACTGGATAAGAGGACGGACATGTGTAGGGGCGAATACTGGAAACAAAATGTGGAAATATCTCTAGGTTATGGTTCCTCTCTGAGTTTGGTGTCCTTCTCGGTGTGTGTTCTGTTATCTGTGGACGTCCTCCAGCCCTTATCTTGCCTGGTTTGTGTTGCTTTTTTCCTCCTTCTTGTAACTGTTTGTGTGGGAGTTTTTTGTCTTCCGTCAAGGATATTCGGAGCTTGGAAGCAAAGTGAAGGAATAAAAGGAGCTTTACCTGTTTTCTGTGACTTGTTTGTTTTGTGTCCCACCCTGGGTTATCACATTATATTTTATAAAAGCACCATTTGAGTTCAGTTTTTAAAAGGGAGTGGGACTACCTAAGAAAGCTCCTTTAATTGATGAGTAATATTCTCATGCTAAGTTTTTCTCTGGGTATCTAATAGTTGCAAAGAAACTAACTTCCCCAGAATAATGGCTTTATGATGTATATTGCACTCGGTTGCACACAGAACAGCCAGTTAGCAAAACTGAGAACTACACTAATCGAGCATTAGGAAAATTAGTCCCACACATCTGGAAGAGAACAGGTGGGGGGTGGTTGATTTAAAGCAATAGGCAATATTGCACTTTTATTATAATTAGGGGTCAAGACCTTTTACAGGATAATAGTCTATTAAAGTAGGTCGCCTTGAGTCCCACCATACAAATAATTCTCATCCTATAATTATCATTTGCTCTAGTGTGTTTTTTGCAAAATGTGAAGCAATTGCAAAAATATTTCTGTGGTAATTAGCATGAATTAACACAAGTTCCAAGCAACCAGGATATTTATAAGCGAAGCAGCAGATGAATTTCCACTGAGTGCTCCTGAATGTATCACCTCTCACAATGTCAGCAGTTTAAGCCAAAATACACTCACCCCAAATTAGAGGACATTCCCATGAATATACTTAGGAAGGCAACTGTTCACTTTTAATGGATCTATATATATATTTCATCCAGACAGCCCATTTGATAATGCAGTTTAGCAAAAGCTGTAGGATGCAACTATTCTGACTATAAACATGCATGCACTTCCTTGGAAATAACTGATTTGCCCATGTGAATTTGTCTTTGACTGCAGTAGCAAAGGTTGCCTATTGAGATGTGAATCAAACAGCATGGGCAAGTATTACAGAGACAAATTTCACATCAAGTTATATATTTCATTTCAACAGAGATAGGTCTTGTACTAATTTAACCTTTCCCTCCAAATTTCCAAGTACCATACAGGAATTACAGGAACGGTTGCAAGTTGAAGATTTGCAACACAAAACTCATTTTGCTACTCGGCTTCAACAGACTTAGAAAATACATCTGTTTCTAAACAAGACATAATTATCATTAAATATCATTTTGTATTTAAAGGTTCTCTACTTTTGTTTTTGGTTACAGCATCTCTCTATCTTCCACCACCCACCAAAATAAAACAACATTAGAAGGGATCTTAGAAGTCATCTCATTCAACTCATTTGCTATGCAAGTATCCCTAACAACCAACTAGCCAGAAGTAACTTAAGCCAAGGAAGACACCGTTCGCAAAACCCTTTTAAGCCAAGGAAGATATCATTCTCAAAACTCTTTCTTACAGAAAACTGATCCTACAGTTTGAGGGTTTCTCCTAAGAGTTTAACTGAAATCTGCTCCCTTTCCTACTGGCTTTTGCTCCACTTTCTGCAACAGCAGAGAACAAACCTTCTTCATCAGTGCAGTTCTGAAAACGTTGGCTTTAGGAATGACTGTATTCTTTTGTCAAGCTAAGCAAGCCTCAGCTTGGTTCATATTTGGAGGGAAGACTTTGGGAAGCTCTAGGCTAGATCCTAGATTCCCAGAATGCAATAGTAAACCTCTTGTCGACTACTGCCAAGAAAATTGTGTGGTAGTATCCATAACATCATGAGGAGTCAAACTTGACTCAAAGACTTGATTTCATTCCATGGTGGAAATATGTCTTCCTTGATTGAAACTTTTCTTATTAACATATTAATGTTAATTTGTTACCTGATTATTGGCTCTGTTTACTTGTATTCATATGACTATTTAGTTCATTGTTTTAGGTTGTTGTATGGGAGCCCCGAGTATTGCAGAGTTAAAAACAACAACAACCAAAAAAACAGAAAACACAGTCCAGCAGAAGACCTTGCTCCTATTAAACACAACAAATTGCCCTGCTACAGATTTGGTATATGAAAGGAGATGTATCAGTCCTAATTCCTTGTACTAGGAGCTCATTGCATGACAAATATTTCTAAATTTAATTTCATCTAATTTAATGGATTTAAAGGCCGCCTAACTTCAAATAGGCTCTGGGTAGCTTACAATATTTATATATTTTGGTCACATGTCTATAGTTTGCTTAGAATATATAAATGTCTTTGTTTTAATATATAAATATATAAAAGTTTTTGTTTTAATGGGTAGTTTTAGAATCCCACAGACAAAACATGCATTGTTGCAATTTATCTTTCTGATTTAGCAATCCAAAAATCTCTGGTTTAGGCTCTTCTCTGTTCACGATTGCTTTGAACCCTTATCAGTCCTTGCCAATCTTTCTTCTCAGCTTTTTATAAGTTGTTTTTAGCTCTGCTTTACTCGGTGCAACTTTATAAGGAATTCTTTTAAGAAATCAGGCAATGTAGCAAGAATTGGAGCTGCCTGTTAGCACGCAGCTTAAAGTATACCAAGAAACATAGTAATTAAAGAATGCTATCATTCTGCTAAACAACTAATTCCCACAACACTGTCAAATTAACTACTAAGACTGTATTACTATTCTTCTTCTCATCCTTACTAGGACCTATCTCTTCCCACTTATGGCTATATCCATGTTGCTTGTATCTTTACAACTTATATTGTTTTTATTGTTTTCTAGTATGATTTGATTGCTTATTAGTATCCTATGCCTATCACTAAGTGTTGTATCTTATGAGTCTTGATGAATATATTTTACTTTTTCTTTTTGTACACTGAGAGCATATGCACCAAAAACAAATGCCTTGTGTGTCCAATCACACTTGGTCAATAAAGAACTCTATTCTACGAAACAGTCTTTAGATTCATGCAACGGACAATTCGATTCTTCTAAATCAGCCATTTCTACATAAAATATATGTCCTCATCTACCCATAATGAAACAAATGAACAAACCAATTATTTAACTGGAATCAGCTCTGACAAACATGGGGGAAAATAACTGGTAGTGTTGGCACCAGTTATACCTGGGAAGGAGAAGAGAGATATTCAAAGCTTCTGATCACATCTGAAGTGTGACTTCTCTGAGTCTTCAATGAACAAATTTCACCATTGATCTACAATTATTATGCACTTTTAAAAAATAGACAATCAATTTTTACTGCTTTGGCAGTAAATTAAATGCCAATTTTACAATGTCTATAAAATCTCCCAATCCAAAACTTTTTTTTTAACACAAACATACCATCCATGACAAGGATGTTTATCCCCCAAGGTTATGCCCTAACATATCCTTCATTCCTTCCTCCCCACTTCTGGTATGAGTACTAACATCTTCACTTGCAGCTCTGCAGGGGAAACATGTTTTAGCTACAAAAAGCATTTTGGAATGAAAATGGGGCCACCAGGGCACAGAATTGGAAAGTGCCATTTAGACCTTCAAGTTCAACTTCTTACAGGTAGTGTCCTCGACTTACAATCATTCGTTTAGTGACCATTCAAAGTTACAACAGCACTGAAAAAGTGACTTATGGCCATTTTCCACAGCATGGTCCCATGATCAAAATTCAGACACTCAGCAACTAGTTCATATTTATGACAGTTGCAGTGTCCTGGGATCTTGTGATCCCCTTTTGTGACCTTCTGACAAGCAAAGTCAATGGGGAAGGCAGATTCTCTTGACAACCGTGTTGCTAACTTAACAACTACAGTGATTCACTTAACAACTGTGGCAAGAAAGGTAATAAAATAGGGCAAAACTCACATAACAGCTGTCTCGCTTAACAACAGAAATTTGGGGCTCAACTGCAGTTTTAATTCAAGGACTAAAACATATGAAGAACTAAAACATACGGGGACTAAAACATATGAAGAACAGCTGCAAGATTTGGGTTTGGCTAGTCTAGAGAAAAGAAGGACTTGGGGGGGAAACACACATGATAGCAGTGTTCCGGTATTTGAGGGACTGCCACCAAGAGGAGGGGGTCAATTTATTTTCCAAAGCACCAGGGGGCAAGACTAGAAACCATGGATGGAAACTAATCAAGGAGAGAAGCAACCTGGGATTAAGGAGAAACTTCCTAACAGTGAGGACAATTAACCAGTGGAACAGCTTTGCCTTCAGAAGTTGTGGGTGCTTCATCACTGGAGGTTTTTAAGAAGAGACTGGACAGTCACTTGTCTGAAATGATATAGGTTTTCCTGCTTCAGCAGGGGGTTGGACTAGAAGACCTCCAAGGTCCCTTCCAGCTCTATTCTGATTTTGACTACCTGTACTGGGAGCATTGAAAATTCCTAGTTCGGGCAAGCTTGCACTCAGGCAGAACTTTAAACCGAAGCATCTTCAATCTGCCCAAACTTTACTTTTAACACATCCCTGAATAAGTCCATCACCTCTCATGGATCCAGAGCGGAACAGCTCTTACAAGTAGGATACTTGCTTCTCCTTCAATTGGAACCAAGACCATTATTTTGAGTCCTGCATCCATATATCTGAAGACTGACCTTTTCGGGAAGACACCTTTGATCAGCGAACACAAATTGCTCACCTTGTCCTTTAACCCAGAAAAGGCTTTATAGAGAGAAGACCAACTGACCTTCTACCAACGATGTAAGTAATGTCACATTTGCAGCTTTCCTTCTGCCTGCAGGAAGGTTCAAGCCAATTTTGTCCAGCTTCTCCCTTAGTGAGCGGCCCCCGTTTTTAGACTTGGCTCTGCGGAGGAGAGAGAAAGGGACGGAGAGGGTGTTTAGATGCATTCGTTGAAGAGGTCACATTTTGAAGCAATTGGGAAATGCAAGTTGCTGACATTCAATACTCTTCTGCTGATGGAGGGAGGGAAGAGATGGAGGGAGGGAAGAGAGGACTGTGACCAAAACAAGAGCTGACCTACTTTCGAATGTTCCATCACATGAACATCAGAAAGCAAGATGAAAAAGGAAGGAAGGGGGAGGAAGAGAAGGATTCGCTTTGCCTCTGCGTTTACACTATCAAGCATCATTACAATCAGGATGACCGACATAATGAAAATTAAAACCTTTTACAAACACAGAGAGCATCAAACAAACTTTTGTTGTGGCAGTATCCGTACACGGATATTAAATGCAGCCTTAATTTTTTAAATTTAGAATGTTTAAAGTCCACTGTACTTCCACCACTACAGATGGCATTTGAGGAGGGAATTGGGCACATTCCCCAATTCCTGAAAATTAGGCTATAATATGTTAGCAATTCTCCAAAGCACTGTTTCTCAATCTCAAGAACTTAAGCATGCTGGCTAAGAATTCTGGAAGCTGGAAGTCCACCCATCTTAAAGTTGGTTAGGCCAAGAAATGCTGCTCTGAAGCATAGTTAAACAATTCTGGCAAACTGCTGGACAGAACTGCTTAATATGAACATTATATTTCAAAAGGTAGAGTGGATATGAATCCTTCTACAAGCAGAACAAGCTTTGTGTTCAAGAACTGGTGGGTCACAGTTCATAATCTTAATGAAACATCACCCAGTCTGAGTTCAGTTTCCACACAGAATTTTAAAAAAGAGCTGAAATTGCCTATCAAAAGCTGTGAAGACTCAGGTAACGGAGTGAAATCTGCATAAATTAAATCTGGAACGTTCTTCCTTGCTACAATGAGATGGTCTGCATTCATATTGTGGTAATTCCCACATTTGTTTCCCTATATACTTATTAGGAGATACAACTATGAAGTCAATTTGTATTCTCTCTAGTGGGGATGAGTTTCCTCATTTGGATAAAGCCTGTTAATAAGCATCCATAAATTAATATAAAGCATGTGGCTTTCAGTTCAAGACTAAATACTGGGTTCTGAGTGACGTGCTGGCAAATTGCATTCCAAGACAATTTTTTTTACATTCTATTAATCTGCATTAAATACCATTAAAAGAGAGACTTACTTAAGGCTTTCCCTAGCTAAAAAGGATCAGTTATGGTCAGTGTTTGGATGGGATACCACTAGCATCTATCAGTGCTGTAAAGTAGATAGAAGTTAAGTGATAAAATCAGGACTATTCATAAGGTTGCAGCATACAAGATTTATTTAAACCTATACACAACAATCTGGTCAACTAAAAGTTCAATACTAAATTGGCACTATATAACAGTCAACGGAATTCAAGTGGGCTGTACTTGTATCGTGGCAACACAAAGACTCTAAACTGATGATACATTTAACTCCACCAGCCCCAACTCTGCCTGCTGTTCTCCTGCAAGTGACGGTCAATTACTTCCACACGGTTGCAGAAAAAAATAACATGGGCATGGCCAAGTAAAATCTCACGATTTACATTTGACTAAAGGACAACTTTACTTTGTCCTTCAAAATTACAGCAGATTAGCTTTTGAATCTGACTCCCCAACAATTCTGCTTTCAGCAAACCTTCAAGGTGCAGGCAGGCAATAAACATCATTGGGGTTAGAAGAGCTCCACCTGTCCATTTCTGAACCTCAAACACCCAGGAATAAATCGGACTTGGCTGTTTTTTCTCAATCAGTGTCTTAGACAATTTGGAAAGGGTGTTGTTTTAAAATAATCCATGTATTTTTCTTCACCACCTTTTAACATTAGACTGTGGTGGGTAAACTGGCAGAAGACCTGACTTCCTTATTCAATTATTTCTTTTTTGCAATGCGGGGGTAGAGAGAGTCTGTTTAACAGGAAAAGAAAACGCACAATGAATCCTGTTATGGCACTTTTCAATTCTGGAAAGGCAAAAGGGTGCCAAGAAGAGGGGAGTGTGAAGGCAAAGGCTTCAAAATAAACTCTATTAGGATGCAGCGTTTTATCTCCTGTTTGCAAGATTCACAACCAAAAAGAGACAAGAAGCTATTCTGTTCACAGGCCATTAGGCTCTGCAGGACACCAAGGAAGCTCCCTTGATAGGACACGACTTCACCCAGGAGGGGAGGGGAAGGGAAAGAAAAAAGGGCAGAGGGATGTTGGGCTTACCTTCGGAGGACTCCTCCCAGCAGAGATGCGTTCAGGCATTCGGGAGGAGACAATCTTCGCTGAACCTCGGCCACCGTCACTTTGTATTTCGATGTTGAACTGAGGAGAGAGAGCCGGCCAGGAACAGAGCAGAACACTTCGTTGGGATTGATCACTACACCCAGAAGTCCATCTTTCTGGCAAGGGAGACCTAATGCATTGTTTTTCGTTAGTGAAATGGGACCTGGAGAGCCAAAATATACAAAAACAAACAAACTACGATGGAGTCTTTCTCTCCCGTCCTGTTTTTTCCTTTTCTGGGAAGTCTAAACCTTTTAATGTAAGAATCCCTGAGGTTATGCCTTCCACGACTTGATGTCCTGGAAAATTGGGACTTTACTTACCATAATCCCCAGCTATTCTATGTCTGATAACTAGGGATTATGGTATCTGAAGAATTCTAGCTACCAGATTGAAGAAGGTTGTCTTCCACAATGAATCCAAAATTTTTCTAAACAATTAAAGAGTGTTCCTGGCCTAACGTGAAAAGGGCAAGCAAGGATCCATTACTTGAAAACACCTGAAGCAGTTATATGAAAAGATTGTTTTTATTATTTAACAAAGAATTAGGACTGTATTGCTTAAGTGCCTTCCCCAATTATGCCCATACAACCTATTGTTCCAGCAATTAAGAACAATAGTCTATAATCCAGCCAAGAAAAATTTAAAGTAAACTCCTCTTTTTGCTCTGAAATTCATAAGCCATGAATAAAATGCAAACAAGGCTATAACTTTTGCTAAGCTAACAATTCTATGATGAAATTGCTTTCATATTATTGCATATTGCAGAACTGCGAGATGGGCAGCCAATGAATTTGGTAATAATAAAAATAAAAATGTTCTCAAGTTCATTCCCTTTAAGAAATGAATGCTTTTTTCTTGACTGATAGTTCTTAGAGTGGCATCTTGGCTTTATGAAAATTAAAGCACAGAAAACCCAAGCCAGCAGATGTGTATTTGTGTTAAAATATGCTCAACTGGCCAGTTACATTCTGACAACAATTGAAACCTGACCTCTTCCCCAGGAATATTTTGAATTGGAGCAGGCAGGAGAAGAAAGGGTTAAAACGCTAAGCCAGACACTTTATTTATCAAAGGAGGAAGATTTTGAAAAGCAGGTGAAACAGACAGCTGAAAAAATTGTTCTACTATGAGTTAATACTCAAATCAGCTATGAGCTGACAACAAAACATTTCTGGTTTCTTCTCAGGCACATTTTCCTTTTTGTCACTTTCAAGTTACAGGCAAAATTGTCCTTTGATTTAAATATTCTAAAAACTTTTGCATGTGTGTTTGTATTGTGCAACAACAAAAAGGGAAGTGTTTGCGCAGTTTCTCCAGCATGGATCTGCACCTCAATCTTATAAATATCGCCAGTAGAAGCTTGTGATGTGGATATACAACAGCCTTCTGTAACCTGGTAACCACCCCTAAACTCACATTAAAGTTGTTCACGGATAAGCACGTATAATGGCTACCACATATCTAACCAAGAGGGAAGGCTACCACATATCCAACCAAAAAGAGACCCCTTCTTTTTAAAAGGAAAAGGGCTGTTCTTCTATTTTTTATATAATATATCGAACAGAAACCGACTAAAAATAAATGTTGAAGCCGTGGCCAAAGTGTTGGTTGCAGGAGGAATATTTCTTTGTTGATTTGCTCACGTTAAACACAAGCAACAACAATGCAAAAAGAGAGAGATCATTATCCTCAAACAAATATTTATATTATCCTTGATAGCTTTCATTTCTCCCCCAACTCCTTAGATGAAGGGTTTTATTTTTCCTTCCAAGTCATCTACAACTACCAATGAAAGGATAATAACAAAAACAACAAATTTTAACAAATGGAACTCCATCTTCAAAAAATTGCACATTATGTATTGTAACTCAGAACACAACATTCAAGGAATTGCTATAAGGTTTCCAGAAAGAAACTTAACCCATTTAAATTCCATTGTATTAAGCCAAGATCCAGAATGCAGATACTTTTTTAAAAAATGTAGATTTGTAAAATATTTGTTTATAAATAAATATTCAGGTTAATCATATCCACAACCTTTTTTCCAGAAAATAATATATCCATGGGTATGTGTGTGTGTGTGTGTGTGTGTGTATGTATGTATGTGTGTGTATATATATATATATATGTATATATATATATATATATATATATACACACACACACACACACACACACAACTCATATAAAGAACCTGATGGCCTGGGTGGGGGGAGTATCTTACTTTTTTATACTTGAGTTGTTTGTTGTTGTTTTAAACAAAGTCTCTTTTCAAAAAGGAACATAAAGGCAAATCTGAAACTGCTAAAAAAGTTTACAAGTGAAAATACCATCCTATAAAAGACAAAAGAAAACAAACCAGCAGCATGTAAACTTACTGACCTTTTCTTATGACGGTCTGGTCATGCATTAATAAGTGCTGATCTTCCACATTCTGGAGAGAGAATGTGAATTTTTTTTAAGAATACAGCAATGGAAATACAATTTGTTCCCTGCTTCCCCACCCGATATACAAACATATCTCATTAACATAGTCCCCTAATTGATTTTAGCAAAAGCCGCAATATTTTATAGCAAAGCTTTTAATGGACATCTAAAACAGGCCAACCCAACCAACAAAAGTTATCTTTTTTTTAAAATTGCATCGAGACCAGTAGGATGTATCCAAAAAGCTCCAGTGCCTGTCAGTTTATTCAAGGAAGCAAGTCAGCAACTTCGCTGTTCAGTAAACGTGCTGCCTTCGTTCCTGTGCGTATTTAGAATTATGATCAACTGACTTCAAAAGGGAAGAGTTGTCATTGCGTTCATGGATCATACTTAAATCCCCAGTTAAACAAGTGAGGAAAGTTTATTCATGACTGAGGCATTTAGGATGGTGGGTGGTACAGACAAACAACAGAATCTGTGATTCTCCGTTGCCAAAGGAGATTATAACTCAGAACCATTTTTGAGCTGACCTTAAAATAGTTCAAGAAAAATGGTTCGTATCATCATGTTAAGCTATTGCAGAGGTCCGCAAACTTGGCAACTTTAAGACTTGTGGACTTCAAGTCTTAAAGAGCTGAGGTCCACAAGTCTTAAAGTTGCCAAGTTTGGGGACCCCGAGTTATTGTATGGTTGAGACCAGCTGTGACGTGTGAATGAATACATGCCCAACACAAATTGTGATTTACAAATGACAAGGGAAGAGATCACACCTAATAGTAAAATTAATCACAAGGCTGAGCATTGTAGGTGAACTGCACCAACATCTAAGCAGTTGGGCCTTGTCTCTGGTCTACAGGTAGACCTCAACTTATAACCACAACTGAGCCCCAAATTGCTAAGTGAGACACCTGTTAAGTACATTTGTATTACCTTTCCTGCCACATTTGTTAAGTGAATGCAGTTGTTTAAATCAGTAACACAGTTGTTAAGTGAATCTGGCTTCCCCACTGACTTTGCTTCTCAGAAGGTCGCACAAAGGGGAATCTACACCAGGACATTGCAACCATCATAAATATGAGCAGATTGTCAAGCCCCTGAATGTTGATAAGACCACTGGGATGCCACAATGGTCGTTCACTGTGAAAAACAGTCATAAGTAACTTTTTCAGTGTCACTGTACCGGTAGCTTCAAACGGTCACTGTTGTAAGTTGAGGACTACCCCTGTATTTATTTTCAGAGAATTATTCTAGATAACCTGAGCTAGTTTGGTGTAGAGGTTAAGGCACCCAGCTAGAAATTGGGAGACCGTGAATCTTGCCTTAGGCCACAAGCCAGCTGGGTGGACTTTGAGAATCTCATTTTCTCTCAGGCTTAGGAAGAAGATAACGGCAAAACCCTCGTGAAAAACCTTGTTGCCTATGCAGAGACTTGTCTATACAGTCATCAGGAGTCAAAATCTGACTCACAGGGACACAAAAAACTAGCCTTAACCATGACAATGAAAGACCAACAATTTTGAGAGCAAGCCAGAAAACTACTATAAAACTACAGAATGTCATTCTTGGATTACTGAGCTGCTTAAGTGTCAGCTTAAATGTCTAAGAGAACACCTTGTTAACAATGCAGGCCTTCTATTCCACTGATTAAAATCTGCAGTCCATGAGGCAGTTTTATTTTGGAGCCAAACCTGAATACAGGTAATCCTCAACTTACAACCGTTCACATAGTTATCAAAGTTACAACAGCACTGAAAAAAATGACTTTTGAGCATTTTTTTCACACTTAGGATTGTTGCAGCATCCCCAATGGTCATGTGATTGACAGCTGACTCATATTTATGATGGTTGCAGTGTCCTGGAATCATGGGATCACCTTTTCCAACCTTCTGATAAGCAAAGTCAACGGGGAAACTTGGGTTCACTTAACAACCAACCGTGTTACTAATTTGAGAATTGCAGTGATTCACTTAACAAATGTTGTAAGAAAAGTCGTAAAATGGGGCAAAACTCACTGAACAAATTCCTCACTTAGCAACATAAAATTTGGGGCTCAATTGGGGCCCAAATTTGATGATTGCCTGTAAATGGACTCACTTAGCTAATTTCCCTTCCGGCATGGAGGATTTCTGTGCAAATGAAATAAACCACTTTGGCTTGTTTGGTTGACCAAGAAGGCAAGATGCAAATGGAAAAAATAATAATAAAATGCCTGTTGCTATTGCTTTCCCCAACCCCGCCCTGGTGGCTTGCAAATATGGAATGCTATTGGCCCTCACTGGCTGGGAACTGACTGAGAACAGCTGGAGAATATCAGCTTGAAGAAAACAATGTTAGCAAATTAAGCTCCCTTCCTTGGAATGATGAAGCAGAGGTAGCTGTCTCATTTGTGTAGGATTGTTCCATAATAGGATTGCACAGGTTATGAAGCAATGGAGGAAAGACAGATTCTCACACCTCTGTGTTTGTGCAATGCCTCTTTCATGCCCGAGTGACACACACTTCAGGGTGAAGGAGTGATCAGTTTCAAACTCGATTCACCCGTACTGGGCTTCTCATTTTCAGATTTTCATAAATATAAAGAAAATTAAGCACGCCTGGCTGAACAAAACCATCCATTCTACCGGCGGCATCTCTAGGAGCGCTTTCTCAGCAAACAGCAAATGCTTGTAACGCCTTCCACGCTTCCTTGCACAACATGCAGGAATCATTTTAGGAGCATGAAATTCTCCTGAGTGCATCCTTTGTGCTGCTCTACCCCGCCCTTTATTTTAGCATTAATGTTACTGCACTGACTGTATGCATTTTAGATCTGTTAATCTATTCACTCTAGATCGTCACCGTGAAGGCAAAATTAGTGGATGAACCTGACAATGATTTTAATCCAAGTGCTAAACAACTAAGTAAAAAACAAAACAAAACATCAGCATCTATTTACCCCGGGAACAGTCATAAACATGAACCGGTTGCCAAGCATTTAAAAGCACCCAAGCTGATCACGTGACCATGGGGGAGGCTGCAAATGTCCTAAGTGTGAAAAAATGGGCATGACTCACTTTTAGTCAGCGCCGTTATAATTACAAACGGTCACTAAATGAATGGTTGCAATTCCAGGACTCCCTGCAAAGCTTTTCTTTAATAAGATAGTCCAAGTTTGCCCAAGCTATTAGTTAGCAAAAGCTGATAATAAAGGAGAATATTTGTAGCTCAGGATTGAAAAGAAGGACCCTTGGTGCTCTCTGAGCTTGGTAGTTTTCTTATAGACATTTCATTACCCAAACTAGGCACCTGTCAGAATTCTGGCAGTTACCCCCATTTAAATCATGAGTGTCGAACCAAACTTCCAAAACTTCAAAAGGATTTTTATTGGGAGTTAACAAGTCCGGCACTGCCTGGGTGTAGCCAACTCTGAGACACATCATTCATTGTCACCCTTGACCCTGGTTTTCCCCTCACCCACTGGGTGTATCATAATTCATATTTTCCAATGGGACACATCCATAGCCAGGAGTCATCAATCATGTTCTCCAGTTAGATTTTTGCACGGCAGAAACTTCAGTCACCTAGTTACTATCTTTGAAAAACTATTTATGGAATGCACTTTCGAGTTCCAAGCTGCCACACTGCTCTTTCAAACCCCTTTTCCCCCCCTCCCTTTCTGTTGGCAATTCTAAAAAGACCATAGAAATATTTTATGAGTTGTCATTAACATCATCAGCACTGATGACGTTACCTCGTTTGGTTTAATGAAACACCTGCAAGTAAACATCAGAAAGCACCAAGGACCTCCACATTAGCAAAAGCTGCCGTAGCATCCTCCCCATTCATGGCATTTCTATTCCGACCCCAGAAATGTTACCTGAACCTCTTCCATCTGGTGCGCCATGTCATGCAGTCCTAAGTTCTCTGCTAAGCTGGAAGCATCGAGCCCATGGCCGTGGGGCAGGAGCAGCTCAGATCGCCTGTAGGTTTCCCTTCTTGCCCCAAGGGAGCCGCTTTCCAGAGCTGGGAGATGAGGCACCAAGCCAGATCGGGCATGGTGGGATAAACCAGAAGGGTCTTGGCTGGTCTGACGGTTGGGCCAGCTGGTTTGCTGCTGGCTGGGAGGAGGAGGTGGTGGCTGATGAAGTGGATTGATGGAAAAAGGATCCCCGAGGTGCGAGTAAGGATCACTGGACTGGGCGTAAGGCAAAGGCTGATAGGGGGGAGGGAAATAAGGTGGCTGGAAGTCAGAGCTCCCCGAGTGGGAAAGAGGGGAGCTGGACTGTAGAGATGCTGGCTGACAGCGGAGAGGTGAGGCAATCTAGGATTCCCGTTGCTGCTTCCATCATGGCGGTCCTGAGGGGAAAAAAACCCAAATGCAACCCCAGTTAGTGAAATTCTGGAACCAGGGAAAGACCATCAAACTACTGCCATATACTGGCACTCTGCTTGGAGGACCTCACTGAGAAGTAAGCCCCATTAATATATATTCTGCTGGTTTGGTGGTTTTTAAAAGAATTAGGAAAATTACTAATTAGTATTTTGGAGCCAGTCAAGTGGGGGGGGGATCTAATACCTTATATATGAAGATAATATCAAACCACACTCCATAATAAATGGGGGTGGGGTGGAAGCTGAATTTAGCTGCAACCTTCAAGGAGACACAACTGGAAGTAGCTTCCAATAGGACAGAACCAAGCACTCTGGAGTTTATGAGACTAGACCGCAGAACTCTGATCTTCCCCCTTTCCTCTAATTCCTGTATTTTCCATTTAAAATAAATGCATTTGCTTTGGAGTAAACAATTTAAGGATAGCCCCCTAATTCCGCTTGGGATGAGGATCAGTACTCAAATGTGGCAGAGATGAATTGCATGTGACATTAAATTAAAACCTGCTGTTTTAATCTTAAATGCAACAAATTACAAACTAATCAGTACTGACTTGTATTTTATTCTATAATCTAATAAAATATTTTATGAAAAAAATACCAAGTTTTATTTCAGCTAATATCTTTTGGGGCCAGTCAAGTGAAAAAAATGTAATACTTCATACACAAACGCAATATCAAACCACACTCTGTAATAAATGATTTAAAAACCCTGATTTTGCAGCACTGTTTTAGGCTTGATTTAGCAATTTATACAAGGCATATTGATCACCTATCTCATATGACAACTCTAGGAAGCTCACTAAAATTTATTAAATGTAGATGCCACCTGACTCCCAGTGGTTTACAATTGTTAAAACATTTTTAAAAAACATGAAATACAAAAAATATGCGAAACCAGAACAAGAGAAAGGCACAAAGATGGCAAAGAAAATAAACCCAGGAGAACAGAAAGAAAAAAAGGGGACATCAATTGTCCTCTCTTAAAAACCTAGGAGCCTTTAATGTTTTCTTAAAATCCTAGTAGAATGGGAATCCTTCGAATTTCACTCCAGGGAATGAGACCCAGAGCATCTCATTCCAGAGGGCAGATACTGTTACAGAGAATGTGAGTTCTTGGAATCCTGATATGTTGCATTCAATCACTGGCAGCTATTCAGAAATGCACGTATATTATCCTGAAACATTTGGCTTGCAATCTAACCATGTACTTTGATTAATCAGAGTAAAGTACCATTGAGTTCAAGAAGTTCAATACATAACTTTGCCATTGATTCTACAAACACGGGGACCAAATTTCATTTATTTCAGTGGTCTTCCTCCAAAATATAACCACAACTTCCAGTTATTTTTTTAAAGAAAGGCTATATCAGTTCTTAACCTACCATAGAATTTTAAAAATTGTGCCTTTAAATAAAAATCATCCCTTTGCCCACTCATTGCTGCATAAAAACACCCTTTTAGCAACTGAAAAGTTAATTAACTCATTAGCCAGAGCTTCTGACATGGAGCTATAGGAAGATTCCAGTGTGTATATACTTAATATTAATAGTGATAATCAGCATTCAGAAATTTTAAAAAAAATTATGCACTATGGTACCTAATCAGTCAGGTTGTACATATCTTCAAGGCTGCTACAGGTCACCAATCATTGATTACTGAATTAGTTAAAATTAAGTAAAACCACAAACAGCATAACATCTCAGTACTGGGCCACTGGGAGTTATGCAGCTTCTTCCCTGTTTAAAAAAGAGGGGAAATCAAAGGAAAACTGAAAATGGAGGCAAGAGGAAGAAAACTAGGGCTTCTGACAGATTTAACTATAGGGCAATAGAGGGGTCAGGTTTAAGATAGTCATGAAGTTCCCAAGAAGACACAGATTGTACCCAACTGCATGTCAATCTTGAGAACGTCCCCCCACCCAAAAAAGTTTGAAATAACTCCTGCTCTATTTTCTTTGTATAGGGAAAAATAGCTCTCCTCCCCTTCCCCCCCAAAAAATTAGGTATTATTATCTTGCCCTCAGAGTGCTCTGAAGTCTTCCTGTCCTGGCATTGGGCAGGCAGCTCTGGAGCCACATAAGTCTTGTTAAGAGGCCAGGGCTCATTTTCCCAGGGGTAAAGCTCAGCCAACCAGTCACAGATATATTTAGACTTTTATGCTGAAATTAAGATTCTTGGACTTGTTAATTTAATTCCACTAAAGATGTTAAAACAAAGAAAAATGTAATTCGCAGCCCAGCAAACATGAGCTAATCTGCTTGTTGGATATTTTTTTTAAACCAGGGCTGCTTCATTGCTTGGTCTATTACCGCACACAGCCAGCCTCTATCCTGCAGGGCTGTTCTCTGTCTCCTTGCACCTTTAATTATTAAATATTAAAGATTGTATCTATACGGCCTTGTTTTGAACTGTGTTAAGTCTGGTTCCAGATGATGATGATGATGATGATGATGATGATGATGATGATGATGATGATTATTATTGTCATCTGCACCTCTATAACTGTCTGGTTTGGTTCTGCAACCCAACAGGACAGACACAGACTCCAGAGAGTAATTAGGACTGCAGAAAAAACAATTACTACCAACCTGCCTTCAATCGAGGACCTGTATACTGCAGGAGCCAAAAAGAAGGCTGTGAAAATATTTACAGACACCTCACATCCCGCATTTGCACCAAGACAAATTCTTTGTGTGTCCAATCACACTTGGCCAATAAAGAATTATATTCTATTGTTATTGTCATCATTATTATTATTACTATTTGCATCATGCCAAACCCCCTCCTCCCTTGCTAGGGCATTTCTTTCCTTGTAATCCCTAAAGAAAAATGAATTTAGGATCAATAAGGAATTCCCCAATTTACTCAAGGCTGCAACCCTGTACCCAATTTACTTGGCAAGGAACTCTATCAAACCTCTTGGCCTTACTCCTAACAGTGTAGAAATAAGAAATGGCCCTGCTTAACCTGTGATATCCTGAAGTGTCTAAATGCAAACAGAAGCACAGCACACTGGCTTAACGATTTAACCCTAATCCTCATTGTGAGTTTGCATTGAACCACAAACTGATCAAACATGTGTTAGATTCACACTCACACATGTTAAAACCATAAAAAACTAATCAGCTAATGTTCTACAAATGCATCTGGCATCTCTTTATCTTGCTTGGGTAAACGTGCCCCTGCCAATACAATCGCTGTGATCTTAAAATATATTCCTAATCAAGCAAAAGGCTCATCGTTTTGATGGAAAATATACCTTGGAGGGGAATTACTCAAGACACGCTGGTTGCCAGAACACAAATGCGCTAACCTTGCTTACTCAAACCATAGTTTGCTATGGCTATGCACTTGCCTATGTTCACACAATGCATTTACCCACTACCCAGCTTGTCACATTTCAGCCAAGGCTGTTGTGTGATCAGCACTTTTTTTTAAGAGTTAGGAGGGCTCTTCATTTTCCCATCCAGGAAAAGAGGACTGTAACTTGGTTGGGTTCTTCAAATGGGGAGGGGGCCAGGACATTTTAGGAAGGGAGGCAGGCATCCCAGTTATTATTTCTGCTTTTAAGCCAAAAACCTCCTGTGTGGCTGATATCTGACACTTTTTTTTATTATTCATATTTATATGCTGGCCTTCTCCAGAGACTCAGGGTGGCTTACAATTTTTTGAAGCACAACCCAATGCGCTCAGCAATAGCCTTCATTCCATTGTATATGCCTGCTTATTACTAGGGCTTTTTGCCCCTCCCCCCCTCCAAGGGGCATTTTTACAAAGTCAGCTTATTGCCCCCAACAATCTTGGGTCCTCAATTTACCTACCCCAGGAGGATGGAAGGCTGAGTCAACCTTGAGCCTGGTGGGATTCCAGCCTGCACTAATTGCAGGCAGCTGGAACTAAGTGCTAGGCATTTAACAGCCTGCACCACCAAGGCTCTTAAAAACCAAGGTCTTAAAAACAAGTTGCAGGAAATCAGCCCCATTTAACCAAGACCCACTTTGCCCCCCACCTCCGCAGGACATTATAAAAATGTACAGTCAAATGCAGGCCTACTTAAGAATAAATTACTTGGGTGGGGAGAAACTTTCGGGAAAACAAAAGGGAGGGCCAAGCCAAGGCTTAAGCTGCGATCAGAAAAGCTTTTCTATTGCAGAGTAATCGATACCCATTAACTCCCGAATTCTTTTTTTTTCACAAGGCTTAAATACCCCATTCACTGAAGGGAGGAGAGAAAAAAAAGAGGAAGACAGATGCTATTGTTCACCAAAGCGGAGGGAACACACTGTTTTGGAAAAGTCCTGCCCATCACTGGCACGGCCCCTTCCCCCCAACTGGACTCGGGACCAGGGCTTGTCAACTTAAGCAAGCAACCTGAGCACAAGAGGTAAACTAAGCCCAAGGCAAATTTCTGACGGATGCTTGAAGGGAAACAGCCCGGCTAGGATTTCCAAACCCTCCGGCACCCCCTTTTCCTCGCCCTTCCCCGAGGTGTGCTCGGCTGCTTGATGCTTCAGTTAAAGGCGCGAGGAGGAGTGGGGGGGAGGCCTTCGGATGCCAAGAGCGTCCATTTCCTGCCCTTCCCGAGGCTGCTTCTCTTTCTCCTCCTGCCCTTCCCAGAACCAGTCCAACAGGCTGGAGCGCCGGCTTCGGAGGCTCCACTCGCCCAGGCCCTCGCTTCCACCCGCCCGCCCCCTCCCCTCTCCGCCGCGTGGGAAGACTTGGAAGCCCTGCGCGCACCTCGGCCTGGAAGCGTGCAAAAAAAAAATTGCCTGGATTTCCCGCGGGGCGGGATTTGGGAGGTAGGTTTTTTTTGAGGGGGGGTTGGAGAGAGCCGGCAGGGATTAATCATTTCCGTTCCTCGGCAAAAGCCAAGCAACAGTTTTTCTTTTCTTTTTCTTTCCAAACTCCTCGCGTGGAAAAGCGTTGGGCAGACCGGGAGCGAAAAAAGTTTTTTTTTCCAAAGAAGGAAGCAGATTTCCTTAAGAGGGACCGGAATCGGGGAGGGGAGGGGAAGGGGTTTATAATCCTATACCGGGTATAAACCCCGTCGAGTTCAAGGACACTTCTTTCCGACTTATCAACGTCTTACAACACATTTAACCCGGTTTTGGGGGAGGGGATTCAGGCGGGAGTATTACAAATAAAAGCGAAGGCTAAGGCAGGCATCTTGTGTGACGCGCGCACTCACGGGATTTTTTTTATTTTAAAATAATCCGATGTAAGGGTTTTATACCCGGTTTATTCAAAGCGATCGCCACCGAAGCCTGGTATATGGCTCGCGCTTGGGAGAAGCTAACTTTAACTTCAGGGTTTCTGCACACTCTTGGCCGGGTTTTCACGATCTTCCTCAGGAAAGGGCGATAGATATCAGGCCGGTCAGGTCCCACGCGAAATAAGCGCCCGGCCCGTCTCTTGCGGGAGCCCTTTGGCTCTCGTGGTGTCCCAGGCTCTGCACAAAAAGTTGCTCGGGGTACGCGAGGTGGATGCTACTGGAGGGGGCGGGATCGTTGTCCACCTCTAGGGATACAATGCAGCGGGCCAAAGGGAGACCCTGTACTTTTAGAGGAAGTCAAACACTTGCTTAAAATGTGAGCAAGCTGCTTTCAAGGACGACCCCGAAGCCTCCTTGGAGCGGATGACGGCGGGGATGCGAGTGAAATCCTACACCACTAAAATTAAAAGGCCCGCTGAAACTTTTTAAAAGCCTTATTTCTGACCCTCGGGGGGGGGGCGCTCTGGAAGCTTGTCCAGGAGCCTTGAAAGAGGCAAAAGAGGCCAACGTTCAAGACCGAGGATCTCGAGAGGACCCACCAACCGCCAGGCTTGAAAAGGAAAACTAAAATAACCGAAAAAGCGCATCCCATGTAAATTCCGTACCGCACCGGAGACTTGCAAGCCCTGTCTCCATTTTATTTTTTTACTAGGGTCAAAAAAAAAAAAACCGGAAGCGCGGGCATCGCTTTAATACAATTAATCTAGTTAAAGCCGAAAACTCACGTTTTAGGCGATCCGGTGCGGGAGATCTAGTGCGCTCCTCTTTAAAAAGTACGTGCCCGGGAGTAAGTAAGGCTCATTTGATTTCCCCGGGATCTGTTTACGCGCCTGAACTGCAAGGTAGCTTGACTTCAACGTAGGACTTGCACCTTAAAATTAGTAACTAATAAGCCTTACGAATGTCAAGAAAGCCCCATACTACCCATACCAGATACACATGCCCGGGACGCAGCGCTCCTGGAAGCCAACTACTACAATCCCAAATACAATCTGGAGGAACGTTTTACCTTCCAACAGCTCGGATTTAATAAGGCAATCGTCCACTAAGCTCTCTTGATCTGTCCTGCCCCCCACTTAACTTCTGCATGGACGTGAACGGAGTAAGCCGGTAATCAAAGCAGCAATGACCCCCCACACACACACACACGTCTGATCAATGAGGACTAGCCACATTCACCCCGCCTTAAACTCTCACCTCGCAGTCTTCTTCGTACTTGACATTGTCTGCTAGTTTCCACAACATGGCGTCCAGTATTCCCCAAAATTATTTTTGTTTTTTAAAAAGTCAATTTCTATAAGGATATAGAACCCGAAGGGCGGGGAGGTTATAAAGCAACCCCAGCCTCAAAAGTATTGGTAAATCCAAGGAGGGAAGGCGCTGGAGAAAAGCAGAACTCTCTTCCTCCAACCTTCAAGGAGCTGCTTTAAAGACAGGCATATATAAACAAAGTAGCGGGGAGTGAAATTCCGCCCGAGAATTTAATAACTGAAGTTCTTTTCCCATCCCGCCACCCTTAATGGCCACCTCATTAGACTAACTCCACCCCGGGGAGGGTCCAGGCAGGCGGCGCAAAAGTTAGCCAATGGAGAAGCAGCCTGAGCTTGAGCAGCCCCGCCCACTCTGGCTTTTTTGGAGCCTTTCCAAAAACGCACACACACGCGCGCGCGCCTGGGAAAGCGCCAGCCTGCCCCGAAGGCTACTCAACACGCCTGGCTAGCAACGGGGGCGGGGAAAGCGCTCAATTTGCGCGCACGCAACCCCGGCTTGGGAGAACTTCATGCTGCGGCGCACGCTTCCAGCTGGACCCCGCGCGGCGAGGAAAATTAACCCCTTGGAGGCAGCTCCCTTGGCTGGATTCCCCACCATCACCGGAGTTGGGGAGAGACGCGAAAGCCAGCAAGCAGGAAGCCGCTCTCGCCGCATGCAAAGTTCCACGGGAATTTCACACACACCCCCCAAAAAAAACCTGCCCAAATTGAGAATGCAAAGCTAGTGGGGTTTGTTAATGGGTGGGGTGGGGGGAGATTTTTTTCCGATGCGTTCACACGACCCGTTGATTCGGGTCAGCGGCCCCTGCTGGTTCTCCACCTCGGTTAGAAGTTTGTTTTTTTGGTGGCTTAGCCCGTGGTGCGAGCCCTATCCGTTTGGTTCCTTGGGAGGCAATGTGTAGGGCGAACTCGCCATAAATGGATGAGCCCGGCTTCAGGGAGTTGTGTAAGTGCCACCCCTATCCGTATAACCGAGTTGTTGTTTTTTAAAGGGCGGGGGGATGAAGAGAAGCCTAACTCCTAAATAAAAATCGGGAGTTCGATTGACCGTCGCAAAACTATATAATACACCTGAATGTTTCGCAGCAAACGAGAAGGGGAAGCGTAAAAGGAAACTGACCTGAAAGGCGAATATTCCCCGAATTCAGCTACTCCTTAAATAATACTGACGCGTCTCCTACAGAACCAGCTTGGAAACTTTTCCCGAGACCGGATCATCCGGTGCTTTAAAGCAACCTGCTTTGGGCAGCCCCGGAGTTTGGGCACCTTGGAACCCGCTTTAGGACTCCCCGCCGTCCCGCAACCCTCTTTATTTAAAGTCCTCTTGGACTAGATGACCTCCCAAGGTCCCTTCCAACGCTGTTATTCTAGGATTCTAAGAGCAGCGCTTCCTCGCCCGTTATGGCCGTTAAGCCAGTGAAGCGAAACGGGGGCCTTGAGGCCCCAAGGGGATCCTTTCGATCGGCAGCAGAGCGCGATCCACCTTCGGGATCTCTTTGGCCCTGGGCCCGTAGCAGCGAGCACGGTTCGGTTCGCTTCGTTTTACTCTTTGGAAGGAGCCGCGTTCGCGCCTTTGGCGCCGCTGCCTGGACAGGCAAACCATCCGCTCTGCGGGTGCGAAGTCTCGGGGAGGCCAGATTCTCAGCCGGGGGGAGATCCCTGGAGAAATCCCAAAAGACCCGTTTTTCTACCCCTGACGCCGTGAAAAAATAAAATCTTGTCCGTGGGAGGGAACCCTGCCAATCGTCCGGAGCTCCCCCCCCCTCCCCGTTGCCTCCGACGCCGTTCGCCTTTTTGATCCTGCTCCCCAGAATGAATTGAATTCCTCCAGCGGGAGCTCCGCAAAAAATAAATTTTAAAAAAAAGGCAGTAACCTTTCCCGAAGCCGCTCGGCGATTCCCGGGCGTGGGACGCTCGTCGCCTGATGAAATCGATTTAGCATAAGAATAAAAAGCTCGCAAGCGCTTCTAAAGCTTCCTTTTACGACGCCCACACTCACCTTCCGAAGAAAAGGGACCGCGAGCGCCAAAGGAAAAACCAGACCGGTCGGGAAAACCTGCCCGGTTTTATACAGTATGGTATATTATTTAACGTTATCGACGCAGAATCGGCCTCACTCGTTGGGAATAAATACGTGTTAATGCCGTTATTCTCTACGTTGGTGTCGCCCATCTAAGCTAGCTGCAAGTCCGGCTGTTGATGGAAATGGCAGAGTTCGGCGTCTCGTTGCAATCAATACGCCGTAAAGAGAACCTTGGGCTAAGTCGCTCTAGCTTTGGGATCTTCCGTTACCGACTGAGATCCTCCCTTAGTCCCGCAAAGGAAGCGAAAACTGCCCCCCACACACACACACACTCGATCCTCATTTTCAGGGCCACAACCAGGAATCTTCCCAACCGTAGGGAAGAGGGTGCGGGAATTTACAAAACCAAATCTGCCTGCTTAGCTTTACGTGGAGATCCAGATGAGGTGGCTCTTCCCAACCTACGAAGGAGGTGGTTGACTCTACCTTCAGTCTGTCTGTCTCTTAAAACAGTGAGGCCACTCGCTTTCCTGACCCAGTTTTGTCATCTGTAAAAATAGGAGAGTCCAATCTTTTGACCTCTAGAAGCTTTCAACGAAATACTGGAGCCATAAAATTCAGGGAGAAGCGGCAGATTGACTGCTCAAGCTCTATCTGCATTTATTTGCCTTAAAAAAAATAGCTAGCAACACACAAACACACACTTCCCTGTGTGCAGTGCAAAGTTAGACTTATTTGGAAGGGAGTTAAACTGAAATCAGTCGAAATAGATTAAGGGAAATAGATTAAGGGAGTAGTTTCTCTGTCCTGAGGAAATTTGTGTTTTAAACAGAAGCACTTTTTAAAAAAACAGAACCATATTTCATTGAAAAATTTATAGGCACACACATGTACATACACAGATACTGCAATTTCCTTTTGGTAGAGAGGGAAAGGAGTGCACTTTGGATTAGATTTGTCCTCCTAAATGTTGCAAGCTTTGTGGGCTGAAATCCAGACAAAGTTACTAACTTCTCACCACTTCAAGTGCTTGGAAGGCATACTGAGGAAGTTTTATTGACCTGACTTTAGGGGGAATACGAAGAATCAGCATTGCTTCCACTGAAATTACATACAAAAAGCCTAGGTCAAATTATTGCTTTATTAAAAAAAATTGCAACATGTAGGAGGATTTCCTTACGTTTTAAAAGCAATTCTATACAAGCTGGTTTACAGATTTGATGCTAAAATCAGGAAGAATCTCTTAGCATCTAACAAATTTTATATATGGAAGCTTATGCATTTTAATAAAATTGGTTGGAAATGATTCATGCCAAAATCCTTCTTAGATGTCCACTGTATAACTTATTTTCTCTGAGTAAACTCCATGAAACTTAGCTTAGAATAGAACTGCACAGGATTAGGGCATTAAGCATTTTACATTTCTCCATCTTCATTTTTTTAAGCTTCTAAAAGGAGAGAAATGTAGTATTAAGAGCTATTCTTGAATTATGATTTATGCTCTATGGATCCATGGTTAATTTAGCCATGATTTATTAAATTAACCACCCAAGATAACCAAAACATTGGCAGGGCTCTTCGAAGATTCTAAGCTAAAATCAGGGTTAGTTGATGGTTTAGCATGCTGCAAGCAGCCATAGAAGGCACAAGCCTGTCCTGTCACTTTAAGCTATCACTTGGTTTATTCCTTCAGGCATAGCATCTTATGACAATGCTGAGAATGGCCTTTTGCTAAACCAGAAATAGGGATTGGGCATGATGTGTGAAACTGCCCACTGTGTACCACTCACTAGTAAACCCCATCACAATTCTACATGGGTGCGTAGTGGCTTCAAACCTATATGTTATTCCCAGATCTTTTTCGGGGGAGTCTCTTCGCAGGAATTCCAAACTGGTTTCATTAACGTTGATGGTGTCACTCTGCTTCCCCTGTTTAAATATTGCTCAAAAATATTGCTTCTTCCAGAAGCAGTGGAAGATAAGATGGAGCCATTGCATTCCACTTTCAAAATGACCCAGGTGAAAAGCCCCAAAAAGATGTAACTGACCAGGTTAAAAAAAAAATAGGAGGGGAGGAGAGAATGAACTAATCAGCCAGCAATTAAACCAAGCCCTGTTATCTCTCAATCTGGCATGCAGGTGCTGATTCATAGCTCTGGCTGAGGCCCTGGTGGAGCAAAAGAATCTGCATTTACCACAAAAAAGGGGGGGGGAGATTCACCCTCCCCTTGCAAGCACTTGGCGTCATTAAGCCGAGGCATCTCAATAAGAAAAAGACAGCTCACCTTAACATTCCTCTATAGGAGAAAAACCATTATTTTCCCAACTGCTCTTTGGGAAGAGAGAGAAAAAAAGCCACTTGCTGTAGAACTGATTTAATTATTCTGGCAGAATGGCTGACCTCTGAGAAAACTCTTAGCTACCATTACCTATAGCCAGTGCTCAGGCTTTCCTGAAAAGCTCTTGCTAGCATTATTATTATTATTATTATTATTATTATTATTATTAGCATGCCTTTTCTGAAACTGGTGAAATGAGATTAAGCCTTTGAGGGCACTTAAAATAAATCCCAATTATTTCATAAGAAATTTGAGGTGACAAATATACTTACTGAGAAGCAAACCTCTTTCCCATGGACAGGCAAATATATTGTGTCATCAAAACTTTTGTGGGTCTATCCCTTCTTTTACAAACTGCCTTGAAGAAACCATCAATATTGTTTGATTTTGCAAAAGGATTTCAAAGGTTTTATGTGCAGAAAATAACACATTACTCAATGCTTTTGGGGCAACAGGGAATATGTCCACATCAATGAGGATAAAGATCAGAATTTAAGACCCTGGTGGCTCTTTAGCTTACCAACATGAAATCAAGACTTCCAAACAGTTTTCAAAATTAGAAACACTGCTTAGAATTTGAGTGCCTATGCTGCACACATTTACTATGGAGGAAATCGTACCTGCTTAGTCTTCCCTTATCCCTAAGAAAAGGTGTAGAGGTTTGGAAGCCTTACAAACTATGATTTAAAAAAATTAACACACTCCAAGCCCAATGATGCTTACTCCCAAGTAAGCATTACCATTGCATAACCTCACTTCCAATTCAAAATTGCTTCAACAGTGAGATGGGTAACATATACATTTCATAAATAAAATTACCAGTACTTTGGCCATAAACCTGAGCAAAGATATTTGATATGAACATTCAAAGCCCTGTAGTACACATTTCACTGAGAATCAAATTCAACCTTTTGGGGAATCAGCCAGTACTTTGTAAGATAAATGTATCCATTATTAAAAGGAGCCACAACTTATAAAATTTTCTGGATTTGTAGAACCCACGGAAGTACAAGCTAACCACATCCTTGGATTTGTACACTATGACAGGATGAAAATTGTCTTGACATTTACACACTATGTTTACCCATCTCAACTAAAAGAACTGGTAGGTACAAGATTTAGGCTTTTATGAACACCAAAAAATTGGTTTAATTTATGTATGGTGTATTCTGCAAACACACACAAAATGGATCCATTCAAGTGCCACTTACACAGGTTGACTACATGGAGAAGAAATGCAACCAATGAAAATCCGGGGAGAGAACATTTTCATAGAGAGATTATTACCTGAGCATACTCTGCAAGCTTATACAACTTCCAGTTGCATTAACTTTGGACCAAAGGATGTTCAAATCTTCACCCCTCCACTTCAAGCAGCCATTTTCCTTTAACTCTTTGCTTAAAACTTCCTTTGCTCCTTTGACTTAATTCTAAAAATAACCAGTCAATTGATTGATGGAATTAGCCCAAGCTGTCCACTTTCTATTCATGTTTAGGAACTAGTTAAACAGGAGCATTTCAGATTTTAAAAAAACCAGAATGGTGTAAAGGATTTTTTTAAAATTACATTTATATGTCGCCCTTCTCCGAAGACTCAGGGCGGCTTACAATTTTTGGGATACAACCCAGTGTGCTCAGCAATAGCCTTCATTCCATTGTATATGCCTGCTTATTACTAAGCGGCATTTTTACAAGGTCAGCTAATTGCCCCCAACAATCTTGGGTCCTCAATTTACCTACCCCGAGAGGATGGAAGGCTGAGTCAACCTTGAGCCTGGTGGGATTCAAGCCTACAGCAGTTGTAGGCAGCTGGAACTTAAATGCAGGCAATTAACAGCCTGAGCCACCAAGGCCCTTTGTCTGCTTCCAGAGATAATCACCTATATATTCTGTACAATGGTCATTCTCAGGCTTAACACATTTACTTTTAAGTATCTGCTTAAGCATTTGAGATAGCACCAGCAATACAGAACAAGGCAGGCAAAGGGGTGGGGAAAATTCTTGGAAAACTGCAATTACCAGAAGCCCTCCAGAATAAGCTTTTCACTGAATTGTAACCTTTCCCCATAGATGTCTTGTGGAATTCAGACACTTCTATAAAAATCAAAGGCCTTCACACTGCAAAAAGTTTGACCCATTTTAAAACTGGAATTTTTGATAACATGTCATTACAATGAGGCATCAATCAATCAATCAATTTATCTATGTTTTAGGCAGACATTTGTGCTCTTGCCAACACACTTGTTTCTGGGACACATGATAACGAAATAGCGAAAAAATACATTGGGCTTCAGCCGTTAACCCTACTTTACAAACAATAATCCTGGCTGGATTAACTATTAACTGAAACCAATGAACTACATATTGGCATTAACCAGGTCAGTAATGAGTTTGCCTGTCCCAGGAAAAACATTGTACAATTCTCAAACCCTGAAAATATTGAGAAATGAGTGGGTTCTTGACAATATGCAATATGAAGTGGGACAGAAATTTTTTGAGGTATGTTTTTTGTTCTTACATTTGCTCTGTAGAAGAGCGAAAATTGGAGAATGGTTCAGAGAAACAGTAAACTATACTGAAGAGGTTGCTAACTTTAAACTAGAATTGTATTTGTCAATATGTCATTTGCAAACAGGTACAGATGAGGGGAGGGCACATCAAACCTCCAGTTTTTCATGGAAGGCTAGGAACAATCTTTTTTGCCTATCCCTCGGCTCTGAAGATGTCTGGAATCACAATTGTCATCATTCCCCCAGCCATCCTGAAAGCGCAAAGAAATCATGAACCAAGAAATCACTACTTTGCCCCTTTCCTTGTGTAAATTTCTCTAAACCCTCAACAACTGTTTAGAGTTGTTCCTTGTAGTTCAGAAAACAACCCAGGGCTGCTTTCGACCACTTTGATTCTAAAGGGAGAAATGTTGCTTTCAGTGGGATTCCTCACCAAAAACCAAACTGAATTATATGTGGGGGGAAAAAAACTTCCTTTCTCTCTGGCCAGGAAGTTCCAGCCACTCCTGTCAGCAGGTGAATGTTGGGCTGGTCTTTCAAAAATCACAGTGGAAGATAGCCAATTCCTCTGCCCATTTTGACCTCAGGGGCCCCACCAACTTCAGGAGAGCTCAACCACAAATGAGCCAACATTTAGCCTACCACACTTATTCGACCTCCGGCTTACTTTAGGGTTAGGGTTTCCTGCAAATCCAGAAACTTGAGTTCTGGTGCAATCAACCGTGGATAAATGTATCCCGAGAATACAACTTTTGTCCCTTACCTAAATACCTCATATTTTCAAAATTGGGATACTTGTTGATGAACAGCGAAGGCGTAGGAAAGCTGATGACTAAAAAAAAAGGCAATAAAATGCTGGCTAAATTGATACACGTTTTACAGTACTGTTTGTTGAGTTTGCACAAAAAGTTTGCATACCAAAGAGCAGTTCACCCAAACAAGCTATGTTACTCCCCACCCTCCCAAAATAGAAACGAGTTAAAAACTCTCCCAACATTATCTGTATCGTATGAACGCAGCCACTTAAGTGGGGGGAACGCACTGGCTCTTTTTGTTTAAATATTAACGCATAAATTGGCCGCAACTGCCAAGATGGAAAGAGGAAGGGAGCTTAAACAGATCTTGCCCCGGTTCAAAACGGCGACAAGACCGTCCAGCCTCGACCGCCCTTCATTATTTGCAACCAGAGAATGCCCCTAGCTTTTAGGCCGATCGGAGCTGTCAGCCCCACGGAAGAGCTGAGCTCAGCGCAATGAAGTTGCTCCGGAAAACTGAGCGGCCTCCCTTCGCCAGATTTCAGCAGTTCTGGCTGGACGCCGTTGGAGATCGCAAACCACCATCATCACCAGCCCTCGAAGCTCGCAGGTGGCTTGGATCCCTCCTGGCTCCCGGTATTACAGCCCATTTGACATTTTAAGTTCCAATAATTTAGCGGTGGGCTTCGTGGCTTTGCCTTGGGTCTACCTGGCTCCCCCGTCTTCTAATATCCTCAATCAGTTGCTCTTTGCTGGAAGCAGCAACTACGAGCTCTCGCACTTAAGCAGGAGCAGCCTCCGTTCGGGAGTTCCACCGGAGTTCAAGTTACTCTTAGGAGTAAAAAAAGGACCGTGGAGCGCCCGGAGCCGCCTTGTCAAACATTTAAGCGGAGCCGATCGAAGGGAAGGGATCCCTCCCTCCATGCCTTTCTACCCACCCCATATATCCCCTGCCGTCGCTAGACGAGGACCGCACCGAGGCATCGGCAAAGCTGAGACGGTGCGGGGTTACCTTCCCAGCACCAGGCGGGGGAATCCCACCTCCGGTCCCCTCGACGTCCCGCCACGTGCTCGCGAAGGCTCCGGAGAAGTTGCGGGAAAAGCCTCGCCTCTCCTTGGAGGAAGCTCGCCAAAACCGCTTAGCCTTCTTCCCCGGAGCTTGGCAGAGAAGCGCCGGGGCTCCGCAGGGCAAGCGGGGGTCCCCACAAGCGTCCGCCTCCCTCCTCCTCCTCGCCCCACTTTCTCTCTCTCTCTCTCTCTCCAGCAACGCGCTCTCCTCCTCCCTTCTCCTCCTCCTCCTCCTCCCAGGGGAAAAGCAAGCCGCCCTACCTGCCAGTCGATTCTCCCCAGGAGAGCCATGAGCCGCTGAGAGGGGGACTTGACGAAGGGAACGAAGCGGGCGGGGGAGGGGACTGGAAGGCCAGGCGGCGGCGGCGGCAGCAGCTACTACTTTTAACTGGAGTCCCGAGCAGAGCGCTCCACCTGGGCTCAGAGGGTGAGCGACAGAGCCCCGCGCCTGCGCAGAAAAGAGCTGCTCAGCCTCTTTAAGACTTTCCTCCTCCTCCTCCTCTTCTCCTCCTTTCCTCCCGGCTTCAGCGCCGAGCTTCTTCTGCCTGGCTGACTAGCTGGCTGGCGCGAGCGGCTACCTGGCGCGGAGCAGGTTCTTCTTCATGCCCCCTCCCTCTTTCTTTTTCTTTTCTTTTTAAAGCAAAAGAGAGGGGGGGAAGCCCCCTGGTGTGTTGGGTTTCCCTTTTTTTCTGGGAGGGGTTAGGCTTGCTGGAGGTTTGAAAAGCTTCAGGGTGGGGAGAACAATAACAGAGTTGGAAGGGACCTTGTAAGGTCATCTAGTCCAACCCTCTCCCCGCCCCGCCCGCCCGCCCGCCCAAGCAGGAGATCCTACCTGCACCGTTTCTGACAGGTGGCAGTCCAGTCTCTTCTTGAAAGCTTCCAGTGAAGAAGCTCCCACAACCTCAGAAGGCGAGAGCCGTTCCATTTGATTGATGGTTCTCACGGTCAGAAAACCTCTCCTCGTTTCTAGGTGGAATCTCTCTCCTTGGTCAGTTTTCTGCGAGATCCACTTGCAGGTTGCGCTGCACGGAAGTTCCACTCGCAACGCGCTTGTATTTCCCCCTCACGCCCCCCTCGCCCCCTTCCCCACGAAGGAGCTACCAACGTTTCCCTTCCCTCCCCAGGAGTGCCTGCGCCAATTTCGCGCTCCCAAAATTTGGAAGACTTGTTGCCTCACCGGTGGGATTGCTGCCTCTTGCTGACCTTCCTGCTTTCAGATCCGGAGGTGGTTAAAATAAACCGTGCCATAAAATGACATTGAGAAAAAAAAAGTCAGTAAAAGAAATCTCCCCATCGTTAAACATCGGGGTTTTATTATAATTACTATTATTATTATTATTACTATTACTACTACTACTACTATTATTATTATTATTATTATTATTATTATTATTATTATTATTATTATGCATTCGATTTCTATCCTGCCTTTCTATTCAGGCAGGTTGTCCGGGGAACTAATCAAATTGGAAGTAATCAAATTAAAAATAAATTGAGTATAACAAGTTGAAAATACTTCCTTTTTGAAGAAGGCTTGGGAGCAAGCAAAGTCCCTGTCTGGGAGTTTACCATTTTTAAAATAAAAATTAGAGGGAAATGTCATGGAGTACTTACCTCAGTCACCAGAGGCTGACTGGTTTTTGCATAATATTTGTAAAATATCTACTTAATGACTTTGTTCTTGGACAACATGAGGGTGCATATCACCATAAACCTAAGATGCCCTTTTATGTTCCTTGATTTCAAAGACTGCGGAAGGGAAGGGCCCTGATCCAGGACAAATTTAGTTGGAGATTGCTCTTAAATTGTCCAGATATTAACTGAAACTTTTGGCAACCTTATGTATCAGTGATTCTCAATCAGGGTTTTATGGTGCCCAAATATACGATGAGTTTGTTTCTAATGTGCCCATGAGATTTCTGTCTACATTTTTTTTAATTCTGTATATACACTCAAATTTTAAAACATTCTATCACTTCCCCTTGAGCTATGCCTTACAAGCCTTAAAATATATGTAAATCATTTTTTTTCCTGGTTTACCACAGAACTGCTCTTGCTGATCTTCCTGCTTATAGATCTGGAGTTGAATAAACCATGCCATAAAATTACATAGAGAAGAAGGGTAGTAAAAGAAATATCCCCATTTTCAATCCATTGTGCTGGACTGAGAAAAGTTGAGAACCACTCTTCGGTGTGCATATTCAGAGTAAATATTACTGGAGGCTTATTTCAAAGGGCACACAATTGAATTTGAATGCTTCAATTTTAGTGGAAGAGAACAGCTTTACAACTTTTTCAGAAAAAGCCCAAACCTATTTGTAAATTCAAAAGAGGTTAGAACTCCACCTGACTCATGTTGTCCAGATGCAATAGGACTTTTGGGATACCAGTTCTTAAGAAAATATGCAACATATTGTTTTGTAACTCCAAGATGCTCCTACATATTTCATAAAGAGGACTGCAGCAAGACACAAATGCCCTCATTAATCCAATTCAACATTTTGAGATAGATATGTCTCATGACCATAAGGCTTCATACTGTTTAAAGTCTCTGAGCAAACGGTCAGGCCTTTGCTGGTAAGTGGATCTACTACATGGCTGAGTTTAGACAATAGGCTAAATCCTAAATCTAGGTTAACAAAGAACAGTTGGGTTAACCTAACATGATATGTCCATGCAAATAAATTGTACCATAGCTTAGTATGCTGATTTGCTGTATATTCATACTTTCAATTTATGTTTGCATCTCTGCAGGAGGTCAAAGCAGCACACCTAGCCTTCTCTTCATTTTTCCTTCACATTAGTGATGTGCAGAAACTGTCAATCAAGAGATCTAGAGAACTCTAGAACTTTTTGCTTCCCTCCATTCTTGGGAGTGGATGGACAGTCCAGCACTTCCTGGAAATCTCTGAACCAGAAACATATTCTGGGATGATCCTGCTCCCAAGCAGGCATGCTTCCTGTAAACCATTATGCCCAAACCACAGTGAAACACCTCTAATTTGGCAGATTTGATTCTGGAAACTACCAGGTTTGTTTATCTATCTATCTATCTATCTATCTATCTATCTATCTATTCATTCATTCGACTTGTATGCTGCCCCCTCTCCAAAAGGATTCAGGGCGGCTCACAGATAAAAGACAATACAATAAGTTCAGTTAACTAAAATAGAATTAAATTGCAGCAAGCCAAATTAAACTAAAAAATCCCATAGTAAATAAAAAATCCTTCCCCCAAGGAGTCAGCACAGCCCAGCCTGTTCAAACAGCCAAGTTTTTAGGTTGTGACAGAAGGTGCAGAGATCAGGGGCCAGGCGGAGCCCCAGAGGCAGTTGGTTCCAGAGAATGGGAGCTGCTACAGAGTAGGCCCTTCCCCGGGATACCGCCAGCCGACACTGAGTCGCAGACGGCACCCCGAGAAGTCCCTGCCTGTGCGTTCGTTTCCCTTGCTTCCTGTGGCATGGCCTGGGAGGAAACCCAAACCTTCAAGTGTCTCCAGAACTATTCATTCCTAAATGAACATATTCTGCACATAGCTAGACAACAACACATCTGAGAGGAAGGTTCGGGTTGAAAGACCTACTTGGACTCAATCCAACCTCCTATCACATATGCTGCCACCCCCCCCCCCATTTGTTTACTTATTAAGTGCCTTTGAGTCAATCTTGACTCTAGACAACTGTGTGGATAAGTCCCTGAAGGTTTCTTAACAAAATTTCAGAAGTGGTTTGAGATTGCCTCTCTTTCTCTCTTTCAGTACTAGTAACTCTCTATGAATATGATTAATGAATATCTTTCTAGGGCTGAGAGTTAGTGACTGGCCCAAAGTCATCTGATCAGGTTTTGTGTCTAAGGCAGCACTAGAACTCATGGTCTGCCAGTTTTTAGCCTGATGCCTTAACTACTACCCCCAAACTGTTTTTTTTAATAACATTTATATGTCGCCCTTCTCCGGAGACTCAGGGCGGCTTACAATTTTTGGGATACAACCCAGTGTGCTCAGCAATAGCCTTCATTCCATTGTATATGCCTGCTTATTACTAAGCGGCATTTTTACAAGGTCAGCTTATTGCCCCCAACAAGCTTGGGTCCTCAATTTACCTACCCCAAGAGGATGGAAGGCTGAGTCAACCTTGAGCCTGGTGGGATTGGAGCCTACAGTAATTGTAGGCAGCTGGAACTTAAATGCAGGCTCTCTCTCATCCTACCCCCATTCTGAACCCTGAAGTACCCAATATTCTCCTACTCTCAGGTGGAGGACATTATTCATTGTGACCTCTACAGCCCCATTTAAGATGAGAGCAGGGGAAATTATTAATGGCACATAGTGTCAAGGGCTCCTGAGCCTTGAACAACTGAATTATCTCCTTGCAGATGTGTTTCCAACCATCGGCAACCAAGTTGCTATTTTTGCTCCTCTGTCATTTAATCCTAGAAAGAAATTCTTAAGTTGTGGCTTTATTGTGTTGTAACTTTCTGACATCTAATATTTCTATTACTCTAGTTTATTAATTCATTGTTTTATTGTTATTTTACTCTATTTTATGGCATCATATTTTATGACCTGCTGTTACAATAATAAATGTATTTACTTATTTGAAGAGCTTCTGAGAAAATTGACAAGTGAAGGAGACTCTTTGTGGGTTATCAAAGCCTTTTGGGGATACCACATCTGTTATACATACACACACCTCCCTGACTCCTTATGTATCTAGTCACAGGTGCTCGTGACATTTTCACTATGATATAGATCATTATTTTTTGTTATTTCTAAAAAAGGCCAATGGCTAGGGAATCCTCTTTGATCAAGATCAATATATCCTGAGATTAAAATTATCCAGTTGCTTAATTAATAGGAATCTTTCCATACAAAGGTAGATTTGCTTTTTCATTTGCAAACTATGAATTGCATGGTTAATGAAGATAATAATGTAAGGTTTACATCAAGAGCCTCTTGATGTTTTAAGAGGGCAAATAACTCATTTTTGTTTGCTTTTGAGACTTTTATACTATGGTTCTGTTATTCACTCAGTAATGGATAATGCAGTAACATCAGTTATGATAATTTCAGCCCACAGTATTATTCATGGCATTGTATCCCCCTCAGACAACAGGTCATTAAAGGACTTCCAGAATAACCCATGTTTTAGCAAACAAAGTGATTTGGAGCTCAGGTTAATTTAATCTATTAGATTTACTCAGGTTAATTTAAACTATTACTTGGGTATGGGAATACTTGTTTGATCATATTTGAATTGGATGGTGACCCCTCTCGGTCTATATTTTTCAGTACTAATAGCTCTCTGCTGGCTTAATGAATATCATTTGGGAATTTAGAATTGTAATCCAAATTTGGCCTTTTTAAGAGATGAACAGCAAAAAAAAACTTATGCAGGTGTAGTTGGTCAGGCAAAACCAGGTTTGGTCCTGTTTCTTAACCTAAACCCCTTGGTGCTGTCCTCTCTTGCGACAACTCAGCCACCCTCCTTAGTAGATCACAGTTGTGACAAAATACATTGTTGTGAATTGAACCCATTTTGCTTAAACAAACCACAATTAAGCAAAACCTGGCTTAGCAGGTCATAAGAACACAGCTGGCAGGTGTTTCTGCTTGGTTTGTTTATTTATTTATTTCTGACTTGAATCCAGCCCATTAAACAGGCGTCTGTTAAATGTATCCCATCTCCCGTTTCTGAAAGAAAACCAAATTTCTCAGCCCACCTACCTTACAGGGGGAAAAAATGGGGGAAAACCAGAGGATCGTTTATGTATGTGGCTTGGAGCTCTTGAAAGAAAGGATTAATCTACGCACGCTGATCTGGATGCAAGTTAAGTCCAGCGCGCGCGACTGGAATCCGAGTGAGCCAGTCGCGGTGCGTGGAAGAATTTGGGACTTTTTTTGCGGGGGGAGAGGAGTTTCCGCAGGACGGGGTTGGCGACGGCCGCCACCAGGGCCTTCGAAAAGCCCCGCTTCTATTCACTCCGCGGCCTCCGAGAGAAAGGAGATCCCAAGATCTTTTTTTTCCAAGAGGCAACTGGACTTTCTGGTTTTTCTTTGAAGACGTTTCGCTTCTCCTGCAAGAAGTTTCAAGAAGTCCAGTTGCGAAGAAGAAAAAGGAGAAGAAAAGAAGGAAAGAAAAGAAGAAAAGAAGAAAGCACCTTTAGGGCAACCATGGCTTGGATGACTGAGAATCTCCATAGGTAAGTAGGAGTTTCACCGCGTGGGATTCCCTTTTGCAGGAATTCAACAGGTGCACCTACTCTGGCCAAACGCCACATTCCCGATTTTAAATTTTAAAAAAAATGTAAAGGAGGTTGGAGAAATGAAACCTGTTGAAAACCTGCTTTTATCTATCCCTTTAGCCGGAATGGCCGCGCTAGCGGCTCCGAGGGTCGACGGAGCCAAAGCTTGGGAAGAATCTGGGACGGGCGAAAGAGGCGTTAGAAACGTGGATTCCGTGAAGACTCGCCTTTAATCAGACCCGCGATTTCTCTCTCTTGCGCCGAGGGAGGGGCGCTCCTTACTACCAGCTCTGCCCTACGGCGTGTAATCCACCTTCAAAGCAAGAGAGGCCTCTCTCCGTTTGTGCTGACACATCTTAAAGCTTTCGGGAATCCGACAGGTCGACATACTTCCCCATCCCACCCTTTTTAAAAAAATTAAAAAAACGGAGAAGATCCCGCTTTCTTTAACACACACAAACACACACACACACACACAGCTACCTTTCAAAAAATCTGATTCAATCCTGTATAATTGTGCCAGAGGATGCTTTAACTCAATCTGACCTAAAGTCTCGGTGCATTCCGCCGGAACGAAGGAGCAATAGCTAGTTGTTGTTGTTCCACGCCCCCACAGCCCGGTCATTCTCTACCAGGTCTCCAGAGAGAGGAGCGGGGCAGGTTTTCTTTCCCACCCCAGTATCGGAGACTTGGATTGAATCGCCGCTCCCATTTGATGGTCCAAATTGTTGAGGCTCGATCGGGATTAAAGGCAGCGCTGTGGAGAGAATTTCGGCGGGAATAAAACGGCTTTGTGTCGGTTCTGTTGTTCTCTAAATCCTCGGATTCCTCAAATGAGTTTCCCAGATCTGCTTTCTAGAAATGTTTTCCCTCTGTCAGTCAAGGTTAGGGGGTCTGCCTTATTAAAAATCAAATTCATACACATTTTGCCCTCTTCCCCCCCCCACCCCGCTCTCTAACCCGAAAGTTTTAATCTGCCAGAGGTAAATAATCCTCACGTAAATAAGACACGGCTCTTTATTCTCAAGAGACAGAACTGTGTCTTATTTACGTGAGGATTTAAAAAAAAAACCCGGGGGAAGGTAGAAAAGAGTTTTTGTTCGAAGACAACGTAAATATTCCATTCTGTTTACAGTATTTCAACTTTCTTCATAGTCGTCCACGGCCCAAAACAGAAAAAGAAAAAGAAAAAAGGGGGGATGATTTCCCCTTATTGTTAAATGCCTTGAACTTTATTTGAAGAACGGGGGAGCAGATATGTTCTACTTAATAAAAAAAAAGCACCATTTGAAACCTCATACCCATTTATCTGGAACTAAGCCCTTGATTTGCAGAGTAACCACGTATAAAATTGCACTGCAAGTAAAACAGATAAGTGAAAAATAATGGCACCTGTAAACTCTGCAGGAATGTTTTGACTGTTTATTAGGCTTTGAGGGCAGCGTTTGTGTAGGATTAAACATTGGTTATGCCTGATTCTGTCTGTACTGAATTAGAATATAGATTTCATCATAACTCACAGTCAAGCTTAATTCCTCATCCCTTGCGGTACTATCCTAAAATACTATTTTATGTTTCCTCTTTAACTTCATAGAGGCAGGAGCCAGTCCAGAATGGGGTGACACAGAAATCTCAGTACAGTAGCTGCAATGTTTCTCTTAGGGGATATATTTAACTCTTTTAGACCTTTACAATTAGAGCTGCAAGGAACAATAGATGGAAAGACCATAAAACTGCCTATTTCTTAGATGCCGGCGGTGATAAGCGCAATGTTTCTGAGATTTCTCTCCCTCTGCACTCTTCAGCTGAAAGGCAAAACTGGGCCAGAGCTTTGAACATTATTTGTAGCATGAAGACCCACTAAAGTCAATTGTGTGTGACTCCCAGGGAATTCATGGAGGAAACAGAACAGAGAAGTGCCTGGTCACCACCTTCCTCCAGAATATTTTTTTCAACTTCATAGCTTAGCCTGCAACTCTGAGATTCCCTCTTTTAAATACCTTTAATGTCTTAGGATATTTCTTTTAATTACATAGCCTGGATATTCCCCCAGATTCAGTAAGTAAGTAAGTAAGTAAGTAAGTAAGTAAGTAAATAAAGTCACCCAGTGTTGTTGACTTCTTGATAGTGACATGGGTGACATATACATTTAATCAATAAATAATAAAATATAATGGGAATGTATAATGGAAATGTAAACTGCTTGTAGTCATGTAAAAGTGAGATGGGTAGCCATATAAATTGATTAAATAAATAAGTAGGGTTGATATTTCCAAATAAACCCTATTTCTGGTTTTTTTTAATATGCTAGAGATAGAAATGGTGATAGGTTTAATCACATCTGTTCTGCTTTCAGATATGACCTAGAAGATCCCTCTTATTCTTTCTCTTTCCACCTTTCTCAGTTTAGGATTTCCTAGATTTCATGAATGGTAAACCACAATCCACTCAGCACAGCCAAGGTGGGATAGCTGAGGATGACGGAAGATGTAATATAGTTTATCTGGAAGATGGTAGGTTGAGGATCTCTGCAGGACAAAATGTTTATTTGAAGGAGAGGATATTGAATTCAGTCATGCTCTTACCCATTAACTGGACATTTCTAAAAATAAGTAAAAGAATGTGGGAGTTTACTACATGGATTACATCGTAACTTTGAGTTGAGTCCATTTGGGCCTATGGCAGAGCTCACATACTATGCTAAGCCATAATTTCGCAAACCACTGTTGAATAAGCCACACGATAAATCACCAGTCTTGATTCGAAACCACAAAATCTAGATCCATGCATAAATATGAAATATCACACCTTAATAACATATTAGGTAATGGCTACACTTATTCATCATGTTAAACCAAAACCAAATAAACTTCATTCTGGTTTAATGCAATGTCTGAATCCAATCAGGAGTTTGCATAAAGGCTAGTACATTGCAGGGCTGTGGAGAAATGTAGCTCTAGTTTTGCATCAGTTTATAGGTTCCTAATTCATCCAAGAAAGTGCTTCTTTGATGCTACTAGCCTTAAATGCCTTTTTAAATAAAGGATTGCTTCAGAGGAAAGAGTAATGATGTTAAGAGCATTTCTTTTTTATCTTTTCTTTTAAATTTGTTTTTATTGTAATTTTCAAAAATACAAATCACATTTATATTCATAATGATGATTTTGCATCAACAAATACATATATCTTATATATCATATTATATACATGTCTATATTAATAATCTCTTAAGATCTCTTATTTTATTTACAATAATCCACTCTTTTTAATCTTTACATCTACTTTTTAGCCACTCATACCATTTATCTTAACTGGACTACAGAGTCCTTAACAGCCACAGAACACACAAGAATCCTACGGCTGATCTTTTTTTCTGGCATGTTGACAGAGAAAGCATCACCTACTAAAATTCTATACAAATGTAAAAAAAGACAAGAGTTTAGGGTTAGAAGCGCTGGCTCATCTATCATCACTCAGACAGAATGCCACCATACAGGCCATCAGGTATGTGAATTCCATTCTATCTGAACTCCATGTGAAAAGTTCAGCGATGTTTAGTCTATGCCAGCCATTCACACATGCAAATCACTCCACCTCCCATTCCTCATGACACCCTCACAGCCATCCACAGACTGAATCAGTAGAACCATTTCACACAGATTGCCCTTCCGCATTCATTTATCCTACCACTTTCATCCAGGTTGCAGTGGATGGGAAGGGATCTCTATCCCCATCCTAATTTGAGTTAAGATGAATCAGACTATGAAAAGACTTGTGAACATTCCTTTTTTTTCTTATTGGATTAAGAATGACTGGGCAAATAATTCAATGGTGAGATAGATGAGGTAGCTTCTGCCCTAGGGCAGGAGAAGGAGAGAGTGAGAAAACCCTTGAAGTTTCCTTCAGACCTATGAATCCTAAACAAATGCCTCAACTCAATGGCTCCATTACCCATTCATCCATCCCTTTAAAAGAAAGAAGGAATCCACTATGGAAGGGGGCACTTGGGTTCGCTGCCTGAGTCAGAAAGAACCCTCTAAGAATAACAGGCTAGGGGTGATAGTCCATCCTTAAATTTATGTGGATTTCAATTGCCTTGGTCCTATTATCTTTAATAGACTAAATCAGGCCCCAGATTGAGGATAATATTAGATTCCACCATTTTAAATCCCAACTTGGTTTTGCCAGATAATGTGTCTATCTTATGAGTGGTACAGTTATCCTGCATCCCACAGGTAAAGGATGGGTTACAGTTAACTAAACATAATTTTGTATTAGAACAAGTCAGTTGCATTCATCCTTTTAATCCCAGGCAGTAAAACTAATTCCTTAAAATATAAGCCCCAAGGATCTCTGAACATTTCTGATTTTGCCTGCTTCTGCTCTTGGACCATTGATTTCAATGGAAAAACCAAATGGAAGAGACAGGAAATACTTTAATGTAGGATGTAATATGAATAAATAGTTCGAAGGAGGAAAATCTAAATGAATATTTAGTTCCAAAGGCCTCTCAGCTACATTTTCAGTTTGACCCACTCAGTGAAATCAGTTTTCATCTTCTTATGTGATAGAAAGACAGATGAAAACTAACTCTTCTTAGAAAACATTCACATTGGAAATTGTCTTTTTTCTCCTCATTCCATCTATGGAAGATGGCAAAGGAATCAAATTAATCTATTTTAATTCACTAAATTTCTACACTGCATATCTTTCCTAAGAGACTCTGGCAAGCAAAGGTGAACTTGGGGCAGAAATGATTTTTTACAAGGCTGACAAAGCTTACCTCAATTAAAAGAGTAGATCTATTTTAACTGATATACCTAATCATACTACCGTGTTTCCCCGAAAATAAGACACTGTCTTATATATTTTTTGGCTCTCAAAAACACACTAGGTCTTATTTTCAGGGTAGGTCTTATATATTTATGGTGCCAAATAGTGGGTGTGAGTGTGTGTGTGGGGGGGTGTTTCGCGGGTGCACGGTTGCTCCCTGAAAAGTCTTCCTGGAACTGGAGATTTACACTAGGTCTTATTTTCAGGGTAGGTCTTATATTAGGGCAGGTTTAGAAAATAGTGCTAGGTCTTACTTTCGGGGTAGGTCTTATTTTCAGGGAAACACGGTAGGTACTAATGAAGAGGTGATCAGCAATGGACCCTCAACATCACAAAATATCGAATACCAGATATTTTTAAAAGGGAAAAAATCTCTCTGAACTTACTTCTCCTTACATTTTCCCAACAGGTGGTAACATAATTGTGTTTGCAAACAAACCCATGACACTATCAATTCTTTCAAATCATTTTGGAGTCATATTTCATGATTACAGGAGGTTGGTTAGTTAGAGAGGCCTTGCTTTCTCTCTCCCTGTCATGATACTTCAGTGTGGTCCCTGTATGTTTTAAATAAAGTTTCGGCTGCTTTGAAAGCCTGCAGGGAATTACAGCTCAGTGTATTCTTTTCTTTCAGCCAAACCCAGACGTAATAGTTTTAATCACCTGTACAGGTGAGAGTCTCATAACAGTTCCTCATAAAAGAGTTCTCATCTTGGGTTTTATAGTAACTAAAATGCTTTCATTCTCCATAATGCTGACTTTTTATATTTTTATACACAGACTTTTTGGGGGGTTGGTAGTTTTGTTTATTAACTTTCTTACAGCCTATCTTTCCACACCACCTGTCTCACTTAAGCGGCTCTGAGAGAGGCTTACACTTTTTGACTTATTTCAGAATGGATTGAGGAATAATTGTATTTATTTGCCAACCCTTATGCTGACTCTGGCCTTTAGCTACAAAGCATTGCTATAATGGTTCATCACAGAACAGTCAGCCAGATGTTCAGATTGGGTTTGGCATTTTTGTCCACCTATTGAGTCTTTCCCAAGGACCTGGGATAGGCACATGCAGATGTTTGATGGTGTTACAGGTATCATCACAGGCGTTCTGAGTAAAGCTGCCTTTTGCAACTGATGGTGAATTTGTCAGTTCCAGTGGTGTTCAGTGGTGAAAATTCTGTACATTTAGGCAAGAAAAACCAAATGTGCAGGTATAGTATAGGTGGTATCTGGCTCAATAGTAGCAACTGTGAGATTTTGGAGTACTAGTGGACAACCACGTACTCTCAATATGAACCAGCAGTGTGCTGCAACTGCCAAAAAAACCTGCAAAAAAAGTTCTAGATTACATTAACAGAGGGATAGAATCAAGATCAAGTGATACCACTTTATAATGCCTTGGTAAGACCACACTTGGAATACTGCATCCAGTTTTGATCACCACCATGTAAAAGAGATATTATTGAGGCTCTAGAAAGAGTATAGAGAAGAGCAACAAAAATGATTAAGAGATTGGAGGCTAAAACATATAAAGAATGGTTGCTGGAATTGGGTATGTTTAGTTCGGGGTGACATGATAGCAGTGTTCCAATATCTAAGGGGCTGCCACAAAGAATAGGCATTCAACCTATTTTCCAAAACACCTGAAAGCAAGACAAGAACCAAATAATGGAAACCTAATCAAAAAGAGAACCAACCTAGAACTAAGGAAGAATTTGAGAACAATTAATTGGTGGAACAACTTGCCTCCAGAAGTTGTGAATGATCCAAAACTGGAAGTTTTTAAGAAGAGACTGGACAACCATTTGTCTGAAATGGTATAGGGTTTGCTGCCTGAGCAAGGGGGTTGGATTAGAAGACCTTCAAGGTTTCTTCCAACTCTGTTATTCTGGTGCTCCAATTGTTTTAGGATTGTACCCAAGGGGCCAATTACTACTGTTACTACCTTTGGTTGCTTTTGACACAGTCATTCTATTTCTGTTTGCAGGTCTTGGTACTTTTTTGTCTCCTCTAGTTTCCCCCCCCTATTCTGCTGTCTTCAGGTACTGCCTTGTCCACTATTCAGATTTTGTTGTCTTTCCTATCAACAATTGTTAAGTCTGGAGTGTTATGTGGCAGGTGCCTATCTGTTTGAATTCTAAAGTTCCAGAGCACTTTAGTTTCTACATTTTCTATTATTTTCTCCATTTTATGGTCCCACAAGTTTTTGCCTGCAGGTAAATAGTATTGCTTCCAACGTACCATTGTTGCTACTTTGTCATGCCCTTCTTGTAGTTATCAGTGACTAACCAGGTGATCCACTGCTTCTTCAACTTCTTTGCAGAGACAGCACTTGCTATCCTTTGCTGTCTTCTTTGTATCCATTACTACTTTGTATCCATTACTACTACTACTAAGCCGTGGTGGTCCAGTGGTTAGAGTGCAGTACTGCAGGCTACTTCTGCAGACTGCCAGCTGCCTGCAGGCAGTTCAAATCTCACCAGACTCAGCCTTCCATCCTTCCAAGGTGGGTAAAATGAAGATCCAACTTGTTGGGGGCAATATGCTGACTCTGTAAACCACTTAGAGAGGGCTGTAAAGCACTGTAAAGAAGTATATAAGTCTCAGTGCTATTGCTATTATTGTTAATATTACTATTATCACTATTATAGTAGTAATATAACTATTATAGTAGTAATAACTAGTGCTACCATACTGCTATGTATCAGTATACTTTAAACAATGGCAGGCAGCTGATTCTAGTTATCCATTTAATTTCCCATAATCCCTCTAAGTGCTGTTCTGGGACATAATGGAAAATCTAAGGAATTGTTAGGCCTTCATTGCCACATACCCCATCCTGTACAGCCACAATAACTAGAGAAGCCAGTCCCTGAAGTGAATAACATCCCTCCAACTTGAAATCCACCCAGGATCCCTTATGTTGTCCATAAGATCTCCCATATCCCTTTGTCATAGAAATGGAAGCTATTTGTAATATGGACAGGAGGAATATGTAATATGGACACAATAAATAACCACTATCATGGGTCTGTCTTTTGGATAAGTCTTTTCTGGATTCCTGTCTTCTATTGTTTCCAATTCATTCCTCTACTGATTTTAGGAGTTTTATTTTGGCTATGAAAAGTAATTTCAAGGACCCTCTTTGCAGATTGTAAAAGGCTGAAATGTTGAAATAATAAAATTCTGCAGCTAGCATTTTTTTCATTACTAAGGAAGAATATCACATTGTTCCTCCTTGAAAGCCTTACCTGGTGTCCTTTCAGGAGAACATGAATCAAGTGATACAATCTCTTCCTGAATTATGGAAAGTAATTAAAGGCCAGAGATGACAGCATTCCTAAAAGGACATTTTGGGACTCTTTGTGATTAAGAGTTTGGCTGACAACTGCAGTCAATGAAATACCTCATCTAGAACTGGTTTGGTATATCTGCCATTGAGTTCATTCAAATGACTTCTAGTGGGCATCTATTATCTATATTGCTAAATCCAAGCATTGACAATCTCCCACTTCCTTCAGCTCTTGGAGACACTTCAAGAAGAGGGACATCTGGATGCAGAGAGTAGTCTAGCAACCTCCCTGAATAATTACATTGTTTAGACTGTTAATGAGTTCCCAGAAGTTGCCTGAACCACAATTTATTAAATAAATCATAAATGACTGAACAATACTGTACAAGCTATAAACTAGGTTTCACCAACCAAAGTTGCTGAATTTACATAATACCGTCAGCCAAAATCAAACTAATCACATTATGGTTAAAATGTTGAATGAACCAGGCATGTGTGTGCGTGTTTTATATAGAACTGGATATTCCATAATGAAGGCAGTAATGTAGTTCTCTGAAAGAGCAGTTTTGATCCTATTCTAGGTAAGCCTTGTTCATTACAAAAAAGATGTTGAGACTTTGGAAAAAGTGCAAAGAGCAAAATGATTAACGGCCTGGAGACAAAAACATGTGAAAAACGGTTGTAGGAATTGGGTATGGCCAGTCTACAGAAAAGAAGGACTAGGGGTGACATGGTAGCAGTATTCCAGTATTTGAGGGGCTGCCACAAAGAAGAAGGGGTCAACTTATTTTCCATACTACCAGAAGGCAGGATAAGAAACAATGGATGGAAACTAATCAGGAAGAGAATCAACCTGGAATTAAGGATAAACTGTCAATTTATAAAATATTTCTATGGTCATTTTAGAGTTGCCAACAGAAAGGGAGGGGGGAAAGGGGTTTGAAAGAGCAATGCAGCAGCTTGGAAATTGAAAGTGCATTCCATACATAGTTTTTCAGAGATAGTAACTAGGTGACTGAAGTTTCTGCCGTGCAAAAATCTAACTGGAGAACATGATTGATGACTCTTGACTATGGGTGTGTCTCCTTGGAGAATATGAATTATGATACACCCAGGGGGTGGGGGGAAACCCAGGGTCAAGGGTGACAATGAATGATGTGTCTCAGAGTCGGCTACACCCAGGCAGTGTCGCACATGTTAACTCCCAATAAATCCTTTTGAAGTTTTGGAAGTTTGGCTCGAGACTCATGATTTAATGGGGGCAACTGCTGGAATCCTGACAGAAACTTCCTAACAGTGAGGACAATTAACCAGTAGAACAACTTGCTTTTGGAAGTTGTGGGTGCTTCATCACTGGAGGTTTTTAAGAAAAGTCTAGATAGCCACCTGTCTGAAGTGGTATAGGGTCTCCTGCTTGAGCAAGGGGTTGGAAAGACCTCCAAGACGCTTCTAGCTCTTTTCTCATTTCTGATTAAACTCAGTTTCCTTCTACTGCATCTGTCCAAGCTGAGTCTCAAATGCCTGATCTGCATGGGGAATTCTGAGGTTGTTAGTTCCAAAACATCAGAAAGGTATACCATATTTTTCTCACTAAAAGACATACTCCCCCCTCCCCAAATGTGGATCGAAATGTTTGTGCGTCTTATACAGTGAATGTTGCTGAAGTCCCACCAGCCCCTACCCTTTGGCCTCTGCCTCCCAGCAATTTGCCTCCTTGCAGCAAACAACAAACAAGCTGGTCAGCTTGAGCACAGCCTGATTTAGCATGAGCAGCTGATCGGTGGTTGGATCGGCCTCCCAGAATACCACCAATCAGCTGTTCCAGGCTGCAGGGATCACCGCCGCCGATTGCCTATCACTGCCTCTGCGCACTCCATTTCAGCCTCTGTGCATTCCGTTTTCAGCTTGTTCCAGGCAGCGGGGATTCCCGCTGTCTATTGCCGCCACTGCATCAGCCTGGAACAGGCTGAAAATGGAGTGCGTGGAGGCCAAAAATGGGGTGTGTGGAGAGGCAGCGATAGGTAGTGGCGATAGGCGGCAGTGATACCCACAATCTGGAACAGCTGATAGGTGGTATTCCAGGAGGCCGATCCAACTGCCAATCAGCTGCTCGTGCTAAATCAGGCTGTGCTGAAGCTAACCGGGCTTTTTGCTGCAAGGAGGCAAATTGCTGGGAGGCAGAGGCAGATTTTTATTTCTTGTTCTCCTCCCCAAAAGCTAGATGCGTCTTATGGTCTGGAGTGTGTTATAGTGCAAAAAATACAGTAAACTAGGCAACACAGCATTAGATCAGACTCCTACTATTGTCCTTCTCCAACTAAAATAAAGCAGGAAACTTGTATATGACTTCAGGTTTAAATAGTGTTAAAGTACCTTGGAATAACTGCCTTGCTCTACCTGTCAAAGCAGGTACCAGTGTCTTCTGTCCCTTGCAGTTTACCTAGATTCTGTTTCAGGTAACTGAAACAGGTAACTGGTTCAAAGAGGTCAACTGCCTTCTCTGCTTTTTCTTTTTTCAAGAAAAGCAGAATATTTCACAATGGTTTGAAAATGAATTGCAGTTGGCACTGTCAAATGAGATGCAGTCATGAGCAGTGTTGCCTTGCTAGCTTATTGCAAAAAAGTAAACTATTTTTAAAACTTTGCATTTTCCCTTTTAAAAGTACAGTCGTATAGAAACAGTTTAAAGACCAATATTCTTATTTGGGCAGAAAGAATTACAACACCTTTAAAGCAGACAACAGCTGTAATATAATTTTTTCCTGAACTGCAGTTCACTTCACCAAATGGACAACATGTTGGCCTGATACATGTTGGTATATTCATGTGATTATGAGATTATTAGGTGAGAGGTAAATATAGATATTATCCAGTTCATCAGATGATCAGAAGTACTTTATCCAGCTGAGATATAGAAGTATGTGTACATCCAATCATTGAAATAGAGAGCCTGTTTCTTGAGGTCAGAGTAAACTACTCATGTAAAACACTGCATTCCTCAAAATGAGAAGTCCTATCAAGTTATAGATAAGTAGATATCTCTGATGCGAACTGATGCAATCAGTAGGGTTTCAGTTAGCACATTCATCTTTTTCTCAAGGCTGAGTCAGTTCCACCATGAATTTTCAGAAGTTATTAATGCATAATATAATCTTGCTAGCCAGGGAGTGATAAGCTTGCCACATACAAAAGAACCAACACTATTAATATCAGCTGTCGGCATATTTGAAGGGCTATCAGTTTCCAGCTACAAAAACCACACCACTAGACAACAGCAAAGAGATACAAAAAAATAGTCTTCTTCTGTGCTCCCATCTAATGACTATCCTGAAATTGGGAGCTCTGGCATCCTTTGTGAGAGAGATTTCCTTCTATCCAATCACCAGATCTATATGGTATAACTATTGAGACTTAAATTGTCTTCCTGTAGAAATCTAAGGTGCCATTTCCATCATGTAACACAATTGTTTGCTGTTGGTTTTAACATTTTCTCTTACTCTCCACATTTCTGAAAAGCCTAGGCCTAGATTTCTGTGGCTCCTCTTGTTTTTCTTGTCTTGTGCTCAGATTCATATCACACATTGTTCCACATTATTAACACTATAAAGATAGGGGCTCCTTCATTTTCATTGGAAGTGGGAGAGAAATTGTATGAACATTGAAGATTTGGTGATGGATCCTTAGGTTGCAAGATAGATGAATGAAGTAATCAATGAAATGTACATGGGTGATATAGCCCAGTACGACATTGGACAATAATGATGGAAAATAAATGAACTCTTTTCATTCAAGATTTCATGTATATATGCATGCATAATGGATTTAAAACATTCCAAATTGACTGTAGTTCCGGATTACTAGAACTGCATTTAAATATTTCAATTCATGCCTGATTAAAGCTGAGTAAGGATAGTGTACACAAGAACTCTTAAGTTTATGTTCCAAAAATTCTTTTAAAAAATACAGTAAAAACAATGATTTTACATATATTACTGTTTCAGTATTAATTACCTATCTTCCCTTTCTGCCTACATTCAATTCCCTAACCCTAAATAATTTTATAAAACATCTGGTAGAACAATTTAGCTTTGAAATCTGACATTTAAGTACTTGAGCCTGAACTGGTGAAGTCAAATAATTTGAAATCGGGCTTTGCTCTCTCTGGGAAGAAAGAGAATAATAATTCAAAAATGGGACATACAAAAAAAAACCCCACCAGTACCTAATGTCTTGTTTTAAGTACTTCTGATTAACTAGGGGGCATATAAAAATAATACCAACTTGATTTTCTAAGTGTGAAGTGGTTAATTTTCTGCCACCACAGTTTAACCATAACCCACCCCATGGCAAGGTAAAGTTCAACAAAACTTCCATCTGGGAAAGTAGCTGTGGTACATATTTTAGGTTCCTGAGAAAAACACCAAAGGTTTTATTTTCTAGCAGGTTAGGTAAGCATATGCCATGAATTTAATTTTGCGCTAGTATAAATTAGAAAGCTGGAGTTAATTAGTGTTGTTCTACCACTGACAATTAAGGGATATGACTAAAAAGCATAGTTGTAGAGTTGGCACAGTCATGAGTTTTCTATTCAAAATCCCATCCTGGCATTTCTCGCACCTTTCATAGAGAAATCTTGAGATTGATAGTTTGACAAGAGAATTTACTGGTCCAGTAAGGTTGTGTTATCCAGAGCAAAGTTATATACTGATTTCTGGGAACCCAGCTGAATTTTTTTCAAGAAGTAGTAAACATGCTGACTTGAGTTTACAATTGAAGAAAATGAAGCTGATTTCTATCAGTGTTATATCTCGTGTTTGTGGTGGTTCTGGTGGACCTTAAAAGACGTGTGGTCAAATTCTCATAATTCACATCATACTTTTTGAATAAATTTGAAGTTGGTCTTGATGCGTTAACTTAATCCAATCACAAGGTTGTTACAAAAATAATAAGGGGTGAGTAGGCTGAAATAATGGAAAAGAAAGATATATCGTTTTTCAATATCCTTAATGCTGAGTAGCTATGTAAAATACAGTTCCCATATTACACAAAGAAGAAAATCTATTCTTGCTCTGAAAGAGTATCCCAGTGTGCTACAAAACCTGATACTATAGATATGTAATAGAACATGGTATGGTGTTAAGGTGTTAGACTAGGTTCCAGAAAACCAAGATTCAGGGCTATCCTCAACCATGGAAATTTACAAAGTGACCTTAAGCCAGTGCCTCTCTTTTAGTAACCACCTGTCCCATCAGAATGTTGTAAAAAATGCCTCCAAAGGAAAAGCAGTCTACAGATCTGACATATACTAACTGAATCTAGTAAAATGTGTTTTTTTCCTCTATGAATGGAAGATATTAAGCTCAGAAATTAGAATTTCTGGATCACCTTTCTGAACTTGCAAAACTCCTTTTCTGCTGCTTATCTTTTAATTTATAAGCTTGGGGGCAGTTCGTTCTCTCTCTCTCTCTCTCTCTCTCTCCTCCCTCCCTCCCTCCCTCCTCTCTCTCATAAATGGGATAAAATGCAATAAATAGTCCAGAAAATAAACTTCAGCCTTATTCTTTCAGTTGCAAGCAAGATGAGGATAAATTCTGCTCACCAACTTTTAGGAAGAAATACTGATCAGGTTTGGTGATACCTAAAGTGACAGAAGTGCAGAGTAGTCACCCCCAAAATTGCAAGGCTTTTAGATGGTTTATATTCCAAAAATTGTAGCTGCTGAGAAGTAATCCTGTGTTCTCCCAGAATCTATGGGTTAAGGCTTTTGCATTATCTGACAGCCAGATAATTAACTTGCAGGTAACTTTAAAAAAAATCCTCAAGCAAATACAAAGAAAAACATGAGGACAAGTAGTGATTCAACTGCTTGGCTTAATAATGTAGATTGCTCTTGTTTAATAATGGTTGCATTTACATAAGCCCCATGGAGGCTTTGAAGTGAGTGGAGGGGAGGGGATGAGCTGACACTTTTGCTGAAATCACTTTTGTTTGACTGGAGACAGTTTTCTGCTGGACTGGTTTAACAAGGTAACAGTCCATTGGCTCCCAAAGATGCCAGCCAAATTGAACAAAGGAATAAAAAAAAATCCACACACACTCCCATCCCAAATCCTTCTGTCTTGCCTGCTCATTTCTAGACCAACATCTGCATTGATAGTAAATGCAAGGAAAAGCACTTCAAAAAAAGGCTCTTTCTCCTTACCTGATTTGCAATACCAGCAAAGAATTTTAAAGCATTTATTTCTAACAAAATGTCTCTTGAATTACAAAGCAGAGTCTTTCACCTGGCCAAGTCAAACCATGAACCACCTTTTGAAGTCATTACTAAGGGTTTCTTTTAATGATATTTGGTAGATTAGATGGGAAATTGGGAGACTCCACTCTGGCTTAATCCCAGCTTTTTTAGACATAGTTTATCTGTATAATTTGCAACAGCCAATTATAGAAAGATACTGATCCAATGTGAGTGTTGTGGCTCCTTTATTGTGGTTTGTTTTACAAACCTTCCCTGTTTTGCATAAATCCTATGATCTGATCCATTTTGGAACTTGGGAGTCTTCTCTGTTTACAGCTCATTTCATTTTGCTGCAGTTTTCCTGGTTCCTTGTCACTTCTCTTGAAAAAACAACAATGTTTTAAAGAAACACAGGTGTGTGTTTGCCTTTTCACTGTATAAAATAATGGCATAAAAAGGAATCAAACTACCAACTGGATGAAATGATGAACCCTGTCTTGTCCATAGGAAAGAGGGATAAAAATAAAACATCTTAAAAAAATAAAATTAATTTTGGCTGGAATCCTTTGTATGTTGTGCCAGAATGTTAAATAATGAGGGTGTTTTCTGTTTTGGAGCAGAGATGAATAGGGCTCAAATGTTTCATTGTAATTCCATTATGAATTATCAGGGATTAATTTAGGATAATGCAAGTAGCATTAGATTGTACAATTCCTTAGGGCTGCTACTGTCTTTTCTGGGACTTGTTCCAGTGTCTGTAAAAACAGCCTGATGAACTAAAACCAACTTTTTTCTACACTGTTAGGTCAAATGAGATGGAAATCCCTCTAGACCAGCAGAGCTATTAGTTAAGCCACTGGACTCAGCTTGGACAGGTTCAAATTCTCTTGGATTTCTGAGTCACTTATATTCCTGAATTATTCTTCTGTATGCATTTTGAATTCTGAGAGATCAAGTGGCATACAAATGCAAAAGGATGAATTGTGGTTGAAAAAATGGTCAGCCTTACAAAAACCTACGGAATGCTTTTCTTTTAAAATCGTCAAAGAACTTCAGCATAAAGCAAAGCAATAAATTGTGATTTAACAATGTAAATGGTCTGAATCTCCTGCCTGGCTCTGGCACCACTTTAGATCAAGAGTGGGAGACAACCACACAGGCTGTCTGTCTGTCTGTCTGTCTGTCTGTCTGTCTGTCTGTCTCCCCCCTCTCTTTCCTCCCCATTCACCCCCTCAACACCTGCACTCTTACAATTACCATTGCTTATTCACTTAATCTCTTCTTTAGCCATATCAGTCACCTAAACAAGGCTGATAACATGAAGTTATTCTATTCTTTAAAACAATAACCACAGCCCTAACAACACGGGACAAATGTGGACATTAAATTTTAGCAAGATTATGGTTGTACATCTTGTCCTTGAAACCCCTCAAGACCTGAGACCTGACCGTTTTGGTGAGGTGGTTGTATCATCAGCACCTTCCAGCTTTTAGAGTATAAATCTTTGAGGTCCTTGGTACTTTCTGAGGTTGGTTGTTTCCCTGCAGACATTTCATTACACAACTAGGTAACATCATCAGTGCTCTCTTGTAGCCTTGATAATGTTACCTAGTTTGGATAATAAACATTTGTAAGAAAGCAACCAAGCTCAGAGACCACCAAGGATTCCCACAATTCAACCCTGAGCTACAAATGTTCTCTTTTATTAATATAAATCCTTATTTTAAAAAAAGGAGGAAGTGAAGTCCTCAGTCCTAAAAACCTTCTGATATCCATGGAGATTGAGGTTAGTAGTAAGTAAGTAAATAAGTTGTCTTTCTTTTCCTCCCCTCAGTCATTTTGTGGGAGTTTTCTAAAATGCTGAAATGCAGTGGGGAAATCCTTGATTTCTGGGGGAAGGAACAAGGCATTAAAAATAGGGTCAACCAGCAAGTTGAGCTAAAATCATGGCTATTTAGCAACGGACAGGCAGTTTTTGTCTCTTGCTTTGGTCAAACATGTTAAAGACTAGTAGGAAATTTAAGAACTGTGTAGAAAATACAGACTGGAAAATTAAGCAAAAATGATTATCCATTATAGTTGTGTTTCTATGATTTCTAAACATTACAGCAAGCTTCCAAAGCAAAAACAAAAGCAGAAGGCTGGCAAGCAATGTTTATCGAAGAGCACAAACCTTGACTTCTTCAAAATTATCCCTAGTAGGTTAAGTAGATTATCTTATGTAAATAATTTCCATAGCTTGCAGGCTTAATTTATTGGATTCATGCATGAAAAACCATGGTGTGTTTAATACTACTTTTATTAAATAAACCATAGGTTATAGGTTAAGGGCCAGAATGGCTAGGGTCACAATCACCCTAAAACCAAGCCAAACAATATTATGACTTAGTTGTGGTGTACTGCTCCAGCCTATGTCTTCAGAAAATTGCTTCTCCTTTTGAACACCAGGCATTAAACAACATATGTTCAGCCTTACACCTGTGACCACTTTTTTCTTCCCAGCTGGCCAGACTTTTCTGCCTTTAATAGCAGTGTGAGACTGAAAATTAATTAGGAAAAGCTAATTTAGGAAAGTCTTCAACTGCTAAATATCCATGTGTGAAGAGGTCATTAAGGAAAAGATGCCAAACCCAATTCCACTATGGTGCACTTTTGAACAATCTTTATCTGTCTTTCAGATCTTGAAAGAAAATAATTTTCAAGTCCATAATTAAAACTAGCAGATCCCAAGGATGGGAGTCTAGTCATCCATACAGCAGTTTCTTGGTTTCCAGGCCTGAGAGAAATAATATTTGCTATGGTGTATCATCAGTGCAGTATGTGTAATTTCTCTTAACCCCGGTGATTTATATTCTCTTAAGTGTATCGTGTGTCAAACCACATTTGAAATCATTAAATGAATTATGAGAGCCAACTTTCTACCACCTCTCCACATCCCATTTAAAAATGTGATTTAAAAAAAATATTTCCTGCACGAGCAAAACTTTCTAAAAGATGTCTTAAAGAATATTGTATAAGAACATTCAGTCAGTGTTAATGTCCTCCTTTTGAAAAGCTTTTTGGGCAACTATCCATTTCAAGTGTTTTCAGCCATTCAAAAAAGAATCAACATTTTAAAAATCCCAAGCAATTTGGATTTTTTTAAACATAAACCACACAAGAAAAAACAGTTGGCTGTATATCTGATAAACCTACTATGAACTATTTTCTTAGGTTTTTCAAATATCAGTTTTATTTGGATTTTGGTATTTGGTCTTCTATATATAATTTTTAAGCCTTCTTCCCTACAACAGAAGGTGGAGTTAAAGTATTTTAAAATACAACAATATAAAGGTCAAATTCCATCAGAGTATTAGATTATTATTATTATTATTATTATTATTATTATTATTACTTATCTTGCTGTTAATGCGGTAAAAATATGTATGAAAAATGGATGTACATCAAATGAATAGATAAAAGTTGCCACTTCCATTTCTGCAGAAAGGGTGGAACATAAATCTAATAAATAAGTAAAAATGAGAACCAAGTCTGGAGAACACTGAAAAAAAAACATAAGTGAAGGTTTTCTTTCTTTGCACAAAAATGGGCAATTCTTATCTTTGAACCATGCCCTTTCTCTTAAGCTTCTGATACCTTTACTAAACACATATCTACTCACTGGGAAAATTTTCTTAATATTTTAAAATGCTAAGCCTGTTAATTGATTATATCCTCAGGATAACTCAAAGATATTCATGTTATTCATCTGAATATTACAACAGATTAAATTCCTCACCAATGCACCTGGGTGTGGTAACCGGAGATAACATTCCAGTCTATTGAGATGGATGAAGACTGAAACACATTCTAATAGAATTTGAAAGTGCGGGGAAAAAAACAATTCAGAATTTTTTCCATCTCAGTTTTGTTTTCCCTGGGAATTCTCTAAGTATATTTTTTGGGAGTTACTCTGATATTATTAGATCTAATCAGGAATGGTTATCTTTCCCAAAACTATCATATCCATCTTTTTGCAACATTCCTTTGCCATCCTGACCTAATATTGCACATCAAACAGTTGAAAGATAAGTAAACTTACAACCTATATAGAATCTTCCTAGAAATGTTAATTTCCAATCACACAAGAACCTCTGCTTTTTTCCTTTCTGGAATACACTAGGTTGGCCCAGAGATATTCAGATTTTTGTGGCTGGCAGTTGAATAAATCTGATTTAGGTTCAACATATTAACCATTACATCAATGTTATGTCATCATTGCCAACTCAAAATATTTTAAAGACTTCAATGCCAACCAAATTTTTTTGGATTCCTCCCCCCTTACAAACTCTTATTCAATTATGTGAAATACCATTTGCTTTTGAAACACTATCCTGGAGGAAGGGAATTGTACAAAAAGTATCACAGGTCAAGCATACGATGAGAGTAGCAGTGAAGACATCAAGCCAGAAACTGAGAGATTGTGAGTTCTAATCATGCCTTATGCACAAAGCCAACTGTATGAGCTTGGGTCAGCCTTTTTTTTCCCACTCTTGGAAGGAAGAAATGGCAAACTTCTGGGGGAAAAAAACTTTGCCAGAAAAACTGTGTGGTCTGCAAGAATTAGACTATTTTCCAAAGCACCCAAAGGCAGGGCAAGAAGCAATGGATGGAAACTAATCAAGGAGAGAAGCAATCTAGAACTAAGGAGAAATTTCCTGACAGTGAGAACAATTAATCAGTATAACAACTTGCTTCCAGAAGTTGTGGATCCTCCAACACTGGAAATTTTTAAGAACAGATTGAACAACCATTTGTCTGAAGTGGTGTAGGGTTTCCTGCTTGAGCAGGGAGTTTGGCTAGAAGACCTTCGAAGTGCCTTCCAGTCAGGGGTAGGATTCTACAGTTTGGACAGGTTCAGGCGAACTGGTAGTTCTGGTGAGTATTTGGTCCCACCCCTCGCCTCTGCCCTTTGCCTGTGCTTTATTTCCTTGTTTTTGAGCACAGCTGATTCGTGCAGAAGAGCGGTTTGCCATGCATCAGCTGTTTTACTCACAGGGGCTGCAGCAGAAGTTAAGAATTATAGCTAAAAATGATCTTTTCTAAATACTGGGCGCATTTCATGTGTGCCCTTACCAAACCGGTTGTTATACCAGTTGAATCGCACCACTGCTTCCAACTCTGTTACTCTGTTATGATTAAATTGAAAAGAAAGGAAAAAAAGCATAGGATGTTTCCATGAAGTTATGGGGTAGACAAAATATGTGTGTGACTCTCTCTCTCTCTCTCTCTCTGTGTATCCCCTCATCTTTCCCATTTTCCATTTTCCACTAAAAGCTAAGGGAAGACTTTAAGAAGGAACTTCTCCCATGGTGCTTTTCAGTAGCACTGTTGGAGAACTAATGATATCTGACTTTAAATGGATTGGCAAAAGCAGAAGTCATTCACTGATAAATAAGCATGCAAATGCAAATTCAGTTATATTTTAAGAATTCAAACTTTGATTGCTTCTAAAAGGGACCTTAACTACAAGCACAAATTGTATTCATTTGAGTGAGTTATCTTCAGGATATAGCAAGTGATTGTAAATCCATTTAAAGTATAATACATTTATTATTTGTGTAGAAGATGGAAATGAGAGCGAAGCTGTTAAGTATTAACAATGAAACTAAAGCTTAACTATTTGAGGCACCTAGTGCAAAGAGAAGAGCAACCCTGGAAAATCTGAAAGCAAGCAAAAAAAAGTTCATTTATTTATTAAATTTGTAGATCATCTTAGCATCTGACTCTGAAAGACATACGTGTGAGTTATGAGAACTCTTAGAAGGAATTAAGAAAAGTTCTGGCAGAATGATGTCCATCAAGTCCCAAAGATTTGGAAGATACTGAACAACAACAATCATAACTCGATTATAATAATATGGACAACCAAAGGAAGGTGGAAAAGAGATTAAGGGAACTCATTTTGTTCCCATGTAATGGTCTCCTGGATTTTTGTAGCCAAATATTGTATCTTTTATTTGTTTAGTGTCTTTCAATGAGTGCTGCCTGGACTAGTCCCTGCAGTTTTATTGGAAGCATTTTCAGAAGTGGTTTGCCATTCTTCCAAAGCCAACTGGCTTCATGCCTAAAATGGGACTAGAATGGTCTCCTAATTTCTAGCCTGCTGCCATAATCACTCCACCAAATTGATAATTTTTTTAAAAATGCCAATCAGTTGTTTTATTCATGACAACAATTCTATGTCCTCAAGCGTCTTTTCCCCTTGGAATTTCCCCTTGGAAAATTAAATTATGACTGTTCCCAGCTACAAAATAGTGGATGATTACTAGACCATAACGCTATTTGTATGTACAATCAGGCAAACCTAACCTAGGAGCTTAGAGTTGGCTGGGGATTAGTGGGGTGGGGGTGGATAAAGGCCATGTAATTGAAGGATACCAAGGGGAGGAAAGGCTGCTCTAAATGCTCAGTGTCTTCCCCAAACATCAATCTGTGCCCATCTTCCTCAGGTACCACAAAACTGATTATGCTTCATGAACAAGAACAGCTGGAGCCTACCTGACTGCATGTGGCCAGCAGCTATTTAAAGGGCGAGTGAGGTGCCAATATAATAAACAAAATCCAAACAAATGATCCTGTGTGCAATCCACAGAGGTGTGAAATTGTGAGGGTTGCAACAATTATCAGATCAGATTGAGCAGCTGCCTGTGTTGTTTGAGCTACAATTTTATAGATAATGAATAGGAGTAATTTCTAGGTAGGTTTTGCTTTTATTTATTTTAATTTTCATTTGCAGCACTGTATCATCCAGAATGTTCAAATAGAGGCCTTGAACAGTATCATTTATTTGTTTATTTGTTTGTTTGTAGCTGTGGAACACATTTGCATAGCTCCATCATGGACTCCTCCACTCATAGAAGAATCTCGAGTTGTTAAATGCAAGCTACATGCAAATGAAAGTATTTGGTGCTTAGTCACTTTGACTACAGGTAGTCCTCAGCCACAACTGAGCCCAAAATTTCTGTTGTTCAGTGAGACATTTCTTAAATGAGTTTTGGCCCATCTTCCAACTTTTCTTGCCACGGTTGTCAAAGTGAATCACTGCAGTTGAGCAGTTAGTAACCTGGTTGTTAAGTGAATCTGGCTTCCTCGTTGACTTTGCTTGTCAGAAGGTCACAAAAAGGTGATCACAGGACCCCAGGACACTGCAACTGTCATAAAAATGAACCAGTTGGCAAGTGTCTGAATTTTGATTGCATGGTCATAGGGATGCCACAAAGGTCATAACGATGAAAAATGGTCGTGAATTACATTTTTCAGTGCCATTGTAACTTTGAACAGTTGCTAAATGAACTGTTGCAAGCCAAGGACTACCTGTATTTTGTTTTTGACTCCAAGTCCATCCAGCCAAAATCTTAAGTACGATCCTTTAAAGGGGAATCCATTGATTCCGCAAGCTGAAATTCTTCAGGGCCAGAAGAAAGAAGGATCAAAGGAATTAAGAGAGGGGGAACCTTTCTAGCTATGATACTTTGCTGTATATATGCTAACATTGAAATCAGTTGAATGAAGGAGGTGTGTACATATTTGTGAGTGTTCACCAAACACAGGTGAAGGTACATCTGTTAACAAGAGCCTTGGTGGTGCAGGCTGTTAAAAGCCTAGCATTTAGTTCCAGCTGCCTGCAATTAGTGCAGGCTTGAATCCCACCAGGCTCAAGATTGACTCAGCCTTCCACCCTCTCGGGGTAGGTAAATTGAGGATCCAAGATTGTTGGGGGCAATAAGCTGACTTTGTAAAAAATGCCGCTTAGTAATAAGCAGGCATATACAATGGAATGAAGGATATTGCTGAGCGCATTGGGTTGTATCCCAAAAAATTGTAAGCCACCCTGAGTCTTCAGAGAAGGGTGGCATATAAATGTAATTTAAAAAAAAAAACCATGAAAGAATGGTTTCTGTAATTTTTGTTCTGACCAAGGCTTTCTGAGACAATAACAATCACATGCTGTTCCCAAAAAACTTTTTTATTTCAACCACTGTGAATTATATGCATTCACAGCCAGTAATGAGTCCCAAACAGTTTATGAATAGTCCAACAGAAGTCTGCCACAGTCTTTCGGGATAAGGCTGATAAGCACACACCTTTATCTCCCTTGAAATGCTGCCAATGACTAAATTGCCAATTAGCTGTACAAGGCCAAATGGAGCACAAAGTCAACAAGGAGATTCAGATTTTAAACCGACCAGAACAAACAAAATTGCTTCCTTTGCTCCTCCTTTATGTCTTATGGGAGGGGCCAATCATCTCCAAGCCTTACTTCCGAGTCACCCCTTTTGTCTTAACTGTTCTTGCCTTCTGGAAGTTCTGCGCAAGCGCACACTGGGAACAGGCTCCCCCTGTTCCTCTGCCTCACTGATGTCAGATTCTGGAGGCTCTGGAGTCCACACATAACTCCCAGATGGACATGGCCCCATCTCTGTGTTGGATGCAGATCCCTTGTCTAAGCCCTCCCCAGACTCAAGGATTGGCCCATGTTCCTCCCCACTGTCAAACTCTTCTGCCAGCTCCTCAGGCGGCCGCCGGATCACAACAATTTCATACATTTGTCTAGTGTGCTATATATAATGTCTCAATGAAGGGTGTGCAAGCAATATTTTAATTACTCTGTTTTTATTTTATTTATCATATTTAGAAACTGGGCATGTCCCTCACAGAGCAATTCTCTTATTGTTACCTATATTCAGTGATAGGATTCAGCTTGTTCACACTGGTTCAAGTGAACTGGTTGTTAAATTACACCCCCCCCCCCGCTATCAAGATGGATCCTAGCACTGTGCTGAGCTACATTGGAGAAACAGGCAATGGAGCGGCTGGCCCAAGGAAAGGAGAAGGCAGCTTTCCCTTTTTCTTCTCCCTGCTCCTCTTCCTTCCCTTGTGCCAGCCACTCCGTTGCCCATTTCTCAATTGCAGCACAGTGCCATGCCCAGGATCCACTTTGATAGCAGGAGGGGGGGAAATTTAACAATGGGTTCACCCAGGGTCAGGTTGGCCATTGCGGGAGGATCGTCCTGCATGTGCAGCAGAGCTGGAAGATGGGATGGGCCATGTCTCCCACGACAGCCAATCGGACCCCGGGCGAACCTGTTGTTAAATTATTTGAATCCCACCTCTGCATATATTTTATTTATTTTATTTATTTATTAGATTTGTATTGTTGTATTGTTGCCTATTCATCATGGTGACATAAGGCAGCTTACAACATATAAGACCACAATTTAAAACAACAAAGCTCATAAAATCAAATAAATTAATATAGTAAAATCACCCCCCACCTCCCCCCACAGCGACAGCAGATCACACAAGCCATTTGATGGGCTCCATCCAGAACGAGGTCTTCAATGCCTTCTGGAACAGAATCAGAGGGGGGGGGGCATTTTAATCTCTGGAGGAATGATGTTCCAGAGAGAGGAAGCCACCATGGAGAGGGTCCTTCTTCTGAGTCCCACTCAGGTGTATCTCTCTTGGGGATGGGACCCGCAACATTCCCTGCCTCCCCATTCTGATGGGTTGGGTAGATGTGACTGGCAAGAGACTGTCCCTCAGATAACCTGATCCCAAGCCATGAAGCGCTTTAAAGGTGACAACCAGCACCTCTGAATTGCACCCGGAAGCAAATCGGCAGCCAATGCAGCTCCTGCAGGAGAGGTGATACATGTGGACACCGGGGTCTGCACAAAACTGTGTGGGCCACTGTATTTTGCAGCAACTGGAGCCTCCGGATGCTCTTCAAGGGCAGCCCCATGTGGAGCATGTTACAATAGTCAAGACGGGAAGTAACTAAGTCATGTATTGTCAAATTAGTGGCCATCATATATACAACACTACTTGCCCTTTTATTTTTTTCGATCCATCTTTTACTTGCCTTTTATTGAGTATTGTATATGTTTTTTATGTTTTTAGTTGTATACCACTCAGAATAGGACTGAGAGTAAGATGGCTGGTCTGTAAATTTGATTGATAAATACATTTTAGGTATGATGGTTTATTATACTGCTTTCAAACACAGCAACTTTAAGTTGTATGGACTTCAATTTTCAGAATTCCACAACCAGTCCATGCAACTTGGCAAATTGCTGTTTTAAAAAACACTGGTTTATTGAATTGATATTATTCAATAAATCAGTGTTAAATAAATCATGATTTAAAGGGATATGTGAATTAAACTAATCATGGTTTAATGTAGATCAAACACAAAAAGTAAAGCCAAACACTATGTAATTCATTCACACAAATCCCATTCTGCATGAACAGCCATATTTTTTATCACAAGGATCAAAAATCTATATCTATTCCAGGTAGAACTTTCTTAACAAGCCAACAGTAGTAAACACCAACAGAGTTAATCTATCAAATTGATTACATGAATTAGTTTCAATGCCAATGTACAAGAAGAGATATGACTTTAATCTTATCTTTTGGTTTTAAATATATAAATCTATTACATTTTCAATTACGTAAATACACTAAAGCTAAAGTCTTTAGTGTTGTAGGAGGTTATTATTTAAAAAAAAAATCAATTAAAGCCCAACAAGCACAGACAAAATTAAACTGGTGCAGTTTTGAAACGCCCAAACAAGAGAATTTAATTTTACTAATTTATGTATCTACTTCCCTTCTGACAGTGAGTCACAACTTACAACAACACCTTGCAAGTTCAAGAATGGATAAGGCAAGGATAGTCACTTTCATATCACCCAAATACAATTTGTATTTCCTGTGTTGAAAGAAAAGAATGAAAATGTCTATAAGGGACAGCTTTGTCTCACTCCTTTGCTGATCTGGAACCGGTCTGTTTCACAACATTCCATCTACATTGTGATTTCCAATCTCCTCTACAAGAGGTTCTGGAATTTCCGTTTCCCTAATGATACTACTCAGCTTGGCATAGCTAACACAAAGGCCTTTTTATAATGAATGGAACTCACATTGGTATATTTTTGGGTATTCTTTGGCTTTCTCCAACATGCATTATCAAAAATGTCTCTAAAGCAGGGGTGTCAAACTCTATTTCATTGAGGGCCACATCATGGTTGTGTTGGACCTTGGAAGGGGACCGTGGCCAGGAAGTGTGGTGTCCAGCTTAACATTGCCTGTGGACTCCTGAGCTCCGTTTTTTGCTGCAACGGCCTCTGCGGCCCTCCTGGGCTCCATTTTTGCTGGCAGAGGCACTGCGGGCCGGTACTTCACTATTTCAAGGGCAGCCCCACAGGCCAGATCTAAGTAGCCAGTGGGCCAGATCCGGCCTGCGGGCCTTGAGTATGACACCCCTGCTGTAAAAGAAGTGCTATATACAGTTTATTTAAAAAGTCATTTACTCTGCTGTAACATTACCAGCTAAAATTCTTTTGATGACATCTGATTTTAATGTCCCAAAGGTGCTTTTTCAACCATGACCTACATGACTGAGCATTTCCACAAACATCTGATTTTAATGTGCTGACAATCACTCAGCTATAAACATCAGCCTGATAAAAAAAAGTGGTTTCTTAATATCATCTAGGAAAGCTTATGTCTCAATAGTGAATATAACCATTCACTGCATCAAATGATGGTTTGAGTTTTGTTTAGCATGTATTTCAAATCCAGCTATTACAGTTTATAGGCTTATGAGTTATGGCTTCCTGAAGGAACTAACTAATTCAATTTCTTCAGCAAACCACGGCTAAAATCTCCCAAGACTTAAGGCAATGGATGGTATCAAATTTTATGCTGCTTGTTAAGGTAGCTCAAAGCTTCTTAAGCAGGTTCTGGGAGAAGTTTCCATTCTAAGGCAATATTGGGTGAGGTTTTTTCACAAGCAAAGTTGGTGTAGAAGCTGATATTTCCACCGATCTGACATTAATAGTTCGGTTTTACCTTAGGCTGTGAACCCATTCAAGACCTTCTCAATGACCCATCATAATTATTTAAACAAGTAATTTAATTTAAATAAATATGGGAATGCCAGAAGGTCATGTACTTCAGTCTTGTTCATGGAGTTAGTAACTCCTGTGTAATAAACTCCTTGCTCAGGGAACATAAAAAAGGAAACATAAAAAGGATTCCACATTAGAGATTATCATTACCTTCTACCACTTTTTTTTTAAATGCATACCTTCACCTCCTATGTCAAATACAGACAGCATCCCAATATATTGGACTCTGTCACTATTCCTAAGAGCCCTGAAAATTTCCTTCTGAGGATAGAAGTGACCTGATCACCAATTTCTGGGAGAGTCAGACAGGAGATCAGGTGGACTCCTCCAAAAGCTACTGCTGAGCCTTTTAAATGTAAATGAAGCTGTTTCTTTGTAAAAACAACACAAAATACCCAACCAGTGTCATTGAAATTTATTGTGAAATATTTTATGTTGCTAATTAGGTAATAATGATGGATGGAGAGGACATTTCCTGACTTTTAAGTCAAACCTTATGACCTTTGAGGTCAGTATCGGTTAGGAAGAAATTACTGCTTTTAAAAAGTGGTGGAATTAAAAAAAAACAAAGCGACACTACCTTTTAAGGTTTTTGAACCCTGACCATGTTAAATTGCAAAAGATGTTATTTTGCAAGACACCAATTATTGGCTTGTAGGTTTGTAATACCTACATACAAAATACCTACATACCTACCTACAAAAATGTTGGTGCTGTTTAGAAAAGCAAAATACATTGAATAATAATACTGTTGGAAGAATTATCCTTCTGGGTTCAGTTCCAAGTGGGAAAGAAAGACACTGGAAACATGGTGACTGCTTGGAAAGATGGTTTAATGGTGGACAGGATCACATACATGCCTTGGGTGAAGAAAGAAGGAAAAGGGCTGAGATGCTAAGAGTCCCTTAGTTATATAACCTCTGTTGGGCCCCACCTTAGTGTTTCCTGTTCTTGTGCAAGAAATGTATCCCATTGGCTGTCACACTCCAAAGGGCGGGGGTCTTACCTAACTTTGTAGGCTTTGTCTGGACCACAGCAATCTCCCCAGGCCAGATGGGCAGAGGCCTTTATTATGTAGAATATTCTGGCCTAGGCCTTAATGGCCCATCCATTAACAAAGGTAGGGGTGAGCTTCTGCTTCTGAGGTGAGTTTCTGCTTCTGAGTTTTTAGGGGAAATATTCTGCCTTTTTAATATTTCCTAGGATATTTCATTTTTCTAGGACAGAGGTGGGTGCTAACTTCCTACAATACTAATAATAATGGGCATTGGAAAAATATCTGAGGGACAGTGAAGAAGATGCACTGAAGGTAGTACACAATGAAGGCTTGTGGAGTCTTGGGTAGACCAATCTGACCTATAAGAAAGACCAAATACATAAAAAAAAGACATGGCAAGGAAGAAGACATGGCAGGCAAAACAACAAGACCTGGCACTGGCTAAGAGCAGGAAAGATGAAGAAAGAAACAGAGCAATGTATTCTGGCTGCACAAAACCAAGCCTTAAGAAAAAATGCATACAGTATAAAAGCAAGAAACGAGAAGACAGCAATAGGCAGCAAATGCTGTCTCTGCAAAGAAACTAAAGAAACAGTGAACTGCCTAGTTATTTGCTGCAAGAAGTTCACTCAAATGGACTACAAACACCAGCATGAGAAAGTAGCAACAATAGGGCATTGGAATATCTGCAAAGATATCTGCAAGTAAGAAGGGGCAGGACATAACATAGACAAAATAATAGAAAACACAAGCAAAATTGCTCTGGGACTTTAGAATTCAAACAGGCCCCTGCCACATAACTCCTCAGACTTAAAAATTGTTAATAAGAAGGACAAAAAAGTCTGGAGAGTGAACATTGAGACAACAGAATAGCAGTGGAAGAAAATGATAAAATACAGAAAAATGGAATAACAGTTGGAAGGGTTTTTGGAGGTCTTCTGTCTAGTGCAACCCTCTTCTCAGGCAGGAGACCCTACAGCATTTCAGACAAATGGTTCTTCTTAAAAATCTCCAATGTTGGAACACCCACAATTTTTGAAGGCAAGCCGTTCTACAGGTTTATTCTTCTGTCAGGAAATTTCTCATTAGTTCTAGGATGCTTCTCTCCTTGATTAGTTTCCACCCGTTGTTTCTTGTCCTGCCTTCAGGTGCTTTGGAGAATATGTTAACCCACTCTTCTTTGTGGCAACCCCTGAGATATTAGAACATTGTTATCACATCACCCCCACTCCTTCTTTTCATTAAACTAGACATACCAAACTCCTGCAAGACTTTTTCTAATGCTTTAGCCTCCAGTCCTCCAAACATCCTTGTTACTCTGCAAATTGAAATAGACTTGGGCAAAAGAAAGCAAGGATAGTAGCAGTAGTAATAAGTATCTTGGATGCAATTCCAAAAGGACTGGAGCTGTACTTGAATACTATTGAGAAAATCACCATCACCCAAGTGCAAGAGTCAGCTTTACTTTGAACAGCTTGAATCTTAGAAGGATATCTTTAACACACCAAACAACACCTACCTATCCCAGAACCTTGGCAAGGGCTAGATAGGTTGATCAAAATGCCAAATGCTAAACATCTGGATGTCTGTGCAAGGAACCAATAATATCCTTTCTTCTTAGATGTTTATGGAATCATTCACACCCAAGTAGAACATGTTTGTTCATTATGTGCAAGCCAAACAGGTATGCTAAGTGTTAAGTTTGCATGAAGAGTCAGACGCGAAGAGCTTCAGTGGAGAGTTTATTAAGTGACTACAGCTCGAATGGACCCGTCTTGGCTGGGCTACGGCTGCTTCTTATAGCCAGCAGCCGTAGTTGCCGGCCAATCAGAGTGCAGGGTTTTCCCGCACTTTTTAAACCAATCCTATTTGACATTTTACAAGAACAATTCAAACTAAACCAATGACATTCAAACCTACATACATAACACTAAGAATTACCTTCCTCCTAAGATGTTGAAGAAAGAAACCCTCTCAGTTGCTTTCCCCTTGCTCGGAATAGATTGTCCCACCAGATTAAGATGGTTCCTTCCCTGTTGCTTTTCCAGGAAGTCACAACTGCCTTTGGAGCAGGAAGTGAATAATCAGAGGTAGCCATAGGAGGATGGATTGGTAGTTTGAAACCAGATAATTTTGGGTGAATGAATGAACAAATATATCCCAGCTTTTATTTAGGAGCTGAAGGAAGCATGTGTAGAACTTTCTTCTCTTGATTTTTTTCCACAACTTTGTGTGGTGGTTGCGTTGGCTTGATGATCAACCCATGACTTTTTGTGGTTGAGACAAACAATAAACATGGGTCTCCCTGCTCATAGCCCAATACCTTAAACATGATTACACTGTGTATGGGTTAATAACCACCCTAAGAGATTTTTGCTCTAATCAAAATGTTTATCTACCTATCCCACTTTTGTCTACTGGGATTAGACCATATAACAATTCCATGTCGGGATGCTGTTCCCACTGCTTTCAGCTACACTTTATTTGAAAGGAGATGGCAGAGATTGGGTTTACTGTGTGGAAGCACAAAGTCTTTATTTCTAGGCTCTTGGCCTTCTGGTCACCCTCTATTTTAAGGAATGGCCTTCATGAAGCCTGTGTTACAATTATGGTCTACATGAAACTGATGTTTCCAGACATTTTGCATTGTAACTCAATTGTTGTGATGTAATGATGGGAATTGTGATATAATATGGAAGGGAAGTTTCAGATTACATCTGGAATTCTGACTTGTTCTTGATAGGGTTCTTTGTTCTTAGACAAGGAAAACTTTCTCCTATTATGTCTTATTAGGAGTCATGGTGGTGCATTGGTTAGAATGCAGTATTGCAGGCTAGCTCTGCCCACTGTCAAGTGTTCAATCCTAATGGGGCTCAAGGTTAACTCAGCCTTCCATTCTTTTGAGGTGGATAAAATAGGGACCGAGATTGTTGGGGCCAATGTGCTGACATTAAACCATTCAGAGAGTGCTATAAAGTACTATGGAGTAGTTGTACATAAGTCTAAGTACTATTGCTTATGTGAAATATGACTAGCACCTTCATTTTCTGAACAGGCCTCTTAAATGATATTAAGCTGGGACACTGCATGAAGCCCAACCCATTTTCTACATCAAATTTCTCTTATTTCTCTGAGCATGCTGCCTGGAGAAGTAAGGAAGCCAAAGTTTAATATTTCTGAAGATTTTCTAATTAGGAAAGACTACCTAGAAATAAAATGCATAATTTTCTGTTGCGTCCTGAAATCGGGTTGCCAGTCATATTTAATAGAAGTTTGCCTAGGACTCACTGAAATCTACACATCACAGACAGGCACGTCTTTGGCTCTTTTCCAAGAAATTTTCTGCAATAGATAATTTTCTGCATGTAAGAAGAGAAAATAATATCGGGAATGTCCTTCAGTGATGTCAGAAAAACAATCTTGCTGACTCTGAGGAGTTTTAAAGGTGGCTTTAAACCTTTTAGAAAACAGTGAAAACAGATGCTTGAGGGAATCACATATTTGATTTTTGTATATCTGGGGAAGAGGCAAAAATAGATCAAGTTGCACTATCAAATTATTAGTCCATCTGGTTTAAGGATAACCTGTAACCTACTAAATAATATTCAACAACAACTTCTAGCATCTTTCACCACTGGCCATGCTGACTGGTAAGTCTTTAGACTCTTGAGGAGGACTTACAAAATGCCTACTTCTGGTTTAAACTGTCAAGAATGACACACACAAACACACAAACTAGACTTGGAACAGAATTGTTGTCTAATCCCACACAGACATGCCATCAATCAAATCTGAGATCTTCTGCACATGAGGCAGGTGTCCTGCTAAATTAATCATGTTGGTTGAACACCATCAATATATAGTCTCTCCTGGTTCAATTTCTCATTAACCTATTTTGTGTCGGTCCCTAAGCATGTTGCTGCTCCCTTCTCTTCAGTTTCCTTGGCCCTCAGGCTTAAGTTGGTATATAATGACCTTTGGCAAACATTGGTTCCTCACCTTCAGTTTCTGCTGGCCTCACTTGAAACATGGGAGTAATAATTGGGGTCAACACCTCTCACATCTTTAAACCTCTTAATGCTTTGAGGACACCTTATCTGGGCTTCACAGCCAAGCAGAATTGGACCCGGACTGTTCTTGGATGGCAAACTAGAAGGGAACTCCAAGGCTGTAGGTTAAAGTAGGATGTAAAAAAAATACTAGAAGAAAGCTTTATCAAGCTACTTCTGTATTTTTTTCAAGGATTTTTTGTATTAGTTTATAAAATAAAATTTTAAAAAAATTCAAAAGAAAATAGTGGGAAAGTAAGGGAGTGGGAAAGGAAAAGTGTAGGGCAAAACAAAAGAAAGAAAGAAAAGGTATTGACTTCCAACTCAATTTGGTGCAGTAGAATAAGATAAGAGCATCAAACCTCAAAGTTTTACTTATACATAGTAATAGAAACCAGCCTTTGCTACAGCAACAAAGCTATTTAAACTGTAAAACTCAAAATCAAAAGTTTCATTTTTTTCCCACCTCAAGCACAAAGTCCAGAAGTGGTTCCAAATAGAAACAAAAGTAATTGGTTTTTTTTTCTTTAATCAAAGTAGTCAATTTAGCCATCTGTGCTAACTTCCTCAACTTTAGCAGCCATTCATCTATTATGGGGATCAAAGTGTCCTTCTATTTTTGTGCATAATCTTTCTGCCATCAACTCAATGTAAACTGCTTCAAACTCAATTGCAGAAAGTATGACTTCAGCAACAGAGTGGTCAATGCCTGGAATGTACTACCTGACTCTGTTGTTACATCGTCTAAAAGTCTAACCCCCACTCCTTTAACCTCAAACTAACCACTTACCCCATTCCTAAGAGGTCTGTAAGGGGTGTGCATAAGTGCACCATCATGCCTCCTGTCCCTGTACTATTGTCCCCATTTATTTGAACCTATTTCCTGTATTCTTACTCATGTTTATACTTATACCTGTTATCTTGTAAGCGATTGACAAATCAAATAAATCAAATAAAATAAATAAATAAACATATATATAAAACATCAAATTCCGATTTTTCTCCCCAGGTCTTTATTGATTTCTGGTTTTATCTTTTATCTTCACTTTGAGAATCTTCTGCATTAAGACGTGAATCCTATTCCAATATATTCCTTTGCTGGAAGCCACTTCTGTATTGTGGCTAAAAAAATGCGTAGTTATAGCTATAAAAAGACTTGGAGCTGAACTCAACTGCAAGGAAATATCTTTCTTTTAATAGAAGATGAACCAAAGGGAAATACTTCCTTTGCTTGGCTTCTCTTTGTATTTTATGGTGAAGGAGAGTAGATGGACAATAACTCTGGGAAACAAATACTGTTGCCTTTATCTCTTGAGGTCTTCATCTGATATCCAGTAGCCATGTTATAGTGGTCAAATTTACAGCATTTATTATAAGGATTATTGAGATTGTATCTGCAAGGAATCTTGTGTGATGAAATGTATGCTATAAATGCCAAGGATCTGAGGTTGTAATAATGTAGGGAGAATGAAAACCAAAGTAACACCTTTCCCCTCCTGTTCCCCCCCGCCCAAATAAACTTCATGAGGCAGGTTGTGAAGGCATAAAACTGTCCTGTTTGTGAGTTGAAGGGAAGGTCCATACTGATATGTAGACAAGCACAAATAAATCTGAGTGAAACATAGGTATACAAAATGGCAAAAAAGAAAGAAGATAGGAATACTTTTGTTATGGTGCTTCCTATGACAAACAACTTTCAGTGTGTGATACAATCATTCTCAAACAGCCTAACTCAATGAATAGAACAGAACAGGACAGAACAGAACAGAACAGAACAGAATTCTTTATTAGCCAAGTATGATTGGACACATAAGGAATTTATCTTTGGTGCATATGCTCTCAGTGTACATAAGAAAAAATAAAATACATTCATCAAGAATCATAAGATACAAGACTTAGTGATAGTAATAGGTTACTAATAAGCAATCAAATCCTACTAGGAAACAAATAACACAATATAAATTGTAAAGATACAAGCATGGTTATAGTCATAAGTGGGAAGAGATAGGTAATAGGAAGGATGAGAAGAATAACAGTAATACAGTCTTACTAAATAGTTTGACAGCATTGTGGGAATTAGTTGTTTAGCAGAGTGATGACATTTGGGAAAAAACTGTCCTTATGTCTAGTTGCTCTGATGTGCAGTGCCCTACAGAGTCGTTTTGAGGGTAGAAGTTGAAACAATTTATGTCCAGGATGTGAGGGGTCTGTAGATATTTTCACAGCCCTCTTTTTGATTCATGCAGTATATAGGTCCTCAATGGAAGCAGGTTGGCAGGTTGGTTGTTTTTTCTGCAGTTCTATATAATGTAACATTAAATTATCTACCTTTATTTATCCAATTTTGATGAGCAGCACAGTGGCCTGGAGGTGAAGACACTCACCTCTCCCTCAGAAGGTTGAGAGTTCAATCCTAGGCAGTGACAGATGTTTCTCTATCAGGACACAAAGAGAAAATATCAGCTTTGAACTCTGTGTAGGCGCCAGGAAGGGCATCTGGACAGTAAATGCTCAGCTCCATTCAGTCGCCCTGACTCCACCTCAATAAAAAGGATTACAGCATTGTAAAAATAAAAAAAAATATCCAGTTTGGTAATTTAACTTTAGCTCACTAAAATTACTTTACACCTCTCTTTAAAAGATGCCTCTTTCATTTCCTTCTGTTTTCCAGAATAACTACACACTCTAGGACCAGAGAGATTGACAGAAGAGAGCTAAATTTGCAAGAAGGCAAATTCCACATACAAAGGGGATGGGACTTTGATTGTAACATTGGTTGCTATCTTGCACATTCCCACACAGCATCGGGAATGGTGGTAGAAATGTGTCAAAATCTGCAAGATGGCAGATACACTATTGTAACTGAAATCCCACATCTTTTCTTTTAAATCCTTCCTCAAAAATCACTTTTCCTGTCATGCCTCTGGTGGAGACTGACTCTGAGGGAGAGGAGGAACAGCCGACAGGGAGTGGAAGTGTGGCTCCAGAGGTTGTGGAGGAGGCTGGGGAAGGACAGAGGCCAGCTGGGCAGTCAGAGGAGGACCCAGGCCTATCCCCTCTCCATCCTAGGGCATGCAGGGAGGAGAGGATAAGGGAGAGACATGGTCTATGGGGAGGAGAGGGCCTTGATCCTCTTCATGGGCTGCAGCTGTGACAACTGGATAAGAGGACAGATATGCGTACGAGCCAGTGCTGGAAACAAAGCATGGAAATATCTCTAGTTTATTGTTCCTCTCTGAGTTTGACATCCTTCCCAGTGTGTGTTCTGATATCTGTGGACATCTTCAAGACCTTATCTTGCCTGGTTTGTGTTGTTTTTTACTCTTTATAATTTAAATGACATTTCCTCCTTCTTGTAACTGCTTGTGTGGGAATTTTTTGTCTCCATTCAAGGATATTTGGAGTTTGGAAGCAAAGTGAAGGAATAAAAGAGGCTTCACCTGTTTTTTTGTGACTGTGTTTATTTTGCATCCCACCCTGGATCATCACATTTCCATCTAGAGCAGGGAAGTCCAATCTTAGCAAGTTTAAGGCTTGCGGACTTCCACTCCTAGAATTCTGGGAGTTCCTGCTATTTGGGGAATTCTGGGAGTTGAAGTCCACAGCTCTTAAAGTTACAAGGTTGGACATCCCTGATGTATTTTGTAAATTCTTTGAAGCCAACATCTTTAAGGCAAACTTCTTTCCTGCTTCTACATGGAGTACATTAAAAAGAAATATATATTTGCTGCTGCTGCTGAAGACGATGACAATCATTGTCTGTTGTCTTTCCTTTTGTTTCTCTAAAGTCTTTCCAGAAGAAGACAAATATGGAACTCTCCCAGACTGTATTTACTAATTATTTTTTTGCCATCAATGTTATTTTTACTGATATGGCTGTTGCTGGATTGGTGGCTGATGTTTGGCCAGTTGTTGTAACTACCATATGTTTAGATGTCATTATTTTAAATTGGTTTATTTACTGTGAATGTGTTAATTGTAATTATACAGTGAAGGTTTTAACTATCACTTGTAAACCATGAGTCCATGATAGATTTGGCAGTGTAAAAAATACAATATATATTACTATATATATATATATATATATATATATATATATATATAATATATTACTTTATCATCATTATTATATACTATATATATATCATTATTATTATTGTTATTATCTTCAGTATAATTTTCTATTATGTTGTTAATCATATTTATTTATTAAAAACATATTTAAAGTTCCTTGAAAGAGCTCAGGAGTTCATACTATTTTTATGTTCACTATTTAAAGAAGCATTTTTATAAAGGATGCTAGGAAAGCCATTGACTAGGGCAAGTTCTGTTTTCTATAAAAAGCCCAAGTAGAATGATAGAAAGATGCTCCTGTCTAAACAAGCCTATGAATTGGCCTGGAGGATATTCTGTCGCTCTACTAAAAAGACAACTGCTACTGCATGAATATATTGTGTTGTGTATAAGAAGCACTCAGATTTGCACACTGGAGTTCCCATTGCAAAGTTGATGGAGCATGCTCTAAAGACTACAGCTCATTTTTCATTAGTTCTGAAACAGAGATTAAGCTGACTCCAAAGCCTGCATCTTTCAGATCTCTACCATCACACCAAAAAATGGTGCAATTGCCCAAGGTATCAATTTACCTACCCGTTTCTTACCTTTGCACACATTGTTACCTTCTCCAGAGACAAAAACAACATCCACAGCTTCTAAGCAATGTTTACAGCAACTTCAGATCTAGCAACGATCACATTCTTGTAATATTTCTTTCTAAATAGCCACATCATAAAACTTGCAGCTGGACAGCTACTTTCTAGAGTGACAGTAAAAAATGGGAAGATATGTGGAAAGAATTTGGAGGGGGAGGGAAAAAATTCTTTTCTGAACAAACAAGTCACTAGGTTGCACCTCTGACCTCTTTTTCTCTTTCCTTTCTTGCAGGTTGAGGGACAGGATTATTGTAGTGATATTTACGGTGAGAAAATGCAGGGCTGCTGGTTCAGTCTGCAGCATATGGATCAAGTCCCCTTTGAGCCAGCATCATTTTCAACGTTGGCTAGTTGAAACACGGTACATCTAGACAGTTGGACTAGATATACCAACTATTATTATTATGTAAGATTTAATCTTCAATTCAATTAACAGTCTGGAACTGGAAAAAAATTAACAGTTCAGGTTCTAACCAAGGACCTAACAGCTATTCAGGTAACATCTGAGTATATAAGCAGTTCCGAGTAAGATGGTTTTTTGCAAACTCAGAATATTCAGGTGTAATAAATTCTAAATTTCCATATATCTAGGCAGCCCTTTGGATATTGCTCCATGGACTCCTATTACTATTGCTACAACCGTTTATTTCTTCCTCCACAATCGCTCAACGTCCATTTGCAAATCATGATGTTTTGTTATTTTTTCTAGCTCTTTCCCTTCAATTCATGGTATTATTATGATTTAAGATTCAATCTTCAGTTCGATTCATAGTCTGGGACTGGTAAAAACTTAACAGTTCAAGACCTAACCAAGAACCTAACAGCTATTCAGGTAACATCTGAGTATATAGGTAGTTCCGAATAAGGTGCTTTTGCAAACTCAGAATATTCGGTCTAATAAGTTCAAAAGCTTTTTGGGTGTTACTATTATTGTTATTCTTTTATTCATTAAACATGAAACTCAATCAACTGAACATTTTAAAATGTATCACAAATACCAGTGACTGGTGTTAATGGTTGATATGGTTGCTGCCAGCGTCCTAGGTATCAACCAAGAATCTTCTTAAAATATACGATGTTCCAAGTAGCAGTTTTTCACAGTTCTGCTGGTGTTATTGCAGGAAACTGAAATTTCTTGATGTGTTTTGTAAAATTCTTGGACATGGTATCAAGTGCCCCAATGGCAATGGGTACCACTGTTACATGTTTCATCCGTAACCATGTAGTTTGATGGCCAGCTCACAACATTTTGTGATTTTTTTCCAGTTCTTTTTCTTCAATTCTGGCATCTCTTGGTACAGCAATATCAATAAATTGCACGCTTTGGCCCTCGACAACTGTAATATCTGGTGTGTTGTGTTCCAAATGGCGATCTGTCTGTATTTGAAAGTCCCGCAAAGATCTTCACCGTCTCATTCTCGACAACCTTTTCCACTTTTTGTTCCCATGACTTTTCAGATACAGGTAGGGCATATTTTTTACATAATGACCAGTGAATTAATTTAGCAATGCGTCATGTCTAGCTTTGTAATCAGTTGGCACAATTTTGTTGCTGTTATGATTCTTCAACTGGCATTATCCTTCATACACATCTGGTTCTTTCCAAGAAACTCAGGATGGCAGCTGTGATTTACACTGTTATGCAATATATATAGTAATAGTAGTAATTGATGGTCTTTGTGATCCCTTACAATTTTGTTGTTCTGTGACTCAATTAGAGCTGATGGGCAAGCAACATCCTTTCTCCATCGTTTGTCTTCAGAAATTGCCCCTACACATGAAGATTCCAACTTCTCAACCATTCCCTCTTCTTCCTAATTAGCTAATTAGCAAGATACTTCCTAATGTCCCCATTTAACATCACCATTGTCCTAAACCTTTAAAGAAAGATATGATAGCACTAGAAAAGATGCAAAGAAAATTAAAAAGGAAATAAAAATGTTCATACTGTAGAGCTCCTTCAAGATGAAAAACTGTAACAATTGGATTTCTCTAGTTTGGAATGAAGGAGATTAAGACGACAAAAGTGTCTACAGTTAGACATGCATGTCATAGCACGAATAGAAACAAGCTTTCTTTCCTTCTTATATGTTGGAATTCCACTATACTTTGACGTATGTGAAGATCTAATTCAAAAGAAGTTTCTAAGATGGAAAGAAAGAGAAGGGGATAATCAGCAGCAAGGTGAATGGACTTAATTATAGTGGCACTTTTGACACACCTGAAGGATCAAGTTAGGGATAAATCATAAAGGGAAAAAAATCTATGTGGTCACTAAGAGTTTACACTGCATTGATGACATATAACCAATCAATGTTGCAATTCAAGGTTATTCATTGCAATTAAATTCAAGGAGATTCAAGACAAATAGAAATAAATGTTTGTTGTTATTTGTACACAGATGGCAGAGTTAAATGGTGGACTTTGTTGCCAGCAGATGTGCAAATTTCAGGCACTTTGAAAGGATTTAAAAGGGGATTGGTTAGATTCATGAAGGATCAGTCTATTCTTGGCTACTAATTTTGACGGTGGTTTATTGTCTCCTGTATTGTGGGCAGTGAACCTTAAACACTGGGAGAAGAATAGAATACTTTATTGGCCAAGTGTGATTGGACACACAAGGAATTTGTCTTGGTGTAAATACTCTCGGTATACATAAAAGACACATTTGTTTAAGGACCAAGAATCATAACGTACAACACTTAATGATAGTCATAGGGTACAATCAGCAATCAAATCATACTAGGAAACAGTCAATATAAATCGTAAGGACACAAGCAACAAAGTTATAGTCCTACAATCACAAGTGGGAGGGGATGGGTGATAAGGAGTGATGAGAAGATTAACAGTAATAGTAGTGCAACCATAATATAGCAATATAGTAATAGAGGCAACCATTGAAGGGGGCTATTGCCCTTCAGCCCAGGCTTTTAGAAAACAATTATTTAAATTTAATTGTTTGGTTTCTCTTTTAATGTACAATGGAAAGAAAATGAAGGGAAGGGCCTAGAGAAGCATACAAAAATACACATTGTACACAAAAAATACTTAAAGATCACATGAAATAAAATCCTTTCATCTTATCAGTCCTGTCATCACATCACTAAAAACCTAGGTCAAAGCATTAAAAAAACAGGTCAGAAACCATGTATTCTGTCACCCAAAACTGTAAGTCTGGGGCAACTCCACCTATCTACTGAACACTAAACTGAGCTCTGACCATTTTTGCTGTCCTTCATGCTCCTAAGTCCATCATTATTCATATCCTGAGAAATCCTGATACCTCCATGCCTTAAATGTAATGCTCCTTATGATGCCACATTAACAATCCTATTGATAGTAAAGCACAATGGAATATTAATAGAACAAATCCATATTATTTACATAGGTCCATTTATAGAAAAATGTCCAAGTTTTACACTTCCAAACCTAATAAAGTTGATAATTAGTCCTTTAAAAACATTCTCTGGAGAATCAAATAAATATGAATAAGTACATTTCGGGAAATCAATCTCATCTTAATATAAGGAGAAATATATTTAATATTTTCAAAAAACCTTTACCTAATATAGGATGTGTGAAGTCATTATTCTAAAGGTCTTGCAAATATCTAACACCCACTTTAGTATATCCTTGATTGTTCATATATAATATGGTAGGTTTAGGAGTTTCTAAGTTATGCTCCAATAGTAATAATAATACAGGGGTTTTATTGGTGCTAACTGCAAAATCAAGAGGTGTTTTAGAGGAATATTTTGACATTTTAGTTTACCTAAATTCTTCTTGCAATTGCTCTAGTGGTTTGACGTCTTCACAGGAAGTAAACTGATCTAAGGAATATTCTTTGTTGTTCATGACTACTCTTCCACACCCAAATGTCTACCCACTCTTTTTAAATGGTGACTATTCCAACATGTAACTTAATACCACAAATAAAGATCAAAATTATATTTTTCCCCAACTATTTCCAATGTGCCCTGCAACTTTTAAGGCAGGAAATACCTATAGCTAAAGCGAAGTGCTTGCTATGATTTCAAAGTTTCAAAATAACTTTCCAACTCTGCCCAAATAGCTTTTGGACATGATAAATCTGAATTCTATAAGAAACAATTGGTAATAATCATAATTGTCAAAGCAGTAGTAATAGTACTGCTATATAATAATAAACCTTCAATCAGGACAATTAAAGCCCTATGATAAAGTCATATGAGAACCATAAAATAGTTAATCTAGGAGTTTTTCCCATAAAACATTTTGAAATATTTTATCCAACTTCTTGAACTAAAGTTATTAACATGTGACTACAACTCATGAAATAAATCTTGAAGTAATATGAATTTGCAATACAATTTTTAATATATCTTTGTGTTGATTTTCATCTGAGAATTGTAAAATGTTAAGATACTGTTGCCAACTATAGTAGTCTATTCAGAATCTGCTCTAAATATAATTGTTGCTTGCGAATTCTGCTATTCTGCTATTCTTGATTTATCTGAAAAGAGACCAGCCCGTTTTCTGGTGTGCAGAAATACCATTAGGAAAAGACTAAAAAAAAAATCTCCATCCTAATATATTGAAAGGTAAACTGGGTCGAACAGTAAAAGTATGGTAATTCAGATGCTGTAACATTATCCTCATGTCAAAATACTAAGTCTGTTTGTAATTGCTATAAAAAGATTGCAAATCACTTCTTTTTTTCTTTTTGTTAACCATATTTTTTTTCTATTTTCTGATTTTTTTCTACTTTTCTTCCCTTTTTTTTCTGTCTTAATCTTATTTCATAATTAGCTCGATACCTGTGCTTCGTTATGAAACAATGTGGTTTGGCTTAGTTTTTGGGGAGGAAAAATATTCTGCCTCTGCCTACCAGCATCCATTGGTATTCATCTGGTTAGCATCCTGTCAGTGTGTGAAAGAGGTGAGGGCTGTTTGGAAACTGAAACAGTATTTGCTGTGTGAACAAGGAGACAACAAAGAGCCTGGGCATGGCTTAGCTCAACTGTTCTGTAAGAAAGCTGCTTGGTGCTGTGAAACTGAAACTCCTCTCCTCTGCTTGTGTTGTGCATTTAGAACAGATTTCTTTTCAAGTGGGGAGGGGAAGTAGAACTCCTTAGCATCAGAGCATGTTAATAATAATATACAAAATACTAATGCTCTGATGGTCATTTTGAGAAATCCTTTCTTAGTGAGGACCTTAAAAGCCAAGAGGAACGTCCGTGCCAAATTTCAAGTTTGTAGGCTTTACGGTTCTGGAGATTTCATGATGATGCGTGAGTGGTATTTCGCTTTTATATACTGTATATAGATAACTTTTACTATTATTAAAATCTTTAACAAACTTATTTTTAGATAAATGAATAATCTCTCCCTAGCTACAGCTAAAATAAAGGAGAGCAGAAGTACATTCCTATTTGGAATATTCCTATTCTCTACTCCTGCCGCTATTACAAGAAAAGCAGTCCTGAACTTAGCATATGGCATTGGTGCCTTCATCTGGTCCACCTTGGTGCACTGACAGTTCTTTAGGCATGATCTGATTTTGCCAAAATTTCTTATTGACAAACTCATCCTATGTCCTATGAGGACACTCTGAAAGTTCTTGGGATGTTTAGCTTGGAGAAAAAACTATGTCGGTTCACATGTCCCTTCTCTGTGAGCAAAAGATAAACATAACTACACACTGAAGTAGGAAGGTCCAATCAATTCAATAAACATTGGAAGTGACAGGATCATTGAACTCAGAATCTTGCTTCTTCTACCCACTCCATTCTACCAGAGGACAAAACATTTAATTGTAGTCCACACAAACCATGGACTAGCATGTTGTATGAAACCAGGCATAGACTAGATATCTGTATTTTCAGCCCCATCTTTATCATTTGCACCGTTGACTCACATCAATTGCTGTCAAGCCAACTTTGATCTTGGCTGCTTGAAGCAAATGTTGCCATTCTCGATCAGACATGCCACTGACGCACTACTCATCCCATAAGACTTTGTATTCTTATCATAAATTGTCATAAAACTCTGTTGTGATGTGCTAGAAATGTCCCCTGGGGGCAGAGTTTAAAGGTATCATATATCAGAATGAGTATGGAGCCAATCACAGTCACCAGGGAACATCCAGCATAGCTGGAAAGAAATTCAAGCTCCTAAAATGTTCTCTAAATGAATATTTGATGTTTTGTAATCTCTGCACAAAAATGATGATGATGATGAAAAACAGTATAAATCATTTATTCCTCTCCAATCCCTTCTATTGTAGTATGCTGAAGGAACATTTTGTGATTAGATGTCTCTTAGCTAGTTTAGCTACTTAATGAAACAAAGCAGCTCCCTCCTTACATATGACAGGTAGTCCTCAATTTATGACCACAATTGAGTCCAAAAAAATTCTTGTTGCTAAGCAGTTGTTAGGTGAGTTTTGCCACATTTTATGACTTTCCTGGTCACAGGTGTAAAGTGAATCACTGAATTTGTTAGTAACTTGGTTGTTCAGCGAATCTGGATTCCCCGTTGACTTTGCTCATCAGAAGGTCATAAAAAGTAATCATATGAGCCCAGGACACTGCAATCGTCATAAATGTGAGCCAGTTGCCAAGCATCTGAATTTTGATCACTCAATCATGGGGATGTTGCAACAGTCTGTTGGAAGAAATATCCTTCTGAGTTCAGTTCCAAATGGGGAAAAAGACACTGGAAACATGGAGGCTGTTTGGAAAGATGGTTTAATGGTGGACAGGATCACATGCCCTGGATGAAAAAAGAAGGAAAAAAGGGCTGAGATGCTGAGAGACCCTTAGTTTTATAACCTCTGTTGGGCCCCACCTCCTGTTCCTGTGCAAGAAATGTATTCCATTGGCTGTCAGACTCCCACGGGCAGGGGATTTAGCTAACTTTGTAGGCTTTGTCTGGACCACATGTCTTCACCTGAGTGTTGGCTGATACAATCTTCCCAGGCCAGGTGGTGAGATGGGTAGAGGCCTTTATTATGTAGAGTACTCTGGCCTAGGCCTTAATGGCCCATTAGCAAAGGTGGGGAGGGCTGAGTTTCTGCCTCTCTGAGGTGAGTTTCTGCTTCTGAGTTTCTACTCTTTTTAGGTAAAATATTCTGCCTTTTTAGTGTTTCCCAGGATATTTCATTTTTCTAGGAGAGGGGTGCTAACTTCCTACAAGTTGTAAATATAAGAATTGGACATAAGTCACTTTTTTCAGTACTGTTTGTAGTTTTAAACATTCACTAAATGAATTGTTAAAAGTCAAGGACTATCTGTAGTTACATCTGGGCAGAGAATTTAAACATTACTAGGAGACCCTGAGCAAAACAATATTTCCCCCCACATTTTCCTCTGTCACTCAGCTTTCACTAAATTGGTATCACTGGTGGGTTTCAAAATATTTTACTACCGGTTCTGTGGGTGTGGCTTGATGGCCATGGCATGGCTTGGTGGGCGTGGCAGGGGAAGGATACTGCAAAATCCCCATTCCTCCCCATCCCACTAGCCTGCTTTTCAGATCTGTTCTCCTATGCAGGGTAACAAAAGAAGACCCAACCAATCAGCTGGGACTCAGGAGGCAGAGAATAGATGGGGCGGGGCCAGTCAGAGGTGGTATTTGCTGGTTCTCCAAACTACTCAAAAATTTCACTCTCCAGAACTGATCAGAACCTGCTGAATACCATCTCTGATTGGTATCCTCCTGATGTGTTGCACCAGCAGTGAAGGTGTTAAGAGTAGATTGGGATAGAGACCCAGGGACAAGCCAACATTCCATCATGGAACTCATTAGGTTAAATCCACGCAAGGCACAATCAACTGGACTCATACAAAACTTGAACTAAAATCATATAAAACATATTATGGTTTAACATAATATATGGACCAAATTAGAGAATTGTTTCTTGAGAAATAAACCTATATGTTGCTGAATTTGCCTTGAACACCTGGAAGAGAAATGAGTATAAATCTAACACAAGGAAGGAAGGAAAGAAAAAAAAACCATCACCCCTTGGTCAATTATTTGGGATTTATGAAACCCATACTTCTGGGGGATTACAATTTCTCTCTAAAACCTAGACACAAAGGCTAAGCAAGCGAGCCCTTGGACAGAGGGGAGGATAGTGATTGCCCATATCTAACTGGACCATGATTCATATTGTCCTTGACCAAACTGGTAATGGAGTCCACAATATCTGAACAACCAAAGGTTTTGACTTCCTGTCTAATGACATCTATTATCTGATGTTCAAGAAGAAAACAAGGTGTTATTGGGCAAGTGTTGGCCAGACCTTAAAGTATGTTCTCACCGCAAAATGACTTTGGAAATGCTATGTTGAAAAAGTAACAGAGATGTTTGCTGTTAAAAAGATTTAGAAAACACAGTAGGTATTACTCTTTAAAAATGTCTATGGAAATTCTCAGTCACCCAGGTCATGGTTGTTCCAAAGATGCTTTTACAAAAGGCAACTTGGTTTTCTTTGTTTTCCTTGGAGACATTTTGCTTCTCATTCAAGAAGCTTCTTCAGTTTTGGAAGAAGCTTCTTGCATGAGAAGCTAAACATCTTCAAGGAAAAACAAAGAAAGTCCTGTTGCTGTATGAAACAGCATCTTTGGGACTCTTTCAAAATATTCTGGAAAGTTAGGGATTCCATGCAGGTAAGTGAATACATGAGGCTGGGGAGTGAGTTTTCTATTATTATTATATTATCAACTTTAATTTTTCCTGTAGGGAAAGTCTCTTTCCCTATATCTAACATAGAAATATAGTAACAAACCATTTATATAGGTCAAGTCATAGTTTCTTTAATCATAATTAAATGATTAAACCATTTAAATGAATGAGCCACAACTGGCTAGGATCACACAAGATGTTAAGCAAAAAGCAACCAAACCCATAAAATGAGTTAATATGATGTGTGAATTAAGTCTCTGTTTCTTTGGTAGTTCCAGAAGTAACTGAGTCATTGTGGTTGGTTAAGATGGACATTTTAATAGAACAGATCTCAAGATCGTTTGAAGAAGTTGACCTAGGTAAGAGGCATGCTATATATTCTACTTTGAGAGTCTGGTGGAAATATAGGACATAAACCTTTTTTTAAAAAAAAATCAAATTGCTTAATGGGAAAACAATAACCTGAAATCAATAAAGACTAGTGCCTAACTGAGAAATTGTTTTTTCTCTGGTAGTTCTCATCTAGTTTAACAAAGGAAGATTTGCTTCAGGTTTTTAGAAGCAACCGACAATGAAATTCTCACAAATGCAGTGTATAGGTGAAACTCGAAAAATTGGAATATCGTGCAAAAGTTCATTTATTTCAGTAATGCAACTTAAAAGGTGAAACTAATATATGAGATAGACTCATTACATGCAAAGCAAGATAGTTCAAGCTGTGATTTGCCATAATTGTGATGATTATGGCTTACAGCTCATGAAAACCCCAAATCTACAATCTCAGAAAATTAGAATATTACATGCAATCAATAAAACAAAGATTGTACATAGAACAATATCAGACCTCTGAAAAGTATAAGCATGCATATGTACTCAGTACTTGGTTTGGGCCCCTTTTGCAGCAATTACTGCCTCAATGTGGCATGGAAGCTATCAGCCTGTGGCACTGCTGAGTTGTTATGGAAGACCAGGATGCTTCAATAGCGGCCTTCAGCTCCTCTGCATTGTTCGGTCTCATGTCTCATCTTTCTCTTGGCAATGCCCCATAGATTCTCTATGGGGTTCAGGTCAGGTGAGTTTGCTGGCCAATCAAGCACAGTAATCCCATGGTCATTGAACCAGGTTTTGGTGCTTTTGGCAGTGTGGGCAGGTGCCAAGTCCTGCTGGAAAATGAAGTCAGCATCCCCATAAAGCTTGTCTGCGGAAGGAAGCATGAAGTGCTCCAAAATCTCCTGGTAGATGGCTGCGTTGACTCTGGACTTAATGAAGCACAGTGGACCAACACCAGCAGATGACATGGCTCCCCAAATCAACACAGACTGTGGAAACTTCACACTGGACTTCAAGCATCTTGCAGTGTGTGCCTCTCCATTCTTCCTCCAGACTCTGGGTCCTTGGTTTCCAAATGAGATGCAAAAGTTTCTCTCATCAGAAAAGAGGACTTTTGGACCACTGAGGAACAGACCAGGTCTGTTTTTCTTTAGCCCAGGTAAGATGCTTCTGACGACATTTGAAGCCCATGTCCAGGATCCGTCTGTGTGTGGTGGCTCTTGATGCACTGACCCCAGCCTCAGTCCACTCCTTGTGAAAGTCCCCAACACTTTTGAATGGCCTTTTCCTGACAATCCTCTCCAGGCTGCGGTCATCCCTGCTGCTTGTGCACCTTTTCTTCCACACTTTTCCCTTCCACATAACTTTCTATTAATGTGCTTTGATACAGCACTTTGGGAACATCCAACTTCTTTTGCAATTACCTTTTGAGGCTTTCCCTCCTTATGGAGGGTGTCAATGATGGTTTTCTGCACAACTGTCAGGTCAGCAGTCTTTCCCATGATTGTGATTCCTACTGAACCAGACTGAGAGACCATTTAAAGGCTCAGGAACCCTTTGCAGGTGTTATGGCTTAATTAGCTGATTAGAGTGGGACACTTTGAGCCTAGAATATTGCACCTTTTCACAATATTCTAATTTTCTGAGATTGTGGATTTGGGGTTTTCATGAGCTGTAAGCCATAATCATCACAATTATGGCAAATCATGGCTTGAACTATCTTGCTTTGCATGTAATGAGTCTATCTCATATATTAGTTTCATCTTTTAAGTTGCATTACTGAAATAAATGAACTTTTGCACGATATTCTAATTTTTTGAGTTTCACCTGTAGTAAGTTGGCACTAAGTTTGGAAATTTGCCAGGTTGTGTATGTGTGTGTTGTATGAGTGAATGTGTGTGTACATGTGCTGCCTTTATTCTATAATTTCTCCAGCATTCTGCAACATTCCTGAGTTTCCATAGTTCTCTTAAATCACATGAGAAAAGAACATGGAGGGAATTCCTCTCATGAAGCATTTTCACAAGTGGTGTCCCTTCTTCACACCTTGAGAAATATCTGAAGATGTTCTCTTTTCCTTGGAAAAATTGAGAAAAATCCTTCACTCAACTTTGCCACCTGCAAATTCAGAGAAGAATTTGAAGGTCATTTGTGTTTAACAATAACACATATTAATAATTAAGTTTTGCACATAAGAGAGCCTTGGGTAGCTTTAGACACCAACCTAGACATAGAAGAGTTTGGAATGCTTGTTTGGGTATCTTCCCAGTATTTTATCCCGAGGACAAATTAGTTTCACTGCCCCCCCCTTGCTTCTGCTTATGTTTCTTGAAAAGAAGATAGGTAATTACTTTTTGCTGATCTCTGAGTGGAAAAGCCAACATGAGTGTGAAGTATGATTATCCCATTTTTCCTCAATTTGGTGGCGCCCTTAATGAACATTTAATGAAGACTGTGACATCTGAAATTGTCTGAAGCATCCCAGTATGAGCAAGATAACAGGGGCAGAGCCAACACCGGCTTATTTTCTGTGGTCTTTAATTAGAGATGGTGTGTGTGTTTGTTTTTAATTCATTTAATTTGTACTCTCTGTTTAAATAACTCCTTGGCAACAGTTGAAAAGGATCGCATTTTTTTTTATTTGAAGATTTAGGCAGAACCAAGTGAACACTTGACTTCATCAGACAAGAGTCATGTCACAATTTTGCCAGGCACCAGAAAACCAGGTTCAAAAAGGGCAAAGGAAGGGTTGAGGAATTCAGGTCAGAAGAGTTGCTGGAACAGCTTTCCAGAGCTGGGATGGCACCACCCAGAATGATCTGCCCTCTGTAAAGCCTCAGATTATGAGTCTGGCATCCATGTTTTAGAGATAGAAAAAGGAAGACGGTTGAGAGAAGGGACTACAACCCCTTTCCCTGCGTGAAATGCAGATAAGGATGGGGGAGAAATCAAGGTTGACTCAGGCATGATGTCCATCAGAGGCGCCAACTTGTGGCATGAGCTTGGGAGGTGACCCTCATACAAGGTTGGGAGGATGATTGAATGCCATCTCTACCAATGGAAAGGAAAAAGACACAAGAGTCTGACACACCCAGCAGAAGACTTCTCAGAAACTTTGGCTCCTGGTTGTCTCAGGGCAAAAAGCTACCTAAACATTTCAGATGATTGCAGGGATGTGGTTTTCTCCTAAACCTAATCCATGGTTTGCTTAATTATGGTTTATTGAATGAGCCACAATGGGCAGAATTCTTACCTTGGGCCAAGACTTCATCTTGGTTTGAAATCAAGAGTAGTTGGCTACAAAGATTTTATTTATTACATTTATATGCCATCAATCTCATTGCCAAGTGACTCTGGCTAGTTTACAATGACATAAAAGAATAATATAAAACACTTAGAATATGAATGAATGAATGAATTCTTTATTGGCCAAGTATGATTAGACATACAAGGACATTTGTCTTGGTGCATATGCTCTCAGTGTATATAAAAAGAAAAGATACATTCGACAAAAATCATAAGATACAACACTTAATGATTGTCACAGGGTACAAATAAGCAATCAAATCATACTAGGAAACAGTCAATATAAATTGTGGATTAAATGAATCAAAAGACATTGAGCATTAAAATTAAGACATCAAACAATATCATCCCAATCCAAACTAAACCAAACCAAACCACTTAATGGCTTAGTGCAGTGTTTCTCAACCATAGCCACATGAAGAGGTCTGGATTTCAACCCCCAGAATTCCCCAGCCAGCCTGAGCTAGTGCATGCACCTGGCTATCATCAGAGCTCCTTGCCATGAAGGAAACCAAATGAATATGCGGTGATGATAAAGAAAAGAATTTCTCCTCCATGCAATGTTGGATTTTGGGATGAGGCAGAACCTAATGCAGAGGTCTCCAAACTTGGCAGCTTTAAGACTTGTGGACTTCAACTCCCAGAATTCTGGGAGTTGAAGTCCAGTCTTAAAGTTGGGACACCTAGTGCATTAAGGTAGCCATATCCTATCTTCTGCATGCTAATTTATTCCTCATTGTCCAGTGGTCTTGTTTCTCAGTAGCCTCTTCCCAACCTTTGAATCAGTTCCATGACTCACTGGATGTCTATACTATACGCATGGAATAATATGCTAGCATTCTCAAAATATTACACTTGGCATCTACATCAAGGAATGAAATAGAACACTGAGTAATTCCTACAACCCCAAAGCCAAACTGTAGCAGGTATTCTTCCTGTAACTTAAGAAGCCTTTTCTAACCTAAGGCCACTCTGGCTAGAAAAATGAGCACTGCAAGCAATGAAATCTGAAGGTTGCTGGGTTGGGAAAGATGTCTCTATCCCAGGGGCACCTATGAGGGCAGGGAATGTACAAAATCTGCAAGATGGCAGGGATGGTTTTCCAAGTGGAATTTGATCCCAAACCATTTCTACCTTCTTGTAGATTTTGCCTCATCCCCATTCTGGGGTTCCTCTGCTCTTTACACTCACTTTTGATCAGTGGTGGGATTCAAAAAAATTTACTACCGGTTCTGTGGCTTGGTGGGCATGGCAGGGGAAGGATACTGTAAAATCCCCATTCCCTCCCCACTCCTGGCAGAAGGTTACTGCAAAATCCCATTCCCTCCCCACCTCACTAACTTGCTTTCTAGCTCCATTCTCCTGTGCAGGGCAACAAAAGAAGACCCAGCCGATCAGCTGGGACTCGGGAGGCAGAGAATAGATGGAGGCAGAGCCAGTCAGAGGTGGTATTTGCCAGTTCTCCGAACTGCTCAAAATTTTCACTACTGGTTCTCCAGAACTGATCAGAACCTGCTGAATACCACCTCTGCTTCTGATGGAGCTTAGGGGTTTACAGTCCAAACTGCAACTCCTGATTCACAACTCTTTCGTTTCTTGCAATATCTGGGAGCAACACCTGTGGAAGATTGGCTCCAATGACCTGAGAACCAACTTGAGAATTATCCTGATTAGTGGTGGGTTGGGGGAGGGGGGATACTTTAGATCTTTGTAAAGCAAACTTTGTTCCCATTTTATCACTGTTTCTTTAACAGCTTTTTAATGGAAGAAATCAGCCAGGGAAGGCTTTCACAACATGGTGATCATCATTATCACTCACTAATGTCTGCATGTTCAAAGGATTTGGATCAAAGTTGGCATCTCTACTTATAAAAAGAAGCCATTTGGGCAAAGCAAGAGATTTTAAGCTTGGAAACAATTCAGCTTTTTAAGACAATAGACAACTGTGGGTGATTTTTATTTTTCAACTGTCTGATGTTTCTCAAATTACAATTGCTAAAACTACTAATTTTGGAAACAGTGGGGTATGAAAGCATTCATAACTATAATATTGTGGGAAAATTTGTCCCACCTCCCCTGCAGGATATTAAGTACTTACTTTCTTGCACTTTGTAGGACAGCATGATTCCTAGAAAATCAAGGATGAGAGCATAGCTCTCATTTTTTAAACTTTTAAAATTTGTTATTGTATGTTTTTATGATGTGAGCTGCCCTGAGTCCCTAGGGAGATAGGCAGCATATAAGACCAAATAAATAAATAAAATAAATAAATAGCTGGATTCAGCATCCTGCTTTCAACAAACATGGATCAGCTAGCTGTTGCAGAAAAGTTGAGAAACAACATGGAGTCAACTCTCTTCTGCTATTCCATTCCTCTTGCCTTTGATATTCAAGGAGACAACTAAGGTTCATAAAAATGTAGCTTTTGCAGAACTCTAGTCAACCATCTTTGTTCAGTTACAGATGCAGATTAACAGAGGTGGAAGGGACCTTGTAGCAGTGGTGGGATTCAAGTTCAACTTTTTTACTACCGGTTCTGTAGGCGTGGCTTGGTGGGCGTGGCAGGGGAAGGATACTGTAAAATCTCCAGTCAGAGGTGGTATTTGCCGGTTCTCCGAACTACTCAAAATGTCTGCTATCCATTCTCCAGAACTGATCAGAACCTGCTGAATACCACCTCTGCCTTGTAGGTCATCTAGTCCAACCCTCTGCCAAAGCAGACCCTACACCATTTTGACAGATGGCAGTCCAGTCTCTTCTAGAAAGCTTCCAGTGATGAAGCTCCTACAACTTCTGAAGGTAAGCTGTTCCATTGGCTGATTGTTCTCACTGTCACAAAATTTCTCCTTCTAGGTTGAATTTCTCCACTCTGTCCTCATGTTTATAGTTTGCTGTTTCTCATCTCATAAGAATCAGTCAACTTTCCTTCTGTAACCATCTGAACTTCTTTAACCCTAGCTGTGTTGCCAGTGAGGTCATCTAATTTAGCCCATCACACCAGGTTTGTTTATCCTAGCTCTGTGCAGCATGTTAGGTGATCTTGTCCTCTTGTATGAGGGTGGTGACATTCCTGCAACAGAAAAATTGGTGTTCACACTTGGATATCAAACATGGGGAATGAATCTGCAATGCGTAAATTTTATTGTGAAATTGGGGTGATTTGTAAGTTTTGTTTTTGGTCATTGGACGATGCTTCTCAATGATTATACCTAAAGATCTTTTTAAATCATCTGAATCAGGGCCAAAATATCTAATCCGCTCCAAAACATAGTATCTGAAGATACAATGCCTAACACTCCATCTTTTTCAAATTAAGTAGACACGTTTTAAAGCCTGAGTACCTGCTTTGGATTTGAAGTCAGTGATTATAAAATAAGAAGAAAAAACATAGTCAATGGAACAGCTTGCCTCCTGAAGTTGTGGGTGCTCCATTGGTGAAGGTTTTGAAGAAAAGCTTGGACAATCATTTGTCTGGGATGGAATAAGGAGTCTTGCCCTGGGCAGGAGATCAGACAAGAAGACCTCAAGGTCATTTGCACCCCCATGGTTCTATGATGGGGGAGGTGTTTGATTTCTACCAGGCTGCAAAATTGGGAAGAACATGTTCTTACAATCAAGTCTACTCAAGCATCTGCTGTGAGGTCAATGGAGAGAGAGGATGAGATAAAGAAAGGTCACACCATAACTTCTCTCTTTCCATCTAAAATGGGGAGTATACAACTACTTATATATATAAAAAACACAATCAACCTATAAACATATCACTGTCTATGTAGAAGTGAGAGGGGAAGGAGTTCATCTGCCTATTATCAATGTGTTGATAGTCCAATTGGATGGACTACATCACCTACCCAAACCTTGAACTCTACTGATATACTGGGATCACATTTGCCAGAAATCACCACCAGGCAAACTGTAAACTCTGGATGCTGTTAGACCCACAACTATCTAGAACAGGGGTCTCCAGTGGGTTTCAAAAAGTTTTCCTACAGGTTTGGTGTGAGTGAATGCTTTGCACATGCACGCACCAAATGCACCCTTTGCGCAACCACAGTGTTTGCAACTCACCTTCTGCTGCAAGCCCTTGCTGACACGTGTCAATCAGCTGTGCCATGCGAAGCAGCTGAGGTTGAAAAGCAGGAAATAAAGGTCAGTATAGAGCCAGGGCAGGTGGGTGAGCCCAGCAGCTGACCATCGGAGCGAACCGGTTTGCTCACAGATGATCGTTGGAGTTACCAGTTCTGCTGAACCAGGTGAATATCACCACTGGGGGTCTCCAACCTTAGCAACTTCAAGACTTGTGGACTTCAAGTCCCAGAATTCCTCAGCCAGGTTTGCTGGCTGAGGAATTCTGGGAGTTGAAGTCCACAAGTCTTAAAGTTGCCAAGATTGGAGACCCCTGAATTCTAGAAGATGTCAGACTGTGTGATGTTAGTTCTCACATCAGGGTAGTACTTTGGACAAAAAGTTTAGGGTCACAGTTGTATAGCAGGTGGGATGTCAAATACAGCAGCACCGAGTTTAGGAATAACAAAAATCACAGTGGGAATTAAATAACATGATTAAATCCAGAACAGGCCCTTCCAAGATCATTACATCCTTATTTCTGCCTTCCAACTGTCACTTTAATCCAGACAGCTCCAGTCTAGAATTCTGAATCTAAAGTTCTCTAATGTCTCCACTGAGTAATTTTATTCATTTTAATTTTCACTCCACTCATGTTGCTTTGAGACTCTTATTTTGACTGATTGCTTCTCACAAATCCCATTTTCCCAAAAAAAAGGCTGTGCTGATGTTGCCATCATATGGACAAAGCTAATAACTGCAACTTAGCAGGTATTGGGCCAGTGCTCTGTACTAAAGAGATGCATATTTTGAAATACGGAATTTTTTTTAAAATTACATTTGACCTCCTTAGCCGAGGTTTAGCTTCAAAAGTAACATGAATTTAGGCAAAGTGCGTTAGCAGTTTCAAATTGTGTTTACATGATTACTCCAAGCTATAAATACATTTGTGTACACACGATCACTCCAAGCTATAAATCAGTGTTTGAAGACAAGCCCTCTCCCAAAGGATTTTTGAGACCCCTTCTATTTTCTCATCTAAGTCATTTATGAACATATTGAAAAATATCTTAAAATGAATACTGTCCTAATCCATTTTTTTAAAAGACAACTTTGAAGTCCACTGTTAAAAGATTGGCATTATTGAATAATAAGAACATCTCTACAAGTCATACAGATGTTAAATGTCTTCTACACTTATAGTTCCACAAAATTTCAAATAAAAGGAACACTACATATAATCCTACAATGATTTCCACAGCAACAATGATTTGATTAATGTATTGGATTAACCAGTATGAATTGGTTTGATTTGTTTTATTGAATTGTGAAGTGCAGCAATTGTAGTTTGCAATCTATATGTAGCATTATATCCGAATAGAATCCATTCTGTTTCTTTAAACAAAACATGGTTTTTAAAAAGCCACTTTTAGTATGATGTGTGTATCCAAACCAATATTGGGAAGTTAATTATACAGATATTAATGTGGAAAATTGGGACACAAATACGGTAGGGATTTCAGGCCTTTGGTTTTTTGGTGGCTCAGCAGTTGAGACGCTGGGCTTGTTGGCTGGAAAGTCGGCAGCCCAGGTTCGAGACCCAAGCACCAAGTGATGGGGTGAGCTCCCGTTCCTGCCGACCTAGCAGTTTGAAAGCATGCAAATGTGAGTAGATAAATAGGTACCACTTCTGTGGGAAAGTAACAGTGCTCCATGATGTCCTGTTGGCCACATGGTCATGGAAATGTTTTCAGACAACCCTGGCTCAATGGCCTTGAAACAGAGATGAGCAGCACTCCCTATCGGGGCATGGCTAGTCTAGTTGTCATGGCCTGCCAGCCACTGGCCCCTCCAGCAGCCAAATCCGATGAGAAGGAGGTGTGGGAGTCAGGGTCAGCATGAAGGCAACCTGAGAGCTCTGAGGGGGAAGAGGGAATGGAGCTGTCAGAGAGAGAGAGACAGAGAGACAGAGGCAGAGCTTGGGCCATCTGTCAGCCCTCAAATGGAGAGTCAACAGCCTCCAGGTCTGGAAGTGGCTGATGAGGAAGTGGAGGAACATCTGGGTCCAGTGCCTGATGTGCAGATGCACCAAAGGCAGAGGAGACCAGTGGAAATCTATGGGCAAATCCTTGGGGTGGAAGCGCCACTGGTGCTAGAGAAGTTCCACCCTCGCTCTGGGGATAAAAGGCAGGGGAAGGAGATGAATAGGTATGACAGACAACTATTCATCTGGACAGACTTGTTAGCCTGCTGTGAGAGAAAGACTTTTTGCTGGGACTGCTGGCACTCCTAATAAAGCAATCATTGATTTACCTACAGAGGGTTTGTTGTGTTTGGAGAGCTGGGTCAGAACACTAGTGAAGAGAAGGACCAAGGGAGACATGATGGCAGCATTCCAATATGTGGGGCTACCACAGAGAGGAAGGGGTCAAGCTATTTTCCAAAGCACCTGAAGGGCAGACAAGGAATAATGGATTGGAAACTGAACAAGGAGAGATTCAACTTGGAAATGAGGAAAAGTTTTCTGACAGTGAGAACAATCAACCATTGGAACCAGAAGTTGCCTTCAGAAGTTGTGGGAGCTTCATCACTGGAAGCTTTCAAGAAGAGACTGGACTGCCATCTGTCAAAAATTGTATAGGGTCTGCTTTGGCAGGGGGGTTGGACTAGATGACCTACAAGGTCCCTTCCAACTCTGTTAATCCGTATCTTAGACAATGTCTAGTGGAGTAAAATCTGCAGGGGCTCCTTTATCTCTTTTTTTTAGACTAAATGTCTTTAATTTTAACTGCAATTTCCCACATTCCTTGCAAAATGGAGAGACCAGTAAGCAGTTATACTCAATAAATTAATAAGATAAACTACAGCTGATAGAATTATTCCAATTTGGGACATCTTGTACAATCCACTGACCTCTAACCAGGTGAACTAAATTTGCACAAGGAGCTAGGCTAAACTGGGTGGCTCATTGTTGTGGCTCAGTTTGTCATGCAAGTAATTACATACAAGTGAGAAAAAAGCCATCCGTATTAGGGGAACTTGCAAAGTCAGCAAAAAATAAATAAAAAAAATTCTTGGGTTTGCTTGCCTGCCTCCCCCATACAAATCGGTGAAGGAGCTCAAAGTTTGCTTACACCCAAATCATTCTGTCCAAAAGCTCATAACAGGAAAGTGCTTATAAGATTAAAACCTGCGAAAGAATATTAAAAGATAATGATCCCTTTTCTTCCAATTAAACTGAGCTGAGCTGAGCCTCCTAGGATGAAAATGTGACACTGGGAATGGGAGTTAAGCTCCAGCAGGTGTCTGCTCCGTTTCAAGGGTTATTTAAAAGCACAAGAACATTTGCTACTGAGACACTCCAGACACACAGCTTTTGCTTAAGGCAAAAATCATATTTCTCACTCCAACTTTCCATACAAGATAATTGCTAACAAGCCAAATGTGCAGTCACAGCACAACTATTCAACATCAAGTTTGATTTCCAGTGGGACCCAGGGTTTCCATTCCCAGCATTTTTGTGTGTGTGTGTGTGTGTGTGTGTGTTTGTGTTCATGTGTGTTTAATTCTTAGCTTTAAAGAAGATGTTATGTCTGCAATGCAAACCATCTGGGAATTCTCTTTTGTTTTTAAAGCTGAGACAGCAGTAGCCAACTATCAAATATAAGGTCCTAAAGGTGTTTTTTTCCAAAAGGCAGCTAGGCTTTCTTGGTTTTACCCTTGAAAACTTTTCGCTTCTCATCCAAGAAGCTTCTTCAGTTTTAAACTCCTTGGGTGAGAAGTGAAAACGTTTTCAAGGATAAAACCAAGAAAACCCAGCTGACTTTTGGAAAACACCTTTGGTACAACCATGGCCTGGATGATTGAGAAACTCTATAGACAAGCAAACCCAATACACCTGAATGAGTTTAGAACGGATGTTATTATGTTAGATATGCCCTCCTTTTTTCGTAGATACATGAGTGACTTGAAGCAGCCCTTCTGTCTTTCTAATGGGTTTCCTATTATTATTATTATTATTTTATTTGTTTACTTATTTATCAAATGTAGAAACTGCTGCTCTCCCTCACAGAGGGTTTCAGGAGCTCAAAGCAGGACAAATACAATTCTGTTCTTCATTCCCCCCACAATAATAATTGTTGTGTGATAATTCTCTGTGAGATAGGTTGGATGGAAAGAAATTGATCCACGCTCAAACAATGAGGGGTTTTTTTTGTTTTGTTTTTTTTAAATTCACATTTATATGCCGCCCTTCTCTGGAGACTCAGGGCGGCTGACAGTATTTGGAGCACAACCCAATGCGCTCAGCAATAGTCTTCATTCCATTGTATATGCCTGCTTATTACTAAGGCTCTTGCCCGCCCCCCAACGTCATTTTTACAAAGTCAGCTTATTGCCCCCAACAATCTTGGGTCCTCAATTTACCTACCCCGGGAGGATGGAAGGGTGAGTCAACCTTGAGCCTGGTGGGATTTGAGCCTGCACTAATTGCAGGCAGCTGGAGCTAAGTGCTAGGTGTTTAACAGCCTGCACCACCAAGGCTCATGGTTGCATGGCTGAAGCAGGGATTCAACTTGGTTCTCTCTTGGCCAAGTTTAATAGTTTAATCACTCACTCCACTAGCCCTCTTGTTCATTTTGCTGAATAGGGTTTTGGATTGATGCCCCTACATCCTGTTCTGATGACTCATTGGCTGGAATTCTAGAAAAATCAATGTGAGAAGTCTATGTGTATACTCCAACCAATTCAGTGTGTTTGGCCTTTGGCTTTCTTTGAGCTCTGCCCATTTCCCAGAATCGTTTGGAGAGCATCAACCTTCCGTGGCCTTCTAAATGGTTTATGATTGGAGCTGACAGTTTTGGAAAAGAAATGGGTAGGATCAGGTGTCTGGGGAGATTCTCGGACAACCAGGTCATGGTTATCCCAAAGGTGGTTTTTTAAAAGGCAATTGGATTTGTTTTTCTTTGAAGACATTTTGCTTCTCATCCAAGAAGCTTCTTCAGTTCTGACTGAAAAGTCAGAACTGAAGAAGCTTCTTGGACAAGCAGTGAAATTTCTTCAAGGAAAAACAAGTTTAGTTGTCTTTTGAAAAAGAGCACCTTTGGGGTAGGATCAAGACAAAAATAATTGCAATTTTTATCTTTGTCATTTCATTCATGTCCTGCATTTATAAACTTATTAAAATTGAATGTAGCTGACTTGCAATAATGCATTTAGGATATGCTCTTTTATATCAAAAGTCAGGTTTTAGAAATACATTTATTAATTTAAATTTAATGTTGGGAGATATTGGGTGGATGAACCCAAAGATTTTAGGGTCTGGCATGCAGCTCTTGGACACCAGAAAGGATTTCTCTATTGTACATCATTGTTACTTTGTTCTGTTTGTGAATTCTCCCCACACTATTAATTAGCTTCTGGCTCCTATTTTATATAAACTTGGATTTATAGAATACAAGCCAGGCTCCCTTTTAAATTGGAGCCTGTCATTGAACTGAGTATGTGGATGAGCTTGTTACAGTTCTTCCATCCCAAATTATGCTGACAGCAACTGGCGCCTCAACATTGAAAAATTAAGCCACGCCACTTATGAAAGAAGTAATGTTGATCCGATAATCCAGCTAAGAATGTGACAATGAAAGGAGAAAAGTGTTCATTTTGTTACATTGGGGATGCATTTGACCTTGTGGGAATCTCCACCACTCACAGAAATCAGTGAGTTGTACACTCATAAAATTGTCTTAGGCACCATCCACACATCCTCTAGCATTGACCTGAACATGTCTCAATAACACTTCTTCAGGGCCCCATCTGTATGACCCTTGTCTTTATCTCCAGACATAGCTGAGGACAGCTAACACAGGATGTTCCAGAACTGATATGGAAGGAGTGTTTTCCATCTTTTCCTGACACCACCCTTGCAAAATGCATGATTTGTGTTGCACTGATGGTAACAGAAGTGGTGAAGTAACTGGAACTGGAATCTATCCAGCTTCTATTGGCTGTTTCTCCTTTCCAGTCATTTTTGTTTTAAAGTAGTAGATAGGGACAACTATAAGGTGACTTGCCCGTAAGATTGAGAGGCAGGTTGTTTAGATAGGTATATTTTTCTTAGCTGTTTTGGTGCTATGGTCAGGGGTGGCTTAATTTAGATTTCTGAACTGAGCAGGTGATTGGATCTGGTTCTTTAAATCAGGGGTCGCCAACCTTTTGGACCTCAGAGACCACCAAACTCATACTTTTAAATCCCACAGACCAGAGACCCTGGGAAAATTCCCCAAAAAAAGTCTGCAGGAAAATTCTCCACCCTGTTTTCCTACCGATCAATCATTCTTTATTTGGGACTGCAGGATACCATCTCCAGCTCTGTTCTCAGGGGGAAAGAGAGCGAGAGACTTTTGGCTTCATGCAAGGAAAGCAGCTGAAGCATCAGAAGTCTTTCTTTCTCTCCCCCAAATTCCACCACAAATGAGTCTTTGCTGGCGCAGCCTCTTAGAGCAGGATGCCTTGCAGGGTCCCAAAGACTCATTTCTGGTGGAGTTTGGGGGAGAGGAAGAGAGACTTCTGCTGCTTTTCTTGCGAGCAGCCAGAAGCAGAACAAGAAAGAAGCAGAAAGAAGCAGCCCGATGGCCAGGCAAGGTGCATGGGGTGAGTGGAGCAAGTTCTCCCCCTCTGCCCTTTCCCCCCTCCCCGCACTACCTCATGTTCATAATGTGACGCAAGCCTTGTGTTCCCACGGGCCATGTGGACGGCACAGCCTTGTGTTCCCACGCAGCCTGGATTAATTGCTTTGGGGGTGCTTTGGGGTGATATTTCTCTGCGGACCACCAACATTTTCTCATGGACCACCAGTGGTCCCTGGCCCACTGGTTGGTGACCACTGCTTTAAATGGTTCCTTTCAGTTCTATGATTAAATGTACACCTCTTTCTTATTTATATAGACAAGGGTCTCCCTGTTTGTCAGGATCTAAAAATTGAGATCTTAAAGACAGAATCTATTCTGGAAGCTTTCACTCACTGAACCACACCAGTCATAATTCCTGCTCCCTTATGAAATCCTCTTGGCAGAGAAGTCTTTTTAGGGCCTATTTTATTTTTGGATTTAGGGTAAGTTATTTTTGTATTCTCGAGCTCTTAGTCTGGGAGAACAAAGTAGAAGAGAACATATGCATAAACACTTCTACTTCTGTTACATTTTTAGACTTCTTGTGACTCATGCTATAAGCTTGATTACTTTTAGTTTGTTCCTGGTTTTGTTTTGTTGTTCTAAAATTGGACTTTCACTGGTTTTTACAATTTTGTTATGCATCACGTTAAGCACAGGAGAAAAACCAACCAGTATAAAATCTGATAAGCTAATATACCCATCAAGGCTGAAAGAGTTTTTAAAATGCCTGTTAATTTTTAAATAGTATCTGGACTAAACATAGGAAATGGCCCATAAAAAGTGTATTCAACTTTTATTTTCTTGAAAAGTGCCTCTCAAAACTGTATACCAAATATACAGTTACCAAATAGATCAATTTAGTGAGATTGGCTTGTGTGGCCAGCTGTGTTAACTCTTTCCCTTTTATCCCCACCACCCTAACCAGAAGACACTGAATTCTCACCTTGCCTTAGACACAAAGCCAGCTGGGCGGATGACCATGGGCCAGCCACTTTCTCTTACCCTAGGAAGCAGGCAGTGACAAACCACTTAAGAAAACAAAGAAGACCGAAGAAACTACTTGGATAAGCAGTGAAACATTTCAAACCAAAAAGAAAAAAAAGTCCAGTTGCCATGACTCAACTCCCATATGCTTTGGAAAACCTTATAGAAAACCTGCAGGGCAGTGGTGGAATTCAATTGTTTTTTTTACTACTGGTTCTATGTGCATGGCTTGGTGTGTGTGGCTTGATGGGCATGGCTGGGGAAGGTTACTGCAAAATCCCATTCCCTCCCCACTCCACTAACCTGCTTTCCAGCTCCGTTCTCCTGTGCAGGGCAACAAAGAAGACCCAGCCAATCAGCTGGGACTTGGGAGGCAGAGAATAGATGGGGGCCAGTCAGAGGTGGTATTTTCCGGTTCTCTGAACTACTCAAAATTTCTGCTACCAGTTCTCCAGAACTGATCAGAACCTGCTGGATCCCACCTCTGCTGCAGGGATTAATTTAGGCCAAAGTTCCCCAACCTTTCTGGCTTGACAACCCAGAGGGAGGGACAGGTGCCTTTATGCATGCACATGAACGAATGGGGCTGTGCATGTGATGCAAATAGGATTATTTATTTATTTTATTTATTTATTTAATTGGACTTGTATGCTGCCCCCTCTCTGCAAGGACTCAGGGTGGCTCACAGTTAAAACACAGCAATAAATATTTAAAAAAGAATTAAACCTAACAAGCCCAATCACTAAAACAGTTAAAATAAATGAACCCTCCCGGGAGGTCAGTCCAGCCCAGCCTGTTCAAACAACCAGGTCTTCAGATCACGGTGGAAAGAGCGAAGATCAGGAGCCAAACGGAGCTCCAAAGGGAGTTGATTCCACAAGGCGGGGGCCGCAACAGAGTAGGCCCTTCCCCGGGGCACCGCCAGCCGACATTGTCTAACCGATAGCACCCCGAGGAGTCCCCGTCTGTGCGCACGCACAGGGCGATCGGTATTTGATATTGGCAGGAGACGCTCCCGCAATTACCCCAGACCCAAATCGTAAAGAACTTTGAATCTCATTCAGGATGATGCAACTTGTGCTTGTGATGCAAACCTAGGTTGAAAGCGTGCGTGCCACTCTGGTGGCGATGCTAATGTCCACACAACATTGGCAGCAAAACTAGCGTGAGTGGACATATGTGCATGTGTACAAATGCATGCGTACTGGCCAGTCACTCATGTGGCCCAGTAATGGGCTGCAGCCCACAGGTTGGGGACCCCTGGTCTAGGCAGTCCACCAATGAAGTTGACTGAAAGGCGTGCACACATACACATAAACACAAAAGGAAGCAGAAACAACTACTGAGGTTTTGCATTGTAACGTTATGCATGCTGCATTTTTGTAAGCAGCCTAATATTTCTGTCAAGAGTATCTAGCATTTTCCAGGTGAAAACAGAGTGGTTTTACTGTCCAGTCTTGGAAACCATGATGGAACACTTTTTTAATAGCTCTTAATATGGATGTTTTAAGCTTTTCTGGGCATCTGCTTCCATGTTTGAGCAAGAGATTATAAGCAAAACTCATCCTTCATTCCACTTAGTTGCCTTAACATTTATTGATTATGGATTAACCTAACTTTGAAATTAACAGTGCTTAGCAATGTGTAGCATGACTTTGCAACAAAGCTTACAGGTGATGAAGTATTGTTGTTAAGAGACAGAACATTTCTGGCTAAGCTGCAATTTCTACCAGCACTTACTATTCAGATAGGCTGTTGAGAATTATGAGCCAACCATATCTGAATATTTCCATGAACCAAAAGGTAGATAAGTCAGATATAAACAGACATTTGCATTATTTCTCTAAGATTAACCACCTCTCCGGAGAAAAAGCTAAGGAGATGTGGTCAAAACATATCTATGTTGTGATTTGGACTGTCATATTCTGCCTTCTATAATGAGAAATTAGCTTCTGTGCTTCACAATCAAAAAGAAAAAAAAAAGGAAGAGAAGAACAAGAGGAAAAGGTCAAACACTCATTTATAAATAGAATAGAGCAGAATGAGAAAGCCTCACAATGTTTTGATCTGGGAGAAAATTCTCAAGGACGTAAATTTTTTTTTTATGGGTTAATAACTTAGAAGAAAAATATTATGCAAATGATATGACAAACAGAGTGTGAAAAATATGACTAATTATGTGTATAAAATGGGAAATAATATTGCAGTTACTGAAGCTGGCACTTGTATAGTAGGAATGTTGCCCAAATAGTAAACACCGTTGTCTGATTTTGTACTCAAGATAGTTTTATTAATATCAGGGAAGGAAACACAAAAAGCATCTTAAGGCAATGTCATTATTAGTGACATCTCAGATGTCTATGAAGATTCTCAGTCATTTAAAGGTGCTTTTCAAAAGGCAACAGGATTTTTTGGATGAAAAATGAAATGTTTTCAAGGAAAAAAAAGCCCAGTTACCTTTGAAAAAGCACCTCTGAGTTAACATCTCAAACGCCATATAGTTGCACATGCTTTTAAGAATCCCAGAACTTGTGACATCTTCTTCGAGTGTTTAACTATACAAAGAATCATCACTAGGCAGTGATAGCACTAGCAAAATTCCCATTTGCATTAGTCTTGAAAGAATTTTCAAAAGCTTTGTGGAAACAAACACAAGGTGGCAGTACTGTTTTTCTCTTTATTTGTGCTCTTCAAATGTATAGTTCAGCTCTCATCATCCTCAGTTAGCATGGCCATGTTGTGCTGGAAGACATTATGGAAACAGGACATAATAGCCTGCGTTGTCTTTTTGGCAAAAAAGAGGTGATGAGTTTTTTTTTTTTAATTACATTTATATGCCACCCTTCTCCGAAGACTCAGGGCGGCTTACAATTTTTGGAGCACAACCTAATGCGCTCAGCAATAGCCTTCATTCCATTGTATATGCCGCTAAGTGGCATTTTTACAAAGTCAGCTTATTGCCCCCAACAATCTTGGGTCCTCAATTTACCTACCCCGAGAGGATGGAAGGCTGAGTCAACCTTGAGCCTGGTGGGATTCGAGCCTACAGTAATTGTAGACAGCTGGATCTTAAGAGCAGGCATTTAACAGCCTGAGCCACCAAAGTTAATTCATCTGGAAACTTAACACTATTGAGGAGTAACTGAAGAAGTACTGCCGGCCAGAGATCTTGGGTACAGTATGAATCTGGACCAATGGCAAACAATATGGGAAGAAATAAAAAGATTACCATGGCCACTACATATAAGGAAAATTTGCTCAAAATGTTTTATCGGTGGCATGTTCCACCAGCCAGATCGGCCAAGATGTATAAAAGCCAGACCTCAAATTGTTGGAAATGCTTAATATAATGGGGAATGTATTACCATGCATGGTGGTGCTGCAAAAAAGTGCAGGAGGGGGAAGTGGCTGGAGCAAATGTTGGATTTTAAATGAGATCATCTACCAGAATGCTTTCTATTAGGAATTATGTCAAAAAAACACAAAGATGAGCTTTATTTGATTATACACAATATTACTGCAGCAAGGATAGCATTTGCCCAGAACTGGAAAGAGACAGACATACCAAATGAAGAAGTAATAAACAAAATCTTGAAATGCGCTGAAATGGACAAGCTAACTTTAGAAATGAAAAACAAAGATGAGTCATCATCTTACGCAATTTGGGATAGATTCCATCACTGGTGGGAGCAGAGAGGAAGGTCTTAAGTTGGGAAAGGAGTTGCTGAGAGGGTAAATGATTGGATGAGATGAAAAGAGGACGAATGATGTTGAAAACGTAATATATGAGCGAACAAATGTATATATTTGAATAATTGTGCATAGGAAAATTTATATATATGCGATACTGACCAAAAGTTATGTCAAACCGACTTCACTATGTTCAATGCTTTTAATTGTTTTGTTCAATAATATATATATATCTTTTTAAAAAAGCAGTACTGCCAAATTAAACAGAATCAGTTTTCGAAAAACTCAGTTTCAACTGCCCTTCAGTTCTGACAAAAAAAATGAGCAGTGCTAATCCAAGATTAAGATGACCTGGTTATGCTAGCAATCCATAACTGGACATCTAGTACTACTGTAATATGAATGCAGTAAAAATAGTTGTTGGGAGGTGGGGAAGAAAGGACTGGAATTTTATGCACTTTCTTACTCTTCCTCTGTATGACAAAATTAACAATACTTTTCAAATGCATTGTGTTACTTTTAATATTCAGGGATTTCTTTACAGGTTTGGTTGTTGTTTTCCATTTTGACTTTCTCCTTTCTGACTCACCTGAATGCTCTTTGACACACTCATTTAGCTATTTACATTGAAAAAAAGGAAAATAACATGCTTGTGGCGTTTAGTAATTTCAACAGCTTTGTCAAATTGTCCTTTCTGATCTCTGGCCTACCCTTTTCAAATGAAGTATTAGATATCTCTCTCTGATCCTGCTTGACCACTGCAGATTCCTTCTCCAACTATAGTTGTATTAACAAAGACAAACCCCCCTCCCATAGTACAAATACAACTCTAGCAATGTCTAACAATCAACCAACCCTTCATTACGCAGAAGCTCTGAAGTTCTCTAGAAGAAATCTTGGAAGTTCATACATTCACTTGTGTATTCTTGGTTGTCCTAATCAAGGCCTTAAAGATTAATGGTGTGCATTTACTTTTCATGGAATTACTTTGGGTGTTCCAATTTCTCAGATGGAGGGGAGAGGATGGGACAATCCTCTAGACTCCAATGCTCAGGAAAATACTCTCTTTTGCAGCATTGATGAAACACTGTATCAACTCTCACTTGGTCTTTGGTGGAAGTAGGCTTTTTCATTAAGGCCTTGGGAATTCTGAGGAAATTTTTTATTCAGAGGAATGTAACATTAAAATACCTTCATCAGAATGTCTCCTATGTACTCAAGATTGCTTATTTCTTTTATCCAGAACTTTGCATTCAATGAGGGAATATTCTATCTCATATTTTTCATCTCACTTCTAACAAATTATGAGTCCTACACTTTGCAAATTCTAGCCTCCAGAAGAGTTCAGAAGTCACAATTACATCTTCTCTTTCTGTTTGCAATTCTTTTGATCCAAAATCTTTAAAAAAGTTGTGCTGAGTTTCATAAATCTGAATCACATACTAGACTGCAAGATGAATTATTCAATTATTGTTTTATTTCAACATACAGGGCTTCAGAATGTTACAAAACACTGTTAGCTCTTTTTTTAGAAACTGCAGAATTAAGGTGATAATTTAAAATAATCAGCAATATAAGAACTCTCAGATCAATAAGAGCTATATTACGAAAGATGAACAAGCTAGAATAAAGACTGCAAAACTGTGATGGTGGCTCATCACCACAAACATTCTTAGACATGTAGTTCATGAATCATCTTCAGGACTAGGACCTATTAAATTAATCTCACATTTCGACAATAGGATGGGGAAATGTCTCAAGTGGCAACTGTAACAAATTGAGACAAAAATCGAATAGGTTGATGTAATCCTGGCCTCTATCTTTCTACTCACAATTTTGAAATTTCCTACTAAGGTAAATTGATAGAAAATACTTACAAGATACCAACTGTGCCCATGCACTCAGATGCAGCCTAATTATTCAGATTAAGCAGAACCTAGTTCAAATAAGCACAGTTCCTCACTTTGAAAAGGACATCAAGCAGTCATTTTTATGATGAGTACTTACTCAAAGTAGATGCCCTTTAAAATCCAAGTTTAGCCACCTTTTTAAATTATCTCCTCTTCAAAACTACGTTGGCTTGTTTTTGAAGCTGTTTCATTATTAAAAAGAGTATTATTTCCTACAACAAAAGCTTCTATAAGAAGAAAGCAGCAAGTGGCAAAAAGCAGGGCATGCTCAAAATCATACAATTTTCTATTTCAGAAATAGTACGCGGTGTGTGTGATCCAATTGGAAGACTCTTCCTTAGAGCGTTTGGCCGAGCTGTGGGAAGTAAAAATAGACTTGTACGCTTCTGATTTCTCCCCACTGGCTACAGAGGACCTCTTCACAGGTTCTGTTGCACCTTTGATGCTTTTTTCAGAGAAAGATGGAGCTTTTTCATTGACTGCCATAGAACAGAGGACAAAGAAAATAAGGAACATGAGTTCTCCATTGATAAAGTAGTATGTACATACAAATAAACAATATATTCCTTACTAAACAGTCATACCCCAAATTTTAGGTTACTTGAAAGTATTAGTTTCCCTAATTTTTAACTTTTGTATCTAAATATTATTATTTTAAGGACAGGATAACTTTTTATCCAAAAGATTTGATAAAGATACATAATAATCATCATCTGTATAATTATCTAAATGTGGATACAATATACTTTTCACAGAAATATTTATATCCCAAAAGTTTGGTTCTCTTAGGCATAACAGGGAATCTTTCAGGTATTGCTAACTTAAAAACAACACAGCAGTCAATTAGATCTGCCAAGAACAAAATTCAAGAGCCTTGGTGGTGCAGGCTGTTAAACACCAAGCACTTAGTTCCAGCTGCCTGCAATTAGTGCAGGCTCGAATCCCACCAGGCTCAAGGTTGACTCAGCCTTCCATCCTCTCGGGGTAGGTAAAGTGAAGACCCATGATTGTTGGGGGCAATAAGCTGACTTTGTAAAAATGCCGCTTAGTAATAAGCAGGCATATACAATGGAATGAAGGCTATTGCTGAGCACATTGGGTTGTGCTCCAAACATTGTAAGCCGCCCTGAGTCTCCGGAGAAGGGCGGCATATAAATATGAATTTAAAAAAATTCAAGGAGGCTGCTTAGCACAGTTACATATTTCACTTTCAATTTTTACTTAAGATAGAAGCCTGGTTAGTTTCCGTATGTTTAAAACTCAACACTTAACCGTGATTAACAGCAATAGGGAAAGTACTCTCAATAAGAAAGGAACTTAATTCTGTAAACTCTGATTTTTCAGTTTATGGAAGTGAAGAAAACACTTGGCTGCAACAGCTTCACCTAGTACTATTGAATGGAGTATGTATGTACGTATGTATGTATGTATGTATGTATGTATGTATGTATGTATATATGTATGTATTTATACATACATACATGTTCTGTCTCCCCTTTCCTTCCCCAGAAGGTAAGGAATTTGGCAGCAACACTAGCACAGAGAATCACGCTGGCCTGTCTCCAAAATCCAAGTTATCTCAACACATACATACATACAACACATACATACATACATACATACTTGTATGCCGCCCCTTCTCCAGAGGGACTAGGGGCGGCTAACAACTAAAAACCAACAATAAATAATTACCTAAAAATACATTAAACAATACAAGTCAAATAGAACTAAAACCCACCGATTAACTAAAAATTTAAAAAAAACCCGGAGGTCAGCACAGCTCAGCCTGTTCGAAGAGCCAAGTTTTTAAATCATGGCGGAAGGTGCGGAGGTCAGGGGCCAAATGGAGTCCCAGAGGTAGTTGGTTCCATAGGGCGGGGCCGCCACAGAATAGGCCCTTCCCCGGGGCACCGCCAAGCGACATTGGGTCGCAGATGGCACCCTGAGGAGCCCCTGCTTCTGGGCCCGCACAGGGCGGTTGGTTCTCGATGCTGGCAGGAGACGCTCCCGTAAATATCCCGGACCCATGTCTTGAAGGACTTTGTATGTCAACACCAAAACCTTGAACCTCACCCGGAGGGCAACCAGTAACCAATGCAGGTCACGCAGGAGGGGCGTAATATGGGAGTATCAGGAAGCTCCTATCACAACCTGTGTGGCCGCATTCTGTACCAGCTGAAGCCTCCGGATGGTGTGCAAGGGCAGTCCTAAATAGAGAGCATTACAGTAGTCGATTCGAGAGGTAACAAGTGCATGAGTGATCGTGCGCAGGGCATCTCGGTCCAGATATGGGCGTAACTGGCGAACCAGCCGGACCTGGGCAAAGGCCCCCCTGGCTGCAGCTCCCACCTGCTCCTCCAACCTGAGCCGCGAGTCCAAGAGAACCCCCAGGTTCCATGCCTTGTCCCTGGGGGCAACACCTCTCCCCCCATGACCAAAGATGGAATATCTTGACTGGACCGAGATGTCGGTATGCACAACCACTCCGTCTTGGCTGGATTGAGCCAAAGCATGTTTCTATCCATCCAGATCTGTACCGCATCCAAGCAGTGGGATATCACGGAGAGGGCATCACTGATGTGGTTTGGGGTGAGATGTACAACTGTGCATCATCAGCATACTGATGATACTTCACCCCAAAACCACGGATGATCTCACCCAGCGGCTTCATGTAGATGTTGAACAGAAGGGGCGAGAGGACCGACCCAAGGGACCCCACAAGTGAGGGCCCTCGGAGTCGACCTCTGCCCCCCTGCCAACACTGATTGCGAGCGTCCCAAGAGGTAGGAGAACCACTGTAGAACAGTGCCTCCCATTCCCAACCCCCCGAGACGCCACAACAGGATACCATGGTCGATGGTATCGAAAGCCGCTGAGAGATCTAACAGGACCAAGACAGAGGAAAAACCCCTGTCCCGTACCCGCCAGAGATCATCAACCAGCGCGACCAATGCCGTCTCTGTGCTATACCCAGGCCGGAAGCCTGATTGGTACGGATCCAGGTAGTCCGCTTCCTCCAGGAAAAGTGGAAACTGCTGAGCCACCACACTCTCAACAACCTTCACTAGAAAGCGAAGGTTGGAGACTGGACGAAAGTTGTTCAATACGGCCGGGTCCAGAGCAGGCTTCTTCAGGAGAGGCCTCACCACCACCTCTTTCAAGGCAGCGGGGAAAGAACCCTCCCTCAATGAAGTGTTGACAACTGCCTGGAGCCAGCGGCACGTGACCTCCCTGGAGGCATACACCAACCAGGAAGGGCACGGGTCCAATAAACACGTGGTGGAACTCAGCCGTCGCATAATCCTGCCACTTTGTCCTCAGAAACATGATCAAACTCAGTCCAGGTCACACTGGCCAGACTACTTATATCCCTGACATCAGACCACTGCAAGGTAGAGCTCAGCCCCGCCCGGATCCGGGAGACCTTATCCGACAGATATTGTCCAAATTCCTCAGCACGTCCCTGCAATGGGTCCTTCGCCCTCCCCGGTTGTAGGAGAGAGCAGGTGAGCCTGAACAGGGCGGCTGGGCGATTATTTGCGGATGCTATGAGAGCGGAGAAGTAAGCTCTTCTTGCTGCTCCCAAAGCTACCAGGTAAGTCCTAATATAGGCTCTTAACTGGGCTCGGTCGGTGCCGGAACGGGTTGACCTCCATCTGCTCTCTAACCCCCTTCTATGGCGCTTCATCTCCCGGAGCTCCTCGGTATACCAGGGAGCTAACCAGGATCTGCGCCGAATGAGGGGGCGCATGGGGACGACCCTGTCGAGGGCCCCCGCTGCGGCCCGTTGCCAGGCAGCCGCCAGGGCCTCGGCAGAGTCGTGGGTAAGGGATGTAGGAAAAAACCCAGTTCCGCCTGGAAACTTTCCGGGTCCATCAGGCGCCTGGGGCGGAACCACTTAAGTGGCTCCTCATCCCAGCGGTGTGGGGCGGCTTGATGGAAGACCAGCCGTAGGAGATAGTGGTCTGACCATGGAACGGGGTGGGCAGAAAAATCCCCATCCCCCAGATCACTATGCCACTGTTCCAAGATAAAAACCAGGTCGAGCATGTTGCCCCCCTCATGAGTCGAGCCTTGAATCACTTGGGTCAGGCCCATGGCCGCCATGGAGGCCATGAATTCCTGGGCCAAACCTGACGCTGCCCCCAGAGAGGGCAAGTTGAAGTCCCCTAGGACCATAAGGCCCGGGAACTCCACAGCCACCCCCGAGAGGGTGTCGAGAAGCCCAGGTAGGGCAGCTGCCACACAGCTGGGGGAAAGGTATGCCAGCAGCAAGCCCACCCAACCCCCAGGCCCCCACCTCAGGAGGAGGGTCTCACACCCGCCTATCTCCGGAACAGTGACCTCCCTTGGAATCAGGGTCTCCCGAATAACCACAGCCACCCCCCCACCCCTCCTCTGAGCTTGTGGCTGGTGCAGCACCCGAAAACCTGGGGGGCATAGATTGACCAGAGGGACTCCACCCTCTGGCCCCAACCAGGTCTCAGTGATACAGGCCAGGTCCGCAGCCTCCTCCTCAATCACCTCACAGAAGAGGGAAGCCTTATTAGACACAGACCTGGCATTAAGGTACACCAGTCGGAGCCCAGGGGTCCTAGATCCCGAATCCCCAGGAAATTGGGAAGAGGTCAGGGGGTTGGAACGCGCCACTGCTTGAAGATAGCGGGGACGGGCTCCCCTAACATGATATGACCCTGTGCCTTGTCGTCCCCTGACGTATCCAGCCACCCTGGGGATTGCTATCCCCGCCCCATTCCCTGGGACCCTGCAGGCCCCCTCCCCCCGCCACCCCCCACGGCCCTGCCCCGAGCTGTGCCTAGCTCCTTCAATGCAACAACCCACCCCTCTCCCTAACCCCCTTAAAAAGCGATCTAAAAATTTAATCAAAGAGGGTCTGGACCCCCTCTTTCTACCCTTCCCAGACCCCCCCACCCCTACCTGCGCCGTGCTATCTCTCAGGATTCCACAATCCGTCCTCAAATTAGGTTTGAAAATGTTACACAAACCTGTACTCTTGCAGAAGGCAATGCTTCTCTTTTCTCCAGTTTGCGTAATATTCTTCGCAGTATTTACTTGAGATGGACTCTGTGAATCTGTATAATAAGTAAAAAAAAGGTAAAGTGGTGCAGCATGGATTAGTTTTATTATTGAAACTCTTTTTTCAAATTATTATTTTGTGACTGACACAGGAAGACAAGTCTCCATCAAGCTATTCTTCAGAAGCAACAACTGACTAAATTTTGAAAGAAAAGGAAGAGGAAAAGTAGGAGGATTGCCAATGTTGCCCCCTGTGTTGCCCCCTGTGGACAGGGCACGGAACCTGGGGGTCCTCCTGGATTCGTGGCTCAGGTTAGAGGAGCAGGTGGGAGCTGTGGCCAGGGGGGCCTTTGCTCAGGTCCGGCTGGTTCGCCAGCTACGCCCATTCCTGGACAAAGATGCCCTGCACATGGTCACTCATGCACTTGTTACCTCCTGACTCGACTACTGCAACGCTCTCTATCTAGGACTGCCCTTGCATACCATCCGGAGGTTGCAGCTGGTGCAAAATGCGGCTGCGTGGGTGGTGATGGGAGTCTCCCGATACTCCCATGTTACACCCCTCCTGCGCGACCTGCATTGGCTGCCGGTTGCCCTCCGGGTGAGATTCAAGGTTTTAGTACTAACATTCAAAGTCCTACAAGGCATGGGTCCGGGATATTTACGGGAGCGTCTGCTGCCGATATCGAGTGCCAACCGCCCTGTACGAGCGCACAGACAGGGGCTTCTCGGGGTGCCGTCTGCGAGCCAGTGCCGGCTGGCAGTGCCCCGGGGACGGGCCTACTCTGTGGCAGTTCCTGCCTTATGGAATCAGCTGCCCATGGGGCTCCGTTTGGCCCCTGACCTTCGCACCTTCCATCACGACTTGAAAACTTGGTTATTTGAACAGGCTGGGCTATGCTGACCTCTTGGGGGGGGGTTGAAATTTTAAATTGTATAATGTACATTGGGGTTTTAGAGTAACTGGGCTTGTGAGTATTTAATTTTTTTTAAGTAATTAATTTATTGTTGGCTTTTAGTTGTGAGCCGCCCCAAATCCTTGGAGAGGGGGCGGCATACAAGTCCAAGTAATTAATTAATTAATTAATTAATTAATGTTTGCCTACTTTTTTTTGCAGAATGAGGACATTTGTGTTAAGTTCTAACGGCACAAACTTTGTACCTACTTTTTTCCAATCTCATCACTTGGGGTTCAACTATCATGTTTTAACAAGTACATTACACCTAGCACTAATAAATCAGAAAAGATGGGAAGTCTAAAGACATAAATGTTTGTGCAACTTGATAATCTTTGTGGTAACCTTGGTTAAACTTCTTCGGCATAACCATGTGTAACAACCTTCTGATTAATTTATGATTCAATGTACTCTGAAAAGCCAAAAAAACCAGTTAATTCAATAAGAAGATTCTGCCGACTCACTCAATATATCGTTTCCATACAATAAAAGAGCTCACAATCCTTGCAATAAACAACAGAATAAAAATATGCATTTTATTTTGATTTATAAGACCTTTAATCTTTTTTCTGCATTAATAACCGAACCCAATGTAAACAATTCACCTTCAGTGGCTTCTGATTTCACAATGGTCTCTGCTGCTTTAGATTTCTTGGACTTCTGAAACAAAAGAAACAAAGCAGAAACAATTTAAGAAGCTCAATGACGTGCAAAATCCAAAGATACATATGAAAACTAGGAATATTCTTCACTTAGATGTGCTTTACACATTCATTCATCCTTGCTTTTGACTTACAAAACTACACAATCTACTCAGCTAAAGGCAAGGCTATATATTTCTAAGTCCATTTTTATTTTATAATGTTGAAAGGCAAGTATATAAGTATGTACTGGGAAAATATTATGAAGCAAACGTGCTTGTCCTAAGAGAAAATTTGTATCCTGAATCCAGATGTATTGTCAATATGCATTTCTGGCAGATATTCCAGTAAGGCAGAGGTGCCAAAATCAAGGCCCACAGGCCACATGCGGCCCGTGGGATGCTCAGATCTGGCCCTGGAAGCAGCGAAGGACCAGCCCACGGCATCTCTGCCAGCGAAAATGGAACTTGGACCTCAGCGTGTCCTCCTGAGCTCCGTTTTTGCTGGCAGAGGATTGCAGGAGGCTGTCACAGCCAGAAATGGAACTTGGGAGCCCGTTTTTGCTGGCAGAGGGCTTGTGCCACCACAGGCGCCCCCAACATGAGTGACATCAAGCTGGCCATGCCCACCCTGGCCTCCTAAGATCAAACACAACCCTGATGTAGCCCTCAATGAAATTGAGTTTGACGTTCCTGCAGTAAGGCGTTCGTAGGTCTAATAAGTAAAGCCAGTATGAAAAATATGCAGTCAACTTCATTTTCTGGGCCAAAGAAAGGAAGTTGCTATGTTTGAGTTTGAAAACTACAAGTGTACCATAGCAATGCATTGAAAGTACACACAGAAATATGTCAAGCAGATTTAATTTCAAGAAATGGATAACCCTATATGTTTGTATCATCTGTCATCCACTAGATGGCATACTATGGTTTCATTCTAGAGAAATAAATTAAGAGAAGAAGGCTTTTGGTTTTTTAAAACCCTTTTCTCACTCCTGAGTAGGTCAATAATTGGCCTTAAAAGGTTGAACTCAGTGTGATCACTAAGCACCTTAGAGCACCTTGAAACCTTAACAAGATTCTATAACAGATAATCAAAGTTGGAAGGGACCTTGTAGGTCATCTAGTCCAACCCCTGCCCAGCGGAGACCCTACACCATTTCTGACAAATGGCAGTCCTATCTCTTCTTGAAGGTCTCAAGTGATGGCGCTCCCACAACTTCCAAGGGCAAGCTGTTCCATTGGTTGATTGTTCTCACTGTCAGAAAGTTTCTCCTTATTTCCAGGTTGAATCTCTCCTTGTTCAGTTTCCATTCATTATTCCTTGTCTGGCCTATAGGTGCTTTAGAAAATAGCTTGACCTCTTTGTGGTAGCCCCTCAAATACTGGAACACTGCTATCATGTCTCTCCTGGTCCTTCTCTTCACTAACTAGATTCTAAACAAATTTGTATTTTGAAATAAGACAAAACAATTATTTGGTGGAGTGGGTCAACTGCAAAATCTACTGGAAGACTAGTCTCACCAGTCCATTCCCAAAATTCAGCATCTATTTTTCTTTTAAGTTTCGACATTCATATTTTTCTGTTTCCTCTGCTTGATGCAGTCTTCAAACTTAGGGAAATGAAACATAATGCCTATCTAACGACCTACAAGATGTTAGATAAGTAGTGTGCTGAAGTTTTGGGTGTGTGTTTTTTAAGATGCATGAAAAGACCAGTAGTAGAGAGTGAGTCAGTATTATAGTGAATAAACTGCCTGCAATTTGGCAGTTCAAATCTCACCAGGCTCACGGTTGACTCAGCCTTCCATCCTCCAAGGTGGGTAAAATGAGGACCCAAATTGTTGGGGGCAATAGGCTGACACTGTAAACCACTTAAGAGAGGGCTGTTAAGCACTTTAAAGCAGGATTTAAGTCTAAGTTCTATTGCTATTGCTAAACAATGCCTCCATCAACACTTTTAGGCTTCAAAACCAGGATATTACATACAGATATACATAATCCATATATGGCTAGGATGTCTTGTTTGGCTGCATAATCCAAGACTTTATGAATTATTACAAGACAATGTTCTTTCACATTTGATATTCAATGTTCAATGTTCTTTCACATTTGATATTGTAAATCAATGTGAAATTTCTCCTTCTTTTGATCAATGATAGAATGGACTGAAAACAACAGAAGGGCCTCATAGGGTTAAAAGCTGGCCTAATCAGATGGGGTTAGGGACCTTCTGAAAAGAATAGAGCTGGCTACAGACATGGCTTAACTCCATCCATATCCCCCCTCCACTTTCTCTCCCTACTTTTGACATACTATTTGGTCTTATCACATTTTTTGGAGATTCAAAAGCTGGCAAACATACAGCTTACTAAACGTTCTGTCTCTAGATAGAGGTCAAAATTTTTTTTATAATGATAATCAACAGCTGCTACATTCTTTATGGACCAAACATTGGAGAAAATGCAGTCAAGGATTTAACAGGCTGTGAACCTCTATTGGCTGAAATCCAATGAACCGTGTTAAGTGTCTTGAATGGAAGCCAATGTATAAAATTGCTTATTCAAAGGCTATTGAGAAGCCATTTATATTACGCTTTAGTGTTCTCTGATGAGTTCCACTGGGCAGAGCAATGTTATTGGGGAGCAGAAATTATCTGAGTGACATTTATTATTGTAAAAACTGAAGTTCCAGGCAGTGGTGGGTTTCAAAGTAGGTCACCACCAGTTCAGTGGGTGTGGCTTGGTGGGCATGCTTAGCGCATGCACACACTTTGCGTGCATGTGCACGCTTACCAAATGCGCACTTTGCGCATGCGCAGAGGCTTTCCAACTCACCTCCTGCAACCCTGCACTTTCCCTATAGCTTCAAGCAGCTGACGCGCAGAAATCAGCTGTGCCATGCAAAGCAGCTGCGCTTCAAAAGCAGGGAATAAAGGTCAGTATGGGAGCCCAGGTAGGCGGGTGGGCTCAACAGCAGATCCTCAGAGAGAACCGGTTCAGTCTTCGCTGAACTTTGGTGCTACCAGTATGCCAGAACCGGTAGAATAACACCACTGGTTCCAGGGACCCCACCCCCATTCCTCCACAACTAAGAACTTCCACCAAATTCAGAAAATGTATTTAGACCTTACCTTCCCTAATTTACTTTTCAGCCTTCGCTCCTCCATTCTTTTCTTTAGTATCTCTACATCCTCTTTACTGCCATTAAGGACAATCACATCGTCATCTTGAAAGGGGACCCCACACTTTAATAAGAAAAAAAAGAGACACTGTTTATGATGCAGTAGAGTTCCAAACAGAAGCACTAAAAAGTAAAAGACATGTTATTCATATTGCAAATATTTTATTAACAAAAAAAACCAAACCCACCTAGATTTAAATGTCCACCTTGTACCACAGATCTGTAATTCAGGTGTCTGCTTTCTCTGCCATGATTAATTTGTCAGGCGGAGCCACATAACTTTTTAATCATTTTCATTCGTTCAGCAAGGATATTTAAAAGGAAATACCTGTATTTTCCGCCCCTCAAACTTTATTAAAATTCTACACATAAAATAAACATGGCAAACATAATTCATCAAACAAAGTCACTGGGGAAAGCTGGATCCGCTTAACGACCATGTGATTCACTTAAGTAAGATAAAGGTGTGTTCCTATCAGACTTCTCCCGAAGAACTTTGGCAGACTTCCATGGGACTATTTATAACTGGTTGAGACTCATTATGGGCTGTGAATGACCATAATTCACAGCCATTGAACTAAAATAAAAGGGTTTTGGATTTAACGTGTGTTTGTTGGTGTCTCAGGACGCCTTGGTCAGAACAATAGATTCAACATTCAGGAGGGTTTGGCTGACTTGGACATTGTGCCCTATCCAACAAAATGTAATTCAGCGGTGAGAAAAGGAAGGTCCTACACATGGGCAAGAAAAAACAAATGCAGAGATATAGAATGACTCAACAATAGCAACTGTGAGAGGGATCTAGGTGTCCTAGATCACTTAAGGACAAGCCAGCAGTGTGTGCAGCTCCCAAAACAGCTAATGCACCAACAGAGGGATAGTTTCAAGATCACATGAAGCATGCTGGACCCTACTGGTTCATGCAGAGAAGAGCAACAAAGTTGATAACGGGTCCTGAGGCTAAACCTACAATGAACGCAGGAAGGCAAATATACATATCTCAGGATAATGTTACAGGATCCAATCTGAGCTGGTCACCAGGACCAGGGTTTTAATCTTCTGAGCTTTCAGACTCGTGCTGAAGCCCAAACTCAGGGAACTTCTCTCTACCAGAATGTGTATTATTATTAATTAAACAGCATATTCAGAGCTGTGGCTTGTGGCCTTCCATTACTTTACTGTAACCTTAAATTCTGTTTTTCCTGTTACAGCATGTTACCGTGCTATACAACTGTGGTTGTGGTCTATGCGCAGCACATTGTTACAGTGGATTTAAGGTTTTTATATCAGAATATGGCAAGCATAGTGCTGGAGATACGCTGAAGGACAAAAGTAGTGATGAGTTTCTGATATAATCTTCATCTAAAAAGAAGAAACAAATATAAAACAATCCGTCCACCCAGCAACCAACCTACAAAAAGAGGTCTGGGAAGAATAAACAAACAAGCAAACTGCTTCCATTATCGTAACTTCATCAGATTTAATAGAATTGTCTCATCTTAAAAGTCTTAGGAAAAATATCTGGTCTTTGTTTTGAGGAATATACAGTAGTAAAAATACTGATATTGATGGAAGTGATATCAAGAAAAGTGAGGTTCATGCAAAGAATAGCTATGGCTTCTGTCTACAGAAGCTATGGCTTCTGTCTTGGATGTCATACGGAGACTTCAGCTAGTGCAGAATGCGGCCGCGCGGGTAGTGATGGGAGCGTCCTGATTCTCCCATATTACGCCCCTCCTGCACAGCCTGCACTGGCTACCGGTTGCTCTCTGTGTGAGATTCAAGGTGCTGGTAACAACCTATAAAACCCTATATGGCTTGGGTCCGGGGTACTTGCAAGAACGTCTCCTGCCGTCGATGAATACCAATTGCCCAGTGCGCTGCCACAGATGGGGCCTCCTGGGGGTACCGTCAGCTAAACATTGTAGGCTGGCGACCCCTAGGGGGAGGGCCTTCTCTGTGGGAGCGCCCACCCTCTGAAACCAATTACCCCTGGAATTGCACCTGGCTCCTGATCTCCGCTCCTTCCGCCGTGACCTTAAAACATGATTATTTTCACAATCCAGCCTGGACTGACAGGGGATCAGGGTTTTAATTTGGAATGTTTATTTGGCTGTAATTTAATATTTTTTAAATTGTTTTAATTTTTGTATTGTTCATTTTTATGTATGCCACCCTGAGTCCTTCGGGAGAGAGGGAGGCCTATTAAGTCCAAATAAACAAACGAACAAACAAACATAACTCACTTAGTGTCAGACCTGACTCAACTTGAGTCTCTAAGAAAGAACAACCCTCAACTCCATTTACTGAGAAAAGGTATCGTATATTAGAGGTCAAATGAAACACAATTACGACAAAGCCAAAACTGAAATCCCCAAGTGTAACTTTCTGCATTTCTTCTCCATAGGTTCCTCCCTTGCTTGCCCCCATTGTCCAGTCAAATTCAAAGAACATGTTTTTGGAAACGTCACTAGATTTCGTATGCAGCTATGTTCCATTCTCAGTCATTTGACCTTGAAGCTCTTCTTGGAAAGATGCCGTTAACTTTCATTTCCTTTGAAGCCTCCTATCTAGCCTCAAGTTCATGGTAGCTGATACTGAATGATTGGAAAGTGCAAGCATGAGGTGGAAGCTGATACTTAGGTTCGATATCTAAATTATATTTGGAATGTAAAAAAAAAGAAGAGTAAGAGCCAAAAGGCTTTAACCAAAGACAACCCCATTAAGAAAATAAAAGCCAACAGCTCCTTTGCTATTTTCACCTGTTTTGTTCTCGCTACGAACTGGTTTCTATTTCATTCATGGGCAACATTTTGGAAATACTTGAATGCCTGCTGTAGCTGAAAGACTGAGAACTAGCGTACTTCTGTGGAGAGCCAAGGCAAAGACAATGATGGAGGAGATCAAATAACCCATTATGGAGTTTGTGCTCATCTTTCTGAGCTTACTTTTGCAATATCCCCTTCTTTTGATTGCCTGTGCAGAGAGCATTCTTCCAGTGTAACATGGTCTGATGTAACAGGAAGCCAGTGCAAAAGAACTTTGAAGTGCGGTAAGCTTATTTCCTTTTATTGTTAATGACGGTCTTGGGGTAAGTGTTTCTCAGTGAGATTCCTAGTGAAATTATCTCTGTGTTGTTTTGGAGTAAGCATGCTGCTTCATTTGTTTTATCACAGAGCAACAGAGTTGAGAGGGAGGACAGAGCTCACACAGAATCCCACTAGATAAGCTTGCCAAGTGCTGTGCATTCACCACTGAGAATTTATAGTAACGAGTGCATGGTTATTGGGTAGAGGTTGACAATAGCTACCTATCCTTTGTATATCTTTTTGTTTATTATTTTCAAGTTCCTAGATGGTGTATGTTAACAAGTAGTTTCTAGCTAGGGAGAACAGTAGAAGACACATCCTTCAGTCTCTGCATTTGAAAGCTTTGTACATCTATCTCCACTGGTCATTTTGAAGGATTCCAGGATTAAATGATCCACTGGCCTGATCAGGTAAGGCTCAAAATGTCGTGTTTGGGATTGAGCAGTAAAGATATGGTATGCCAAAATGAGACAGGAAGCAAATATGCCAACTCTGTAAACTGCTTAGAGATGGCTGAAGGGCATTATGAAGCAGTATAACAGTCTAAGTGCTATTGCTATTCAGTTTCTCTCATTCGTTTAAACATGCAAATTTTACATCAGTTGTTACTCTATGTCAATGTCATTTTCTCAAGCTCATTGCTATATGGATACCATTAGTGTAGCACTTTACCCAGCTGGGAATGCAAAACTAGTTTATTCTCTCAATAAAACCCTGTGTTTAACAATAATCTTAGACCACCAAGTCCTGATGCCACTAAACCTGAATAGGTCTTTGTTCTTGAATGTACATTGTCACTTAGGCAGCTTATCAAATAGAAACCAGCTAACAAACTACTTTGATAATATCTAATCTTCTTTAAAGAAAATTGTGATATCATGGCTTGTAACAAGGAAACTAACTGAAAAACAGTTGAGCTACTACAGTAAAAAGTTAGAAAACTGCTACTGCCAGGCAGGTTTCTTCAAATCTTTTTGAACTGCTTCACATGAATTACAATCTGCTTCTCTCTTCTGAAAATCTACAATTTTCAAGACTTGTTTTTCAGATTCTGATTATTTAAAAAATGTACATAAATGTTTTCTCTTAAATATGCATGATTTTAAAAATATTTTATATACATGCAGACATTACCCTAAATCACATCAAGCCTATTAAAGTGTCTTCAAAGGAGTCTAAATAAATTCCTAACTAAAGCCACAACATTTTTGTATCACTTTTCCTAATGATGGATGGAAGGAAGGAAGGGAGGGAGGGAAGGAGGGAGGGAAGAAGGTAAAGGAGAAAGAAAAAAAGAAAAGAAAAAAGAAAGATGGAGAGAGCGAGAACAGGAAGGAAGTCAGAGCCTGTCTCACTCATACTGTAGAAATAACAGTTTGACGGATCACAAAGTTGTGCATGACTGGTAGTAACCACAGATGTTCTTTTATGATGTGTCCCAAATCTGGTCTTTCAGATCTTACAATGGTGCACACTCTCCACCTCTGAAACTAAGTCCACCCACCTTTCTGCATTTTTGTCTTGCTCCTCTATCTCTCTTTCATCTTTCCCAGCATTAGGGTCCATTTATTTGCTTTCTTGACAGTCCACATTCTCCAACACAAAAGTTCATCAATATTCTTCCCAACCTAATTTTTCAAAGTCCAACTTTGACTTCCATAGAGTAACACAGGGAACACCACAATTTGCGTGATTCTGCTCTTTGTAGACCTCCATGGAAATATACCTAAAATTCCTAAATATTATACTGTTACAATTGCCAGTGCAAATCACCAGAATGTCAGTAAATGGGATTTGCTTTAAAAAGTTTGGGAATCCAGGAAGAGCATATAATCAGAAGCATACTTCAGAAATTCTACTCAAGTATTTTAACTTATTTTTTTTCTGGAGTGGAAAAAAATTTAAAACCATTTTTATGAATCAGGTTTCCTTTCCTTTTTAATTTTTTTATAATCAGAACTAGAGCTTCATAGATTGGTGGTTGTTTTGAAATAAAACTAAAATATGTTGTAATACTGCTACACAAATCAGATCTCTTATTACTCTGCCTATAAGAAATGAAATGAAACTTAGGTAAGAGTTGGCCAATAGCTCATTTGTGCTTTGCATAAGTGGGAGGAGGGGACTTACTTTCCAATTCCGTGTTCTGAAATGTACCGGGTTTTGTAATCTCACAGTAACTGAATCTTTCTAAAAATGAATAAGGCCATGGCAGAAAGACGACAGAAACATTTTGAAAAATGGGGTGAAGTTAATGATCAGTTGTGATAGTTCTCTATCAAATCTAATGATGTTATTCACATTATTCATATCTAGTATATACTGTATTTAATACATAAATATACTGTATTAAGTACAGTATAATTACAACTGAAACTTGTAAAAGTGTCATTACTTATTATCCCTGGTAAGCCAAGCACTTAGCAGTGCATAATTGCTCTTGGTTTTATGTTTGCCATTCTGTGCTGTTATTGTTGTTATACAAATTACGCAATTGTTGATACTTTTATATTGAAAAATGAAAGATTGTTTAATGCGATGGCCAATTGTTTTGCCAAGCAAAATAGTTTTCATTTTGGCCGAAGTTCATTCATCAGCTTTGAAAAGCAGTCTCTATGTGCCTCCTTATCAACAAAGGTTCATCGTGTTTCCAAGCTGCAGACAATTCCATCAAGAATGCTGCCAGAGTGTCCTTAAATGGAAGCTTATCTGTGGTTTGCTCCAATACAACTTATAACTGCTTGTTTAACAACAGCCGCAGTGGCGCAGTGGTTACAATGCAGCATTGTAGGACAACTCACTGCCGACTGCCAGCAGTTCAATCCTGATCTGCTCAAAATTGACTCAGCCTTCCACCCTTCTGAGAATGGTAAAATGAGGAGCCAGATTGTTGGAGGCAATATGCTGACTCTGTAAATTGGTTAGGAGCGGGCTCTAAAGTACTATGAAGTGATATATAAGTCTAAGTGCTTGGCTTCACTGGTTGCCAAGTGCCTCACAGTTTCATGATTGTCATTTTCAATCTTCTCTGCTGGCTTCCTCCGAAAGTTAATGGGGAAGCTGGCAGGGAAGGTTGCAAGCTGCTGCTGCTGCCTGCCAAAAAGGGGCCTGGCTGAAAGAGGAAAGGGAAACTGGACTCCATCGGTGGGGTGCAGAAACAGAGCAGAGTTTGCAAAGATTCGGGCACCATACCCACTGCCTGATGGAGAGGTTTCCTTCCACACAAGGACGGGAGCCAAACTCCTCTGGTGGAGTGCACAAAACAGAGCTCTGATCCCAAAGATACAGGCTCCATTCTTGCAGTCCCCCAAAGCAGTTCCCTTCCGAGCATGGAGAGGAACTATGCTCTGCAGGCAGCTCTTTCACTCTGTCCATTTAACAACCTGGGAGATTGCTTACTGATGGCAATTGGGAGTGCCAAGATTGGACTTGCTGAGCAATGCAGTCCTCTGGGCATTTCACCTCACCACCACATCACTCAATGAGCAAGATTTTGGCCCCAATTGTCATCATAAGTTGAGGATTATTGGTAAGAAGCAGGATCAGGCAAGAAGGAAGTGATTTGCTGTGTCCAGGACTTCCATTTAGGAATCACCATAATATGTTCCATGGTAAGTCTATCGGGCTGGGGCAGGATTGGGAACCTGGCTTTTGGGGAAACCTGGTTTTCCAAGTTTAAAAATGGGTCTTGTCTTTGCCATCAAAGAAATGTCTAAAAAAGCAATTTTGGAACTCAAATAGCCCAAAGATACTTTTTCAAGAGGCTGAAGAAGCTTCTTGGATGAGAAGCGAAGCGTCTTCGAAGAAAAATCAGAAAGTCCAGTTACCTCTTGAACAAAGCACCTTTGGCACAACCATGACCTGGATGACGGAGAATCTCCATAGGCATTTGGAACTCAAATGTTATCTAATGTGACAGCAAGATGCAAGCAATCCAACCAAATTAATTCATTAAAAAAATGCATTGAAACCAGGTTGCCCCGACAAAAGCTACAAGTTGTAAAATAGTTTGGATTGTGTAAATGGGCGTTGGTACTTACCTGATATGCCTGTTCTCCATGAGCTGTGAAGAGCATTCAGTAGTGGGAGGTGCTTCAGTCTCCTCTTGGATAGGCTGGGCTTAATTTGCAGGACGCTCTTCCTCCACCATGGGACTCCTCCTCAGCGTCCCCCAGTTTTGGCGAAGTCGAAGTGTGGACACCTTCTATACTTTAGCCTATCTAGCTTTTGGCCTGAATAGTGCCCCACCAGATGGATAAGGGTGGGGCTGGATGCTCTTCACAGCTCATGGAGAATGGGCGTATCAGGTAAGTACCAACGCCCATTCTCCCATGAGCTGTTCAGAGCATCCAGTAGTGGGACATACCAAAGCTTGGACTGTCCTACGGGAGGGCCTCCGTCTGGTTAGAAGTCCCTCCTTGGTCCCTGTGGACACTTTGTAAAACTCTCCTACCAAATGCAGCCTCGGCAGAGGCATAAACATCAATCTTATAGTGTCTAATGAAGGCTGATGGAGAGGCCCAGGTTGCTGCCCTAAAGATCTCATGTATTGGTGCCTGTGTGGCCCATGCTGCCGAAGTCACTGCACTCCTGGTAGAGTGGGCTGTTATACCCTGGGAACTGGCAATGATTGCACCTCATATGTTTTCGCAATCGTGGCCCTTAACCACCTGCCGATTGCTGAAGAGGAAATCTTACGTCCTAGCGAGGTAGGTTGGAATGAAATAAAGAGGGCCTCTGATTTTCTAAAATTTGCGGTGTGGTTTATATAAAAGCGTAATGCTCATCTCATATCCAGTCAGTGCCAATGATGTTCAAGTGCATGGGCTGGCTGCGGGCAAAAATTAGGAAGGACCAACTCTTGTGCCCTATGGAAGGCCGAATTAATCTTTGGTATAAAGTTTGGGTCTAGTTGGAGGACAACTCTGTCAGGATGGAAAATGCAGAGGTCCTGTCTCACCGATAAGGCTGCTACTTCGGAAATTCTTCGTGCTGAAGTTATTGCAACTAAAAAGACCACCTTAAAAGTTAGGAAGCGGAGACTCGAAGTCCTTAGGGGCTCAAAGGGGCCCTTTGTGAGAGCTGTTAAGACTTTGTCAAGGTCCCAGGTTGGGTATCGATGTGTTGCTGGGGGTCATAAGTTTGTGGCCCCCCTAAGGAAACTGCGAATGCGCGGGTGATGAGAGATGGAGCAGAGATCACCCCAAGAGACGACCAAAGCTAGGGTCACCACTTGTCCGCACAAGGTGTTAGGGCATAATCCCTTGTCTAGGCCATGTTGCAGGAACTCCAAAACCTGTGCCACAGATGGAGAAGTGGGATCAATGTGAGAGGTCGCGCACCAACGACAGAAGATGGATCAAGCTGCATTATATATGCGATTTGTAGAAGGGGGCCTGGCTGCTTGGATGGTAGAAATAACCTTGGTGGAAATTTTCTCACTCCTCAGATGTCTCCACTCAATCTCCATATGGCTAGGTGGAGCCATTGAAGCTCCGGGTGCTGAACTGGCCCTTGAGAGAGCAAGACCTTGTCTGGCGGTATTCTCCATGGTGCTGCAGATGACAGATCCCTGAGGTCTGCGAACCAAGTCCGCCTGGGCCAGTATGGTGCCACTAGCAACAACTCCGCCTTCTCCTGTAGAAGTTTCCAGACCACTTTGGGAATTATAAGAAGTGGGGGAAACGCGTACAGCAGGCCCAGAGGCCAACTGCAGTGGAATGCATTGATGTTCTCCGCTCCTTGAGAAGGGTAACGTGAGATGAACCTGGGTAGTTGTGTATTGTTGGGGGATGCGAACAGATCGATGACCGGTTGGCCAAATCTCTGTGTCGCTTCCAGAAAAAGTTCTGGATATAGGCGCCACTCCTCCTGATCTACTGTGACCCTGCTGAGCCAGTCTGCCTGGATATTTGACAGACCCAAGATGTGCTCTGCTTTGATGGAAAATAAGTTGATCTTGGCCGAGAGGCACAATCTCTCCGCCTCTCTCATCAGCTGTCTGGAATAAGTGCCTCCTTGTTTGTTGATGTGTGCCCTTGTCATAACATTGTCTGTCAGAATGAGGACGTGCTTGGACCGAAGGTGTGGGAGGAAGCTGCGAAGAACCAGATGAACTGCTCTGAGTTCCAGCCAATTTATACTGCACGATTGCTCTGGTATGGTCCAACGCCCTTGTGCCATGTGAGACCGGTAGTGAGCTCCCCAGCCAAATAGGCTGGCATCTATGGTGATGGTGGCCCTGTGGGGGTCCTTGAAAAGACATCCCTTGTTGATAGATGGGACGGTCCACCAATGAAGTGATCTCAAGACCTTTGGTGGAGGAGTGACACGGGAGTTAGAGTTGCCTCTTCCTGACCTTTGGTACATCAGCAGGTAGCATTGCAGGGTTCTAGTGTGGAGTCGCGCCCAGGGAACAATAGAAATGCAGGAGATCATTTCCCCTAATAACTTAGATAAAAGAGCTAGGGGCACTCGTTTGATGGTTCTGATCTCCTGAGATAGTTGACTAATGCTCTCCTGCCTGTCTGGTGAAAGGAAGACCTTAACTTCCACTGTATCTGTAATAGCTCCCAGGTGAATTAGCCAGGTGGAGGGAGCTAGGTGACTCTTGGCCCAGTTTATAGAGAAACCATGTTGTTGTAGGGACTGCAAGGTAATAAGAGTATCTGCCCTGGCCTGTTGACAGGAAGATGACAAAATTAAAATATCATCAAAATAGCACTGTAGCCTGACTGGAGTGTTTTGGAGATGAGCAGCCAGGGCTGCCAGAATCTTAGTAGAGGTCCTGGGGGCAGAGGCTAGACCAAAAGGGAGGGCGATGTACTCAAAATGCAAATTATCATAACAGAATCGGAGGAATTTGCTATGGTAAGGCCGAATTGGAATATGTAAATATGCCTCTGTGAGGTCCACTGACGTTAGGACATCACCCTGTCTGATGCTGAGTAAAATAGATTGTAGAGTTGTCATTTTAAATTTTTGTACACTAAGGAACGGTTGAGGCGTTTGAGGTCTAAAATTGCCCTCCATCCACCCGAACTTTTGGGTACCACAAAGAGATTTGAGTAAAACCTTTGCCCTGATGGTCTGGTGCCACTGGTCAGATGGCCTGAATCTCCAATAGGTGGTTGATAGCAGTTTGCATAAGAGATCTTTTCTCAGGGTCCCTAGACCTTGGGCATCTCATGAAAAAGTTTGGAGGGGTGGAGTGAAACTCCAGAGCCAACCAGGATCTAATCATGTCCCTGACCCAAGCATCAGATGTCGAGCATCCCACTGATCGCCAAAAAACTTTAGCCTCCCACCAATGGGGGTGTTTAGGTAAGAGTTATTTAGGGTGTCGGAAACCCCTGGTTCCTGCTCCCCTGACCTGTCTCTTGGATTGTCCTCCCCTTCTATTCCTGTCCCCGAATTCAGACCTCTCGGATTGCTGTCCCTGCCGAAATCCGGGGGACCTTTGAAATCTCGGGGAGAAGGGTCCCTGATAGAAGGAATGAAAAGAGCCCTTCTGAAATGGCTGGGAGCTCCTGGAGTCTGACTTCTGAAAAAGGGAAGGAAGGATTCTTTTTTTGTTCCTTGTTTCTTTTGTTCTCCTGCCAGCATCACACTCTGATCGCCCCGTGCGCTCCCACAGGAGGGGCCTCCTTGGGATTCCGTCAGTTAGACACTGTCGGCTGGCGGTTCCCAGGGCTAGGGCCTTTTCTGTGGGAGCGCCCGCCCTATGGAATCAGCTCCCTGTGGATCTCCGTTTGGCCCCTGATCTCCGCTCCTTTCGCTGAGACCTGAAGACCTGGCTATTTCAGCAGGCCGGTCTGGACTGACCCGGGGGTAGGTTATTTTAGTTGTTTTAATTCTATTTTAATCAACTGGTTTTAGACTTGTAGTTGTTTAATTATTTTTTATTGTAATTTGTTCGGTTTTTAAATGTTCACCGCCCTGAGTCCTTAGGGAGAAGGGCGGCATACAAGTCTGAATAAATAATATAAGGAGTGGATCCAGGGCATTTCCAAACAACTTTTCACTCAAAATAGGCGGTGAGGCAAGCTTCCACTTGTTCTTGGTGTCAGCTTGCCAATGCTTGAGCCAAAGTAGTCTCCTTGCTGATACTTGAGATGCGATGGCTCTAGAAGAAAACTTTACTGCATTAAAGGTTGCGTCCGCCGAAAATTCCGCCGCAGCAACCAGTTTGGCAATGTCCTGGTGTGCCCGTACATTGGAGGATGGGATGGTTTCCCACAGATGGTGAAGCCATCTGAGGGAAGACCATATGAAAAAAGATGCAGCTGTGGTCACTCTTATAGCCCACACGTCACATTGATGAGCCCTACGAAGAGCTAGTTCTACCCTCTTATCCTCTGGTTTAAGGGCCTCCTCCGATTCACTAGGGATAGCAGAGGGGGAAGCCAAAGCCACTATCGGATCATCAACTGAGGTGTGTTTAGGAAATTGGAAAACTCAGGGGCAAGGTTATAAAATTTCCAGTCAAATCCTGTAGGGGCAGGGATTACTGCTGTGGAAGCCCACTGTTTCTGCACTAAGTTGGAAAACATCTTCCCCCTTTGGGGGAAGTGAGGCGGGATATAAATCTAATAAATAATAATAAAAAAATAATAATAACATCTGCGGGACTGGTATTACATCAGCCTCATTTACAGGCTGAGAAAAAACTAACTTGTCTGCCTCCTGTGAATTTGGTTGCTGAGGAGAGGTAGTCGCTTTATCAAGGCGCACAGTTGTCTTGGCCTTGAATAAGAGTGATCTGAATAACTGTGGATGAAAAAGTCCTGTGTAAATTGGTTGGTCAGGAGTGAGGCCCTTGTCCTCTGACATGCCCCTCTCCAGTGGATCTATCTCTGAGAGGGCTGGATCGATGTTATGAGCTGACCCTGCCTCTAGGTGGTCCATCTGTTGTTCTTGATCCCCTCTCCCTGAAACCCTTGGGGAGGCATGTCGGGAAAGGTAGAAAATTCCCCTTGGGAATGTACCAGAGGAATTTGTGGGTCCATCTTGATGAGTGACCGGCCTGAATGAGATTCGCATTCTGAGATAGTGGACTGTCTTACTGGCCCATACCAACTGCTGAAGGCCAGCTGCAATCCCCTGTCTTATGGCTAGTTCCATCCATGCCCTCATTTTGGGTGGCACATCCTCAGGGAGGGAATCATCTTGGCGGAGGCTGGCCACCGTTGGAGTGAATGTGTCCTCAGGGGCCCACCATGGTGCGGCTGCTGTGGATGAGGTACCAGGCAGAGGCTGCCTGGCAGAGCTCTGTCTGGATGGAAGGGAAAGATCCAGGGGAGGAGGCGGGGGTGTATGGGCCTGGATGTTGCAAGTGGGAGATGGGGCTGGTGAAGTCCGGTCTGTCTCCCTCATATGCTTGTTCATGTGTTTCTCTATAGCCTGATGGCGTCTATGGGCATCCTTCTCCTCAGCTTTTGAAGGCCTCTTGGAAGCTTTGGATTTGCCCAGGGCCCCGGTCATTGTTCTGGAGGTAGAGGCCTTTGAGCCTTTGCCGCTTGCCATTTCCACTATAAATTTGTCAATGAGGCTTTAAAATATAAGGTGGTTGGCACACCCAGGGGACTGCTCCTGAAGGTGCAGGGTATCCTTATAAACTTCTTGTAATCCCCTTCAAATTTGGTATTTGTAGAATTGATCTCCAATCCGATCAATTAAAATCCAATTATCAACACCTCTTCAAGCCAGAACTGGATGGTAACAATGGCCTGTGACAGCTGCTCTGCACAGGCAGACTTCAGCCTTGGTGCTCGCTGGACTTATATTCTGTGAGGGTTAGCCAACAAATCAGGGCTGCTGCTCCGATGCTTCGGGAGAGGGAAGCCAATCCCCTGCTCTCTACGAGGGGAACCCAGTAGGGAACAATAATCCTTTCACAGTTGTTGTTGTTATTATTATTATTAATTATATTATTATTATATTATTATTAAAATATGGTGAATGAGCGCCACGTGGTCAAAATGGTGCCTGCCGCTACTTGGTGTGGCCTTGAGAGTCCAGCAGCTAGTTCCCGCCTGAATCACTGTTCTGAACAGTGAAAAGAGACTACGTGGGAAAGGATAAGAAGCGCTTATGCTTCCAATCCCCTTCTGTGTTGTACGGGGGAAGACCCTCAGCCGTTTAAGAGCTGAACATGAGATGAGCTTGCTGTTCGGAACAGCACTATAACGATTGGAAAATTAAGTGGCTGTAAAATATGTTTGAACTGCTGTTGTGATGGCTTTTCCTAAAGAGAAAGCGAGCCCTGATGCTAGCTTTTGAGAGAAAACGTTGGAGGCTGTAGAGGCTTTGAATTGCTAATCTTGAGGGAAGATGCTGGAGGCTGTAGAGGCTTTGAATTGCTAATTCGGTCTCCTTGAAAGTTTATCCCCCCTTGAAAAGCGTTGCTAGCGCAGACAATCAGAGTTTAAAGAGACCGTCATAGGCTATTGGGACTCCTAGATGACAGGAAACAGGTCCCTGAATTTAGTGAAAAAACAAACCTGATGTTTGAATCTCTTTCATTTTAGCTGCTATTCCGGCCAATCTGGAAAGCTACCTATCTCAATGAAGGCTTATAAATGTAATTCTTATTTTTTTTACTGTGAGCTGCCCGGAGTCCTTTGGGAGTTGGGTGGCATATAAGTCTAAATAATAATAATAATAATAATAATAATAATAATAATAATAATAATGCTGAGTTAAAAATGGGGGGACGCTGAGGAGGAATCCCGTGGAGGAGGAGGCGCATCCTGCAAATTAAACCCAGCCTATCCAAGAGGAGACTGAAGCACCTCCCACTACTGGATGCTCTGAACAGCTCAGGGGAGAAAGTAGTATATTAGAATTGCATGTAGCATACAGGCAGTGAACTGTCCATTTTCAGCAGAACAAAACAGCATTTCATGAATGAAGGCAAATTATATGTGTCCCAGGATAATGTTGCAATGTGGGTCAGTCATTGGGACCTGAAATTAATTCAACATTCTTCCACATTTACTACTGTAAATTACCGTGAAACTTGTCCTTCTTTTGACCAGTTATAGAATGCAGGATCCAATCTGGGTTGGTCACCAGGACCAGAGGTTTTAGTCTTCTGAGCTTTTGAACTCATGCTGGAGACCATCCTCAGGGAAATTCTCTCTCCCCAGAATGTGATTCTGGGGAGAGAGAAGTTACCAGAGGATAGGCTCCAGAACGAGTCCAAAGGCTCAGAAGACTAAACATCTGGTCCTGGTGACTGACCCAGATTGGATCCTGCAAAACATCATTTAGTCAAAGGTAAAATAATCTTCTTATTTTGGGATATAATGCTTCTTCTTTTACTTCTCGAGGGATGCCAGCATTTTCCAAAATGGCACACAAGCAAAGTTCAATGCGGGAACCAGATTCTCTTGGCAACTAATGTTACTAATTTAACAACTGCAATGATTCATTTAACAAATGTGGCAAGAAAAGTCGTAAAATGGGACAAACTCACTTAACAAATGTTTCACTGAGCAACATGAACTTTCAGGCTCAGTTGTGATCATAATTTGAGGACTACCCATACATCACCTAACTGGGCCACATAAGTGATAGCAATTCTGGCACTCTCAGCTGCCACTGATAAATGAGGACCTTGTGTGGATGCAAATCTGACTTCCTCTCAGCTTCCCCCTCTTGGCTTTGCTTGTGGGAAGCTGGCATGGAATCATGATTTATGGCTCGCTGCAAGCCAGATGCTGAGCACCTGGATTGCGATTGTGTGACTGTTGGGATGTTGCAACGGCCAGACTTCTGAGGATTGATTAGAACTCATTCAGTGCCATTGTAAGATTGAACCGTTGTTGAACAAGTGACTGAGGACAGTTTGTAAATGATTCAGAGGGCAGACTCTGTAATCAAAAAGATAAATGTCCTGGTTCCTGAGAGATGGCATTCTTTAATTGACAGGACTCCTTTTACTAGATCTAATAAGATGAGTAGGCTTTATAGATCAGTGGTGCTCAAAAAATTGGGTGCCGGTTTTGCGGAGAGAGGTTTTTCCATGGACCAGAGGGGGCATGGTTTCATCTGCCGCCTACATCCCACGGATGGGGCTTCACTTGTTTGCACGACCCGTTTCTGGCATGTGGGGCTGTGGGTTGGGGAACCCTGTAATAGATGACAACCTTAAATTGCACTTGGAAATCTGCTAGGAGGCAGAGCAGCTTGTAAAATAAAGGTATAACATGGGCAAATCGGGAATTGGTCATAATTATACGAATCTTTTGCAGCTAAAAAGTGAAAAGAGAAAGAAGAATAATGCAATATTATTTCCCACCGCAATGTCTCCTATTAGCTACTAAAAGCCTAAAGGCTGAAATAAGCCTATTTATAATCAACAGCACAGTACTATCTACACATCTTGTTTTCCCAAAGCTGGTTTGCTTCCTTAAAAGGTAATCAGAATGAAAGTGCGGAAAAAATCCAGGAAAAAAAGATCAGGTTTTAGTATTATTATTTAAATTGTTATTTCTGCTGGATGCCCACACAAGGAACCTAAGTGGTTAAAGAAATTCATCACAAAATACTCACATTTCATGTTAACAATTAACTTTTTTCATGTGACTGAAACTACTTTATAAAATGGACAAGCTTAAAGGCTGAACTTGCCTGAAGGGCAATGGATCCTAAGAACATATCTACCCATTTCTTAAGTTTGGCTCCAAATCATCTCTCTGTCCAATACTGGGTGAGTGCATGCTTTCTGAATTTTTAAGAATTCTTTTAAAATTTGAACCAGCTGTAACATTACTAGAAGTTTTATGGTATGGTCATTTACTTTGGCAATAAGCCCCACTGAACTCAGAAGAATTTACGGCTGATAATTGCACTCAAAACCGGTATATATTCAGATTCAATCGTTCTCTACTTAATTGTAGTCCAAAACATTTTGCTGTGTATAAGTGTTTTCAAAGTGTTTCTACTTAGAAAAAAATACATTAAATAGAAGAAATGTATTTAACCAAATTATAAGGATTTTTACTGTCAACAATCTACATCCTTGAGAAGAACAGCTAGTCTGTAAATTCCTCTCCTTTTAAGCTCTTCTAAATAAGGAACTCCTCTAAGTTGATAGATCAAATGTTTTAAATACAATTTTTATGATAATTTATATTGAGAGTAATTGAAAGTGTGTGGACCCTTCCCAACAACTAAATGGCTAACTTTCCTAAAGGTCTTGGTGCCTAATTTTAATTTTAATTTTTATGACAGGGAGATTTAAATAATAAGCAGATTTAAATAATAAGCAAAAGTATATTATATTGATGGTCATCACTTCTGTTGAAGAACCTGGCAATTCTTATATATCTTTTGCATGAAATAATTTTCTTCACGCCAATGATTTCTTTTAAACAATGTACGACCCTACTGGCCAGTCACTCTCTCACTAATTCAGCTCACCAATTATAGAACAGTGAAGGTATTGTTGCTTATAACACCGGTTTCGCAACCAAATACTGTTTGGAAAATTGTTCACTGTTAATCCCAATTTAGACTTCATGCTAAATGATAATTGTCCCATATTATTTACAGAATACACAAAGAAGCTCCCTGACTCTGAACTGGGCCATCTTTTTGTTATGTTCTACAATATGTGTAATCAAGATTAAGTCTCAAGTTATTTTTATAACAATTTTTATACAAAGTATTATGCATATATAATGGTAATACTCAATCCAAAACTGATTATGTACCTTATAAGGAAACTATAAATGTATAGTTATGATGATTTTTTTTCCTATTAGGTTATTATCAATACATGGACTTGCTCTGTATTGAATTTTCTGATTTTTTTAAATTTAATCCAGTACTGTTTGTCCTGATTAGCAAAAGCTTTCCAAAGTCCTCCTGAAAAATTATGTAACAGTATTGTTTATCTGAAACCCTAAGAAGTGGTGGATGCAGTCTGTGATTTTCTGCATAAATCCATGCTTCACCATTGACCTTTGAGTTGTTGTTTTTAATATTTATTTGCATCCCACTTTTATTATTTTTACAAATCACTCAAGGCAACATACAGATCTAATACACCTTCCACCTCGTATTTTCCCTACAACAGCAACCCTGTAAGGTGGGTTGGGCTGAGACAGAGAGAGAGAGAGTGACTGGCCCAAAGTCACCCAGCTGGCTTTTATGGCTAAGGTAGGACTTTTTTTCCCTAGATGCAATCCCTTAGATGCAATCCCTTAATGTAATCCCTGACAGTTAAGATAGAAGGAAATAAGCACTTCGTTGGATTAAATAAAAGGTTGCTTCTCTGAGAAATCCCATCCCCTTCAATACTGTCAGCTGTTGGGCTGTGCTGATTTAATGCAAAATTATGGCGGGCAATTTGTTTGGATGAAGCTTTTCAAATGCTCAGTTCTTTATCCATTGTCCAAATATCAATTTGTCCATATGAATAGATGCAGGAAACTCATTCTGGCATATATTGAAGGATGCCTTAGTTGACATCCTTCCTAAAGGATGGGTTTTAAACTCAACCATCATCCCAGTCAAGGCCACATTGGCTGTGAATAATGAATATTTGGGTCCAATACAGCTGGAAAACCCTAGCTATTCAAACACAATTAGATCTTCTAGCACATCTTTCTGCAAAAGAATTAATCTTTTTGTTTTTAAAACACCTCCCCTCCCACACACAGTGGCTTATTATCAACAATTGTTGGGCAGAAAAGAGGTTATGAAACTAAATAGTAAGCAGACAAATCCCAGGATTAACCACTAGAATCAGACAAAACTAGTTGGGCCTTCATCAACCCCCAAAGACTCAGCAAGCACTCCTCCACTACATACAAAGAAGAGAACAACAAATGTAGCAACATTGTCATTCCATACGTTGCAGGGATATCTGAAAAGTTCAGGAGGATTTTCAACCAACACAGCATACAACATGTACACTTCAAACCCAAGAATGCACTATGGCAGAAGCTTGTCTACCACAAGGATATAACACCCAGACAAAAACTGAGCAGGGTGATACAGGCAATACAATGCAGTGAGAAGACAGGTGCAGATCTGTACATCAGCAAAACAAAACTACTATTTCACAAGCATGTGGCACAATATAGGCGATCAAATCTGTCGGTCCATCTGCATTTGAAAAACAAAGGTCACCATTTTGAAGGCAGCAAAGTCCACATTTTGTATAGAGAGGACCATTGGTTTGAAAGAGAGGCAAAAGAATCCATCTATGTTAGGATTGAGCAACCCTCCCTCAACAGAGGGGAAGGAATAAGACACCATCTATCTCCAGTCTACAACACAGCCCTTGTAGCAATTCCAAGAAGATTCCACAACCAACTGCACTCTGATTCAGGTGACCCTGAGGGTACGGATAACCCGCAGGTGGGCTCAGTAGCTCTCAGAGAAAGTGCTAATGACCAGATGACTGCAAAGAAATACAACCCTTCCATCTCTCCTGCCCCACCATCCAGTCTCAACTGTCAGTACCTATCCTTCCATTTCCACACCATCAGAACTGCTGAAGCTTCTTGGATAAGAAGCAAAATGTTTTCTTCTTCTTCCTCAAGGGAAAAAACCCCACTCCAGATGCCCTTTTTGGGGTGGGGTGGGGGAGCACATTTGAGACAACTATGGGCTGGATGACTGAGAATCTCCACAGACATTGGTTGGGCAGTTAAGACTACTGAAATATTGTTATGATGAAAATCCCTAAAAACAGAGCTCCAGTGCTATTACAGTTTATTATAATTGAACCCCCACTCTTATATTATTAGATAGACAAGATATCCTATGTAGTTATTAAGTTTTGACCAATCGTTTTCCTCCTTCTCTGTTTGAATATTGTATAAAAGGCTATGGTGACAAGCAGTGAGTATATGTCTTTATTGCTGCAGTAACAAACAAGTTGGCTTGAATTTCTCTTGTCCTGCACATTATTATTATTATTATTTAATTACATTTATATGCCGCCCTTCTCCGAAGACTCAGGGAGGCTTACAATTTTTGGAGCGCAACCCAATGTGCTCAGCAATAGCCTTCATTCCATTGTATATGCCTGCTTATTACTAAGCAGCATTTTTACGAAGTCAGCTTATTGCCCCCAACAATCATGGGTCCTCAATTTACCTACCCCGAGAGGATGGAAGGCTGAGTCAACCTTGAGCCTGGTGGGATTCGAGCCTGCACTAATTGCAGGCAGCTGGAGCTAAGTGCTAGGTGTTTAACAGCCTGCACCACCAAGGCTCATGGTTGCATGGCTTGAAGCCCCTCATGATCGATCCTCGTACTTATACTAGTTTTATGGCCAACACATAAAACTTCAAGAATACAATAATATTTATTTTATTTATTAAATTTGTTTGCCACCTATGTCACCAAGAGATGACTCTGCCTTAATGTAACATTCCCTTAAAAACTAGGCAAACCTTCTGCAATTTACTTTTGGGGCTATTACTAGTGGAATACTAATAAAGGTGTTCTCAGTTCCACTTCTGAAATGGTGAAGACTGTCCAGTATTATTGACTGGCAAAACTTCATTTAACTAATGCAGTGATCGCTAAATAGCACACCCCCAAAAAGTCATAAAACCACCACCTTAACGATCATCCTGCTTAGGCACAAAAAATGGTGGCTGTAAATCGAGGATTATCCATAAATGTTTTCCTTGGCCTCAAGCCATTTGTCAGGGATGGTGTAGGGTCTCCTGCTTGGGCGGAGGGGTGGATTGGACTAGATTACCTACAAGATCCCTTCCAACTCTGTTAATCTATCTCTCTAGTCTGTGCCCCACCAAAGTGTGTCCTTAAATGCATTGATTATTCTCTCTCTCTACATTACCTGCTTTATTTTCCATTTTTAGCTTTTCATTAAAAAAAAACCTGTCCCCTTTAAGCTACCAAACTGATGAAAGCAGCAATCAGCACCCAGATCAGAATAGATGAACTCCAAGGTTAACATCAGACCAACAATCAAGCAAACAAAACCGGCCAAAGAAGCCAACAGCGAACAACCCAACCAAAGAATCTCTAAGACCGTCCCCACCAACACTGACAAGCAAGACACCAGAATATAAACCGACAGCAAACTGCCCTCCTTACTAGCACTCATGATGTTACCTTGTTAGGGTAGTGAAACGTCTGCAAAAAAGCAAGCAAGCTCAGAGAGAACCAAACACCCTTCATGTCAACCCTGAACTACAAATATTCTCCTTTATTGGTGGTACATCTTAACAGTTCAAACTGTTTTTCTTCACTCTTTAAAACTAAAGATTATAAATGGGCATGAAGCACAGGATTTGCTGCCTCTTCCATGCTCTTATCTCCCCAGTGACAGGCAACAACATCACTTGGCAACGACTGGATTGCTGACCTCCTACAGAGATTTTTTTTTTTTAAAGTTATTACCGTGTTTCTCTGAAAATAAGACCTACCCCAAAAGTAAGACCTAGCACTATTTTCTAAACCTGCCCTAATATAAGACCTACCCCGAAAATAAGACCTAGTGTAAATCTCCAGTTCCAGGAAGACTTTTCAGGGAGCAACCGTGCACCCACGAAACACTCACCCCTACACACTCACACCCACTATTTGGCACCATAAATATATAAGACCTACCCCGAAAATAAGACCTAGTGTGTTTTTGGGAGCCAAAAAAAATATAAGACAGTGTCTTATTTTCGGGGAAACACGGTAGCTGTCACACAGCCATTTCCAGTAATACAAGATTATTCTTCCTCACACACTCCCCCCTTTCAGCTCCTAACCCTCCTTACAGTATAAACAACGTCCATTATATTAATGTATTCTTGGCTGTGTTAGTCATTTTGCACCAGGAAGCATTTCAAGAGCGTGATTCTGCTTTCCTGAGGAATGTTTGCATTCACCTTCCAAATGTTGCCTTCTCCCCACCCCCCACCCCTTTTTTTTCTTCTTCACATCACCGAAAGGCTGGTGAGAGAGCAGAGCATTTGCTGATTCAATAGATACTTACAGCTTGTCCTATTAAGAAGATGCTGTGTGGATGTTTACATACTAAGCCTAACTCCTATGAGCCTCCAGGCAAGCATAATTCTATAGGGAACTGATTTTCCTGATGTTTTTTCTTCGACCTGCAGAAGCAGCAACGCCAAAGAACGCCGTGGCTGAATTAAAAAAAGGGATCAGGCTAAGCAGCAAAATGAATGCAACCTTCATCTAGCCCTCCACACACAGCGGTCAGCACTGCGAACTCGGGAACAGGAAAATTTTCTGACTTGAAAGCCCAGGGCTTAGCAGTAAGGACAATGAACCACATTCTGTATTATTATTGTAGTATAAATATTATTATTTTTATAACCGTACTTGTCAAATGGGAGCATGTTGTTCTTGACATGCAAGGTTGAAAAACGTGATTTCGACTAAAATGAAGCTTTGAGATTTAGGGGTGTGTGGGGTGGGCAGGCAGACACATCAATGCATGCACAAAATCATTAAGAGAAGTAGATTATAAGATGTTTTGCTACTATATGTCATATTGTGAGATTAAAAATCATTCCAGTTAAGAAGATAAGGACATGCATATAATGATTTAGACATCATATGCAAGCATAATCAACAGGGTGGTTGAGTGTTTGTTGTAGCAGGAATAATCAATACAAGATAATTGTTGGTTTGAATCTCAGTATTTCAACAAGCTGTCCCTTTCCTTGCATCTTTTTCCCCTCCTAGGGTTGCATACACTTAGCATCTAAGAATTCAAGGATGAAGTCTTTATTCCTGAGCTCTAAAGAAACATACTGCTATATTGGGGCACTTCTAATATTTTAACAAAGCCACACTTGTGGAAAAACATATTCGGTAAGGTAAAAATATGCAACCATATTCCCCCGCCCCCGAAAGTGTTCTGAAAGCCTCTTTAAACAGCAGTGCAAGGCAATGCAGTGTTGCTAAGGTCACAATTCCTTCCAAACAGAATAAATATGAACTGCATTCAACTTCCTTTCTAATTTTATGCGATACGTTTGAAAACAAAACTAATTCAGGCAATTCAAGGAAAGACAAAACAAATTATGGTTTAGATTTCATTATAATGATGATGGTAAAAACTTCAGTCTTTCCTGATGTCTCCCCATAAAATCAACAGTAAAAAAACACACTAGATCCAATTCTGGTTATGCTTCAAATATATTTTTGAAATCCATAACAAGGTTTCTATCTAATCCAAAAGATTATCAACTAGCTGTATGAAAGAACAGTTTATCTCTATTCATGTCAGTGAAAGAGAGAATGATTCCATGATCAAAACCACAAGAGGTAAAAGCAGATTAACTGTTAAAGCAGAGTTAAGCCAGTCTTCAAGAACACCTGCATTTGTAATACGAAACCTTAATACTAATGAAGTATTTTTTTTCCTTTCAAATTATATGAAGCATCAACTGAACTTCATTTGAATGATTAAAATGCTGTTTCCCCCCTCCCAACCTTTCCTAGGTAGAAGAGTTTCAGGGAACTGTGGCCAGAAGAAAACTCCAGAGAACATTTGGAGCTCCAGAAAACACCTAGAAAGCCAAAGATGAACCTACTTGAGACAGCAAAATCAGGGTTTCTAGTTTGCATCATGGCTTGCATTTTCATCTTTGGTGTTTTCTATCTACGGAATACATACTTCAAGGAAGACAAGGAAAAACTCATCTCAAAAGAGTGTGGCTTTTATCCAGGTGAACTCTGCTCAGCCCTTTTTGATGGGAAAGAAGTTGCTTTTCAAATTGGTCAGCGGTGCCAGGAGGCTTTAAGGGGAAAAGAAATGTCTACCTGCATACAAATACCGTGCAACTGTTCTACGCTGCAGAAGAAGCTCCACTTCATCACAAGGCCATTGTCAGAAGAAGAAAGGAACTTTTCCTTGGCATACATCATCACCATTCACAAGGAACTGGACATGTTTATAAAACTACTCAGAGCCATTTACATGCCTCAGAATGTTTACTGTATACATATTGATGAGAAATCATCAAAGGATTTTAAGCAAGCTGTCCAAACCTTGGTCAACTGCTTCGAAAACATTTTTATTGCTTCAAAGAGGGAAAAAGTTGTCTATGCAGGATTTTCCAGGTTGCAAGCAGATATCAACTGCATGAAGGACTTGATCCATTTAAATAATCAATGGAATTATGTTATTAATCTCTGTGGACAGGATTATCCCATCAAAACAAACAAGGAACTTATACACTATATTAAAAGTAAATGGAATGGTAAAAACATTACCCCGGGAATTGTTCAACCCCCTCATATGAAACACAGAACTCATTTCAGTTACCAAGAACGTATACGTTCAGGAAAATCATATACCTCTCCAACCAATAAGGTGAAAAGTGAACCACCCCACAATTTGACTATATATTTTGGGACTGCGTACTATGCACTCACGAGAAAATTTGTAGAGTTTACACTGACTGACGAACGTGCAAAAGATTTGCTTGAATGGTCAAGGGACACCTATAGTCCAGACGAACATTACTGGGTCACCCTGAATCGTATACCAGGTAAGCAGAATTATAGAATTATCTTGTCTACTGTACATTGTTCAACAAAGATTGCGTATCAGACAACCCATGATCCTTTGCGTCCCTCTTTCAGAAATATTTCTTTACCAGATTCTCAAGGCCTTCAACAATAACAGAACTTCTAATATACTCTCTTCACTGGAAAACTGGGATATATTCAGACGTGCATCTGCTGAGAAAATAGACCATGTCGCACTATATAGCAATGTTCATCATCATCAGAGAAAATGTTTTATGGCATTTTTTTATTGATTAGTTTACAGATAATCAGAGTTGGAAGGGACTTTGTAGGTCATCTAGTCCAACCCCCCACCCAAGCAGGAGACCCTCCGCCATTTCTGACAAACGGCAGTCCAATCTCTTCTTGAAAGTCTCAAGTGATGGCGCTCCCACAACTTCTGAGGGCAACTTCTGTTCCATTGGTTGTTCTCACTGTCAGAAAAGTTTCTCCTTATTTCCAGGTTGAATCTCTCCTTGTTCAGTTTCCATCCATTATTCCTCGTCTGGCCTACAGGCACTTTAGAAAATAGCTTGACCCCTTCCTCTCTGTGGCAGCCCCTCAAATTATGTTATATACATTTTAATACTTTTTATGTCGTAAGTTTTTAAAATAAAATTTGCCAAATTTCGATTCCAACGGGAGTCATGGGTCCCTGATTTTGGACCCATTCTACGTTAGCCCATTTGAGGTACTTTAATTCAAAATTGTTGCCCTATGATGCATTGTTTTGCCCACTCAAAGATCAGAATGAGAGGTTTTAGTAATATATTGATAGATGTAATCTAAGGAGACTCTTTTGGAAACCATTAACCAAATTCCAAAATCTATTTTCAGTCTGCCTTTCAGACTTATAAAATAACAAATTCACATTACACCATGAATTGGAGGGCTTTTCCTTAACCTGTGAGCTAAGGGGGAGAGGGGGAATAAAGGAAAAAAAACAATAAAACAAATCAAAATAAAAAAGTGAGATTTCACATTGTTTCAATCCCAATGGTTCAAATTATATAATTTAAAAAAATCAGAAGACACTAACAGCTTGCTTTATTTATTTACCTATCCATGTAATTCAATTTGTATGGCTACCCATCTTACTGAAGCTATTCTACATGCCTCACAAGAAACAAAAGCGTAAGTAAAATGACGTTAAAACACGAGAAGAAATCCTGTAAGAACAGCAGAGATAAAGGGGGATCGCATGATTCTGGGACACACCGTCATGAGACAGTTGCCAACTGTCCGAATTTGGGTCATCTGACCACGGGGATGCTGCAATGGTCATTAAGTGTGGAAAAACAGTCATAAGTCCTTGTGCCAGTACCGTTGTAACTTGAATGGTTGTTAAGTCAGTCACACAGTCGCTAAGTGGATCTGGCTTCCCCGAATCTCCATTTCACCCACTATTTTCACCCACTACTACTCGCTTAACAATGGTCATAAAGTGGGTGAAAACTCACTGAACAGCTGTTTCACTTTGCAAGACCCACCACTGGCGAATGGGTGGGGGCGTGTCAGCCGAGGACAAAAGTCAGAGGAGAATCGCCCGAGGAGGAATGCTGGCGGAGAAGCAGGCGTGGCCGAGGGTAGGAGACGAAAAGTCCTAGACCCAACTGCAGATACGGGAGGATCTCCATCCCACTTTCCCAAACTCAGGCTACAGAACCACACCTGGAACAGGTTCTCCCATTCTAAAACAAGTCGTACCGCTTACTGTATGCTTCTGAGTTGCAACTGGTCAGAACCTGGTCAGAACCTCAGAGGTGGTATTCAGCAGGTCCTGAGCAGTTCTGGAGAACTGGTAGTGGAAATTTTGAGTAGTTCAGAGGACCAGCAAATATCACCTCTGACTGGCCCCGCCCCCATCTATTCTCTGCCTCCCGAGTCCCAGCTGATTGGCTGGGTCTTCTTTGCTGCCCTGCACAGAGGGAGCTGGAAAGCAGGTTAGTGGGGTGGGGAGGAATGGGGATTTTGCAGTAACCTTCCCCTGCCACGCCCACCAAGCCACGCCCACAGAACTGGTAGTAAAAAAATTTGAATCCCACCACTGCAGAACCTGTTTAATTTTTAGATATGTCAACATTATATATATATATTCATATATATATTTTCATATATATATTTTCATTCATATATATATATATATATATATATATATGTTTTCGTAGATTTTCACGGGTAAAGGTATGTAGGTCGTGGTGTATTCGGGTCTTGTCCCGTGTATGATTGAGAATACCTTGGCAACGTTTCGACGAAATCTCATCCGTCATCTTCAGGCTGGTGTCTTCAGCTTCGTTCTCCTGGGAGAAGTGTGTGACCGTGGCTGTTTCTCCCTTTTAAACTCCAGAGTTGGATGTGTTGTTGCTTTTTGATTGGTTTGTGGAGTTGATGTATGCAGATTGGATGGCTTTTTCCTGAGACCTTGTGTGGCTGAGATGCTGGCTGTGTGTCTCTCAGCCCTTTGTGTTGTAACGACCTGGGTAATGGGCTGTGTGATGACCTTCTGAGTTCTATTGTTGTGACGTCCTGGGTGTGGTGCTGTAATCTCCTGGGTTGTTGTCTGTGTTGCAACCTCCTGATGTTTTGTGTTGTGATCTCCTGAGTTCTGTGATGTAGTATCCTGGGTGGAAGGCTGTGATGTGGCATTCTGGGCCTTGGTTTGGCTCCGAGTTTGAGGTCTGGCTATGTGTTTATAGCGTGTGTCAGTTTGCTTAGTTTGGGGGTTGGAGGGGTGTAGCAGCTGGTGTTGCAGCCATGGTCTGGTTTCTGGATGGTGGTTGCCTTTCATCTGTGGCGTGGGCTTGGGTTTGAGTCTGGTGAAGGAGATTGGTGGTGGCATCCTTTGTTATTTTGGGTCCAGTGTTGGTTTTCGTGGCTGGGACTCGTTTGTTGACCAGGGCTAGTTTCCAGATGTCTGGTAGGCGGGAAGTATCATCCCGTTTATTCATGTTATGGGGGTGTTTCTCTATTTCAATGGCTTCCCTAATTATTCTTTTGTTGAAGTGTTCAGTATTGGATCCAAACTTATCTCCAATACTGAACACTTCAACAAGAAAAACCATCAAACTCTTTGGGTGACAGATCATATGTTTCTCAAACTGCCAAATGTGGGTGAAACTCACTGTTGGTGGGAATGTATTATTTGCCAAGAGAATTCTGGAACATATAACATCGTAGTTGATAGTAAGTATATCAATAACAAAATGGGTTGTTTTTCACACTTAATGACCATTGCAGCCTCCCTGTGGTCAGATGACCCAAATTCGGACACTTGGCAACTGACTCATTCTTATGACGGTCTGTGTCCCAGAGTCATGCAATCCCCCTTTGTGACCTGACCAATGAAGTCCACGGGGAAGCCGGATTCACTTAACGAGCATGTGACTTACTTAAAGAGCTGCAACTACTCACTTAACAATGCTGTTGCTTAGGAACCAAAATTTTGGGTTCAATTGCGCTCGTAAATTGAGGACCATCTCTGACTTCCTCTGCATGGCAGCCTTGCCTAGTAAATTCCTTCCCTTTTCTGGGAATTTCTCCTCTGTGTTAGAGGCACCAAAATAACCAAGATGATATAAGGTCTCCTGCTGGAGCAGGGGGTTGTACTGGATGACCTCCGAGGTCCCTTCCAGTCCTGAATTGCTGGGCTGTTTCAAAGCATCCTCTGAAGCTGCATCTAGTGCCAGGGTTTGTGGTTCTTCTTTCCTCTCCTTTTTCTCTCCCTCCCTCCTTCCCTTAGTCCGTCCATCCATCTATATCTCATTCACTTTCCCTACCCTTCCTACTTCCTCCCTTCCCTCTTTCTTTTTCTCCCTTTCCCCCTTTCCACCCTCTTTTTTCTTTCTCTTTCTTTTCTTTCTTGTCTCCCTTCTCTCTCTTCCTTTCTCCCTTCCCACTCTTTCTTTCTTTTCTTTCTCTCTTCTCTCTTTCTTTTCTTTCTTGTCTCCCTTCTTGTCTTTCTTTCTTTCTTTCTTTCTTTCTTTCTTTCTTTCTTTCTTTCTCTCTTCCTTTCTTTCTCTCTCTCTCTCTGCCCCTTCCCTTCAGATGAAGCTGGCATGCCCTCCCTGTGCTCTTCCCTCCCTGGTCTTTATCAGGGAGGCACAATCATGTACAGGAGAGCTTCCACCCCTTCCGGTTCCTCCTCCTAACAAGCATTTGGCTTTCCTAAAGCCATCTGGCTGCAGCCCTTCCCCCAAACCCCAATTGGCAGCTAGCCAATTGGTTGCTCTCCTAAGGTGGTGAAAAACCCAGGATGAACCCTCCTTCTGTGAACTGGCTATGCGGAAGCGTGTGGGACACAGGGACCGTGACCCATTGCCCAGGGCGAATGGGTGGGGGCATGTCAGTCGAGGAGAAAAATTAGAGGAGAATTGCCCAAGGAGGAACGCTGGCGGAGAAGCAAGAGCGGCTAAATGTAGATGAAAAATTCCCATTCCGTCTGCAGTCTCTGAAATTCTCAATGATTTGCTCTACTACCCAGACTGAAGAAATTACACAGCTAGCAGTACTCATCTGCACTGCATGTCGAGTTCCTTCTTTTCTTCCAAAGAATACCCCCTAGAAAGTAATTAGTTTTTATAATATGAAATATTATATTATAATATAATATAATAATATAATATATATTATAATATAATATAATATAATATAACAATATAATATATATTATAATATAATATAATATTATAATATAAAATATTATTATAAAATATAATCATATTTTATAATATGTTCTGCCCTGAAGCAGTTTCCCCAAAGGCAGGTATCATCAAATCCTTGCAGATTGAATCTCTAATGGGAATTTATGTACTTATTCTTATTATAAAATAGAAAGTGTACTTTTATTCCAAATCAAGGGATGTACTAGCTTTGATTGATATGCCAAGGATTGGACTCCAAAATGTAGAAGAGACCAGAGCAATTTAAATTTCACTGATATTGATTTTGTGCTAAAGCGTAACAAAAAATGCAATTTTGTAGCAACTTTTGATGGGGACTTCACTCAAATTTTTTAGAGGCTTCAAACTCTATACTTCATTTAAAAAAAAAATAACACATTCATATTTGCGCATTTTCATTTCTTTTTATGTTGCATCTGTATGAACACCTCCTTCGGTAATCACCCTGGGAACAGCAAGAGTAATTCATACATCCTAAGCATAAATCTGTTTTTCAAAATGCAAAACGTGTATAACAAAGCCTTCCAATTGGTTGTACAGATGCTCCTGGTGCTACACTAAACACAACTTGGCAAGGAAATATACGAGCAATCAAGTGGAAAAATCAAGAAGGACAAGACCACAATGGCTGCAACGGTAATTACTGAACGTGACACAATCCTAGTTCATGAACCACTGAGAAGTCATTACTTGTCAGGTGCTCAAATATGCATAACATTCTGGTCATTCTGATGGGAATGGGAGATAAAGCCCACAAAATCCCACTGAAGCAACACTAAGAAAACTACTGTATTAGACTACACTAGATGACTCAACAAACTGCAATACAGAATAATCCTAATTGTGAATTTAATTACGATATGGGGCACAAAGAATTGGCACCTACAGACATATCCAATACATATAATTGGTTGAGTTTTATCCAACTAGTAACATTTTGTGGCTCCCTTTTAAAAAAACAGCTTTATTCTTCCCAACTTCTTTCAAAGGAAACAAAAATGTAGATCTTTCCTTGTTATTTCCCCATTTCATACACATATGCATGTGCGTCCATGTCACATATGGACTTATCTGTGATCAAAAGCAAAATCAGGGTAAAAAGTAACTAATCTTTTTAGGTTATTACGTTAAAGGGCTCTTCCTTTCCCTTCTCCTTCCCCTAATTCTCTATCTATAATTCATACGGAGTATTTCATTTGCTGAATGATATCCAGCCTGGGATTATCAATTTACACTGCAATTCTCTTTTGTAGGACATTATGTCAGACATATTTGCATCTATGGACTTAGAGACTTGGAGTGGATTATTAACTCTCCTAATTTATTTGCCAACAAATTTGAGCCAGCAACATATCCACTTGTCATGGATTGTCTAGAAAGGCATTACAGAACAAAGTTGCTCCAGGAAGCTGAAGTTCCTGTGGAAGCACACTGGCATTTGGAAGAATAAGACTGCTCTCTGCACATCTGGACTAATCGTGATCTCCATGGAGGGCAAAGCAGAACCAAAGACATGCTACATTTCAAAATGTATGTTCCAAAGAGGGATACTACATCATAAGTATTTAGCATCTTGGACCTGAGAACAGAAAGGAAAATTCTGAACATGAAGCTTCAATATGCACAGCTCTAGTGTCTTTACAAACATTAACTTCTCTGGACCTGTTTTTTTTTCTCTTTCTCCTAAACAATTGCTCTGAAACATATAATTGGTGCATATTGTCTTACATACTTGAGACAACAGTTTTCAGTCCCTGTTTAGCAACTGCTGGCAGTTATGAAGATGATGTAAAAATAATTTTATGACCAATTCTTGCATTTACAACTTTGGTAAGTTTGTAAAGCGAAGAAAAACTGCACTAAAATGATAAGCACAATGACAATTTATTTAATGACTGCTGCTTTGATTAACAACTGAGTTGTGGTCAACAAAAAAGCACTAAGAAATACCTGTATTCTCTTTCGCGTAAATCTCTTTCTAATAGAATGCTTGCTCTTTTAAATGAACTGTTTAAAAATAGCCTCCTGACTTAAGTCTAGACCACACCTTCTGAAGTTAAAGGTACATAAATGAATCATAATTAACTTGTCCCCCTTAGTCCAATAAGAGTATCTAAATCCATACCTAAATATAATTCATACATCATTTATCCTTCTTTAACATCATTTTTCTACCTGAAGCTTTATGTAAAACTTAAATTGCTGAATAAAAAGTCATAAAATTGATCAAAATTTTCTGTCATTTGATAATATTGTTCTTCCATCCAATCCAAACTAATAAACTTTATGTAAAACCAAATAAAAACATAGCATTTATTTATTTATTTTATTTATGATGGGATTTATATGCCGCCCTAACTCCCAAAGGACTCAGGGTGGCTCACAACTATAAGAAGACATAGAATACAAAAATTAAAATTATTAAAAATATTAAATCCCAACAATAATTTAAAACCCACAACAAACAATAAAACCAGTAAAAGCCAATAACCCCCCCTCCCTCAGTCCAGGTTGGCCTGCTGGAAGAGCCATGTCTTCAGGTCGCGACAGAAGGATCAAAGGTCAGGGGCCAACAGCAACTTCAAGGGCAGCTGGTTCCACAGGGTGGGTGCTCCCACAGAGAAGGCTCTCCCCCTGGAGGCCGCCAGCCAACAGTGTCTGGCCGACGGCACTCTAAGGAGGCCCTGTCTGTGGGAGCGCACCGGGCACTGGGAGATCGTTGCTGGCAGTAGATGGTCCTGCAAATACCCTGGCCCTAAGCCATGTAGAGCTTTATAGGCAACTACCAGCACCTTGAATCTCATCCGGAGGGCAATAAGTAATCAATGCAGCTCACACAGGAGGGGTGTAATATGGGAGTATCAGGATACTCCCATCACAACCCATGCGGCCACATTATGCACCAGCTGAAGCCTCCGAGTGATCCTCAAGGGCAGCCCCATGTAGAGAGCATTGCAGTAGTCCACACGGGAGGTAATGAGTGCATGAGTAACCGTACATAAAGCATCTCGGTCCAGATAGGGGCGCAGCTGGAGCACCAGGCGAACCTGAGCAAACGCCCCCCTGGCCACGGCTCCCACCTGCTCCTCTAAGGTGGAACATCCTGGACAATCTGAGATGCCGGTACGTACAGCCATTTGGTCTTGGCTGGGTTGAGTCGAAGCCTGTTCCTCCCCATCCAGACCCGTACCACTTCCAGGCACCAGGACATCACGTCAAGGGCATCACTTCGTTGATCTGGGGTGGAGATGAAAAGCCAGGTATCATCAGCATACTGATGGTACCTCACCCCAAAACCACGGATCATCTCACCCAGCGGCTTCATATAGATGTTGAACAGGAGAGGATATAGGGCCGACCCCTGGGGCACCCCACAAGTGACAGGCCTTGGGATTGACCTCAGTCCCCCTGCCAACACCAACTGCAAGTGACCCGAGAGGTAGGAGGAGAACCACCGTAAAACAGTTCCTCCCAGTCCCAACCCGAGGCGTCACAGTAAGATACCATGGTCAATGGTATCAAAAGCCGCTGAGAGATCTAATAGGACCAGGACAGAGGAGTAACCTCTGTCCCGAGCCCACCAGAGATCATCCACCAGGGCAACCAATGCCGTCTCCGTGCTGTACCCGGGCCTTAAACCCAATTGATACGGATCCAGATAATCAGTTTCCTCCAGGAACACCGGGAGCTGTCGGGCCATCATGTTCTCAACAACCTTTGCCACAAAGCGAAGGTTGGAGACAGGACGAAAGTTGTTCATAACAGCTGGATCCAAGGTAGGCTTCTTGAGGAGGGGCCTCATCGCCACCTCCTTCAAGGAGGGGGGAAGATCCCTCACTCAAGGAAGCATTAATCAAAGCTTGGAGCCAGCCTTGTGTAACCTCCTGGGCAGCATAAACCAGCCAGGAGGAACACGGGTCCAATATACACGTGGCGGCACTCAGTCTCCCCATGATCCTGTCTACTTCCTCTGGAGTCACAGGATCGAACTCTTTCCAGATGGTATCCATAAGACCCATCCCGTCCCCCCCATCGGACTCTACCCAGTCAGAGTCCAAGCTGGCCCGAATCTGAGCAATCTTGTCCGACAGATGATGGCTAAACTCCTCAGCCCGCCCCCGCAAAGGGTCCTCCCTCGTCCCCTGATTAAGGAGGGAACAGGTGACCCTAAACAGGGCGGCCTGGCGATTATCTGTGGACGCAATGAGCGTGGAGAAGTAGGCATGCTTTGCCACTTCCATTGCTGCAAGATAAGACCTTGTAAAGGTTCTTAATTGCAATCGGTCAGATTCGGATCGACTGGACCGCCAACTGCTCTCTAGGCCCTTCCTTTGGCGCTTCATCTCCCGGAGCTCCGTGGAAAACCAGGGAGCCAACCGGGATTTGCACCGGGTCAAAGGCCGCAAAGGGACAATGCGGTCGAGAGCCTCTGAGGCAGACTTTTGCCAGGCGTCCACCAGGGCCTCGACCGGGCTGTGGGAAAGGGAGGCAGGAATCAACCCAAGCACTGTCTGGAACCCTTCTGGGTCCATCAGGCGCCTAGGGAGGAACCACCTAGTTGGTTCCGCATCCCAGCGGCGTGGGGTGGCATACTGGAAGTCCAGCCAGGGGAGGTAATGATCGGTCTATGACAGGGGTTGAATAATTTAATTTAATGTCTGGACTTGTATGCTGCCCTATCTCCTGAAGGACTCAGGGCGGCTCACATCATAAAAATTATACAATACAAAATTTATAATTAGTAAAAATTGAATTAAGCCCAAGCCAAACAAAATCTAAAACAGATAAAACTGAATATAAAAACGAATTTAAAAACCCACCCCATCTCAGTCAAGGGTGGCCTGCTGGAAAAACCATGTCTTCAGGTCGTGACGGAAGGAACCGAGGTCAGGGGCTAACTGGAGCACCAAGGGCAACTGATTCCACAGGGTGGGCACTCCCACAGAGAAGGCCCTACCCCTGGGGGTTGCCAGCCAACACTGTCTAGCCAACGGCACCCCAAGGAGGCCCTGCCTATGAGAGCGCGCAGGGCGATGGGAAGCCGATGTTGGCAGGAGACACTCCCGGAAGTACCCCAGACCCAAGCCATGTAGAGCTTTGTATGTAATCACCAACACCTTGAATCTCACCCGGAGGGCAACTGGCAACCAATGCAGTTCACGCAGGAGGGGTGTAATATGGGAGAATCGGGATACTCCCATCACAACCCACGTAGCTGCATTCTGCACCAGTTGAAGCCTCCGAGTGGTCCACAAGGGCAGCCCCATATAGAGAGCATTGCAGTAGTCGATTCGGGAGGTCACAAGTGCGTAACCATACGTAAGACATCTCGGTCCAGATAGGGGAGCAACTGGCGCACCAGGCAAACCTGGGCAAATGCCCCCCTGGTCACAACTCCCACCTGCTCCTCCAAACTGAGCTGCGCATCCAGGAGGACACCCAAGTTGTGAACCCTATCCACGGGGGGCAACACCTCTCCCCCCATGTCTAACGGTGGAACATCCTGGAATAGTTGGTGATCCCCCACCCAAAACATCATACCACTGTCTGTAGATAAAAACAAGGTCGAGTGTGTGCCCCCCACCATGAGTCAGACCCTGAATTGGGTCAGGTCCATGGCCATCATGGAAGCCATGAAATCCCAATCCATCCCCCGACACTCCAGCCAGAGAAGGCAGATTGAAATCCCCCAGAATGATAAGTATGGGGAACTCAATGGCCACCCCGGATAGAATGCCGAGTAACTCGGGCAGGGTCGCTGTCACGCAGCTGGGAGAAAGGTACGTGAGCAACAGGCCCAACTGACTACCAGGGCCCAACTTCAGGAGGAGAGACTCACACCCGCCTATCTGAGGGACAGAGGCCTCCCACGGACAAAGGCACTCCCTAATAACAACTGCCACCCCCCCGCCCCTACCTTGGGCCCGAGGTTAGTACAGCACACGGAAACCTGGTGGACATAACTCCGACAAAGGGACTCCTCCCTCTGGGCCCAACCAGGTCTCTGTGATGCAAGCCAGGTCCGCGTCTTCCTCCTCGATCAATTCGCAGACAAGGAGAGCTTTGTTCACCACGGACCTAGCATTTAAGTAGACCTACCTGAGCTCAGGGGCCTGGTCTACCATACCCCCAGGGCAACAAGCAGGAACCAGAGGGTCAGAGCGCGCCACCGCTCGAAGATAGTGTGGGAGTGCTCCCGAACTCCGATACAACCCTCCGATATCTCCTGCAACCCTCCACATCATCACACATGCACACATACACATATGTGCGTGCACGTGTATGAAAAAATAAATAAATAAAATATAATTCAGGATCCCATATATCTTAATTCAGACAGAAAAGAAAGTTAAGTAAAATAAATTAGGAAGACAAAAATAAAAGTCTATGTGGCACTGAGTTAAGTCTGCATGTCCTAAATTGAAAGTTCATACACAGAACAGTATTAATGAAAATATGTTGTATATTATTAATTTACCATTTGGGTTCCTCTACAGGAGACTGAAATAAAACATCTGAAAATACTTATACCTTATGTCCAGCAACTGTTCAAACTTACGATACTGAATGAGGGCACTTAGGACCTGTGCCCAACGTTATTGCAAGCCCCCAGGGACACAGGACCAAAGTTTGCTTCCTTGGCAGCCTGCCAGCACTTGCCATTGGCCGCAGAGATGTTGCAACTCCTCCCAACTCCTATTTCCATCCCTCCCAGCTCCACCCTTAAATGTCGGGAAGTCCCAATAGCATAACACAAAGCAGCCACACTGCCCAGGAGACTTCAGTGGTGCAAAGCAATCATTTGCACCCACAAAACCCCAAAAGCCTGGGAAGCTCCAGCCTAGCCGCTTGCACCCTTCCCAAAGTGTGCCACAGAAGGGCAAGCTGGCTTTGCACCAGACTGAAACACCAGTGATCCTTCCTGCAGCAGTGATCCTTCCTGCAGCATCACCCAAGGCCCCCTCCCTTCCCGCAACTGGGAAAGTTCAGAGATGTCAAGAATCTGACTGCCTATACGGAGCACCAGCTTGTCTCTCCATTGAAGTGGTACTTACTTTATCTACTTGCATACAATATGCTTTCTAATTGTAAGATAGGCTGAAGCTGAGGTGAGTGATGGGAGCTCACTCACCACACAAAGCCATGGCTCGAACTGCCAGAGCTGAGACCATCTGAGCACACAATAGATACAAACTCAAGGTAAACCGCACCAAACTCGATTGCAGGAAATACTTCAGCCGCAGAGTGATCAATATCTGGAATACACTACCTGACTCAGTGGTTTCTTCTCCAAATCCCAAAAACTTTAACCTTAGACTGTCTACTGTTGACCTCACCCCATTCCTAAGAGGTCTGTAAGGGGCGTGCATAAGCGCACCAATGTGCCTACCGTCCCTGTCCTAATGTTTCCCTTTATTCATATCTCCCTCGTCATTAATCCACTGAGACAGTATTGCCCATCCCAGATTTAGACCAATTCTTAATCAAAGCAATACAGCTATTAAAGCAGTATCAACCAGATGAAGAAAGGAAATTGCGGCCTGTTTTTTACACTCAGGCTGAAATGGATGGAGAGGTGTTCAACTGAATCAAATTCTTCTTTCTTTCCTTCCTTTATTTATGTTGAAGGAAGGATGCTATTTTGTAATTCAATAGATGTTCCTTCTTGCCAAGCATTGAAGAATTGTCCTTTGTTCTTCATACTTGCCACACTGTGTACCGGTAATGAGGCTTATCCTACTTTTATAGCTGGGCATAGCATTATATATTTTCAATGGAATTCATTCACTGCTTGAAAATATCTCATTACAAGAAAGATGTGGAGGGACTTGCTTAACGTACAGTAAAAGAATTCATCGGCAGTGAGAAGTTGATGAAACCTTCCATTTCAGTTACCTCTGGCTTAAGTCAAAAGGCCATTAATTATTAAACATTTTTCTATAGCTATGAGTATTTTCTTCAGCAGCTGTGCTTATTTTAAATAATCTCTAACATTACTATTGGTCATTTGTTCCATTATTTTTGTGAGAAACTAAGCCCCAAAAAAACCTTAAAAGGAAAGTAGTTATTGTTTTTCAAACATAAACCATCTACTTCCTCCCACCCTGGAATTGTAGACGTAATTTAGAAGGATTTTTTTCCTGGAAAAACAATGGATGGCAATGATTTATTCACTAGGTTTATGTTACACAAACTGGCTGAAAGCTGATATTGCAATGGAGAACTCTTCTGAAGTATAACAGTAATTTTGAAGTCATTTTCATATAAATATACCATAAAATATCAGCAATGCTTTTGACATCACTGTAGTTTTCAAGAAAATACACATGATATACATGATCCCTCTTGAGAGGGATCATGGAAAAGAATAGATAAGGAAATAAAACAAACAGAACCCTTTGAGGAACAGAGAAATATTGATCAGGATGAGGGGCACTGTTTATTTTCCTTTTCCAAAACAAATGGTTGTGCTTTCAAATTAGCAATTTCTAATGGCAAAGTGTATTTTAAAAATCATTAGTACTTTTCAGTATGCCTAATAACTTCTCTTGGTAAAGTTCAACATTTAAATTAGAGGTGTTGAGTTACTTTCAAGCTAACAATGGTTTCCAAGATAAACCCTGATTACCAATTCTCCTCCCACTGCCTAAATTGGAGTTCAGTAACTATATTTATCCTTAAATTACTAGGGAAGACGAATGGTAGATGATACAATTAACCCCCAGGACTTTTCGTACATAATAACACAGTTTTCTACTATTTACTCAAATCAAAGTAAGTTGATTGCATAAATTAGAGTTCAACAACTATATTTATCCTTAGGAAAGGAATGGGCAGATGATACAATCAATCCTCAGGATATACTGCATACAATAATAGTTTTCTAAAATTTTCTCAAATCAAAGTAAGTTGATTTAGGTTAAAAATTGTGAAGAATAATAATGTAGCTTGTTTTATTTGATTTACTTATCAAATTTATATTGTTCCTTTGACAGAAAAGAATTTCTGCACCAATTAATTATTTATATGTTGTATATCAACATTACTATTATCTACTAATAGACAGTTTGGTGTTACAATGGGCACATTGATCACAGTGGACTGAAGTTTAATGGAAATTTACCTCCAAAATATACATAGAGCATTGGGTTGCCTATTCCTGCTACACAGGCATTTGCTTCTGATCAAATAGAGACCAGTCATGTTTACAGAACATGTCACTGACATAAATAGAATATTTAGAACATTTCCGTTTGTATTCTCCACACAAGAAACATGGCAAAGAACTTCTACTTGCAAAGCAAAGCTGATTGATTTAGGGCTCCTTGCCCTCAGTAAACCCAACTGGACAGACTATAATTTTGCCTTTGCTAAACAAGCACCCAGTTCATACAAAGAAGTAAAATTTAGAACAAAGATTTTTGGAATATTTGAAATGTGCACACACTGTTCTTCACAGAAGTCTAGAGGTGAAACTCTTATTTTAGGGGGGAAAAACTTCTGTACTGTATTAGATCTTATTAGCTCTACAGGAATGAATCTTTGCTGCCTGTAATACAGTAATATTAATCTATCATTCTACCATTAAAAGTGGTATGTCACAGTCACCATGCCTGAAATTTTTCACATGTCAACACTCCCCATTTAAAGTATGACAAAGATTCTTGTTTGTTCTGTTGGAAGGGCTGTAGAATAGCATCTCAAATACTTTTTGATAAAATGTTTTATATAGAACGTAGAATGAACAGAGGCAATACATGGACCACATGAAGAGTAAGTAAGGAACAAACTCATATCAATTATGAGAAGATATTATTTGTAAATGTTTATGAACAGACAGCTTGGTTATTTATATTCATTTATTAAAGACATTTCTATAAGACATGTCATTGCTTCCCCTTAGATATAAGATGAGGCTGGACAGCATTTGTCTGAAATGGTATAAGGTCTCATGTTTGAGCAGGGGGTTGGATTAGAAGACCTCCAAGGTCCCTTCCAACTCTGTTATTGTGTTAAGAAAACTCAACACAAACAACCACAAGATGAATATTATGCAATTCATTGGAACCTATCTAAATCATGCAGGTTTTTAACAAGGAAAACAATTTACTAGATATTTTAAGTCTAGAATTTTTTAAGGTTAATAATAAAACTGGTAGCTGACACAGTTGCTTCAGCAGATGTATTCTAAAATGCAGAAGCCTGGATCCTGCTCAGCAATCTGGTTGTTGCATTTTGTACCCAAACAAACAAAAATATTGCCCCAAATATTATATGAAACATGCACCCCACATAAACATCATAAAATACAATGCATAAAATTCAAACAAAAATCGGGAAATAGAAAAAAAAAAGAGAACACAAAGCAAGATAGCATCACATATAAACTTAAGAAAAAGCCCTCTAAAATAATACAATGTTTAATATTTTCTGGAAAGCCAACAGGGGAGGGACCCATGATGGTCCAAAACAGCGGCATTCTCACATAAAAGCTGTACTTTTTCACTTCAGGACCCTCAAACTTCTTACAATATGGTTCTATTAGTTGGCTTTTTTAAATAGGTTATGCTGTTGCTGACTGAGACAAGTGGCTCTGAAGATATCCTACTACTTACCTTTGGTCAGTTGCAGCCAGGCCTCGCACACCCCAACACCTGCCTTGCTTTGCCAGCCCTCTTCTTCAGCGGCCACTTGCCGTTGCTTGCGCGCGTTATCCCCAGCCTCCGTTTCACCAGCAGAGGCCCTTCAGGAAAGGCCTCTGCCATCGAAAAACAAGGTCCAGATTGACACGTGCATCAACCCTGGCCTCCATTTCGCTATCAGAGGCTCTTCAGGAAAGGCCTCTGACAACAAAATGGAAGCCAGGGGCGACACACACATCAACCCAGACCTCGTTTCTGGATTGCAGAGGCCTTTCCTGAAGACCTCTGATAATGAAAACGGACGGGCGCCCACGTCAATCGGAGCTTTCGGCTGCAGAAGCCTTTCCTGAAGGCCTCTGGCAGCAAAATGGAGGGTACGGGCAACATGAGTAAGCAGCGACAAGCGGCTGCAGAAGAAGTAGGCTGGCAGCGGGCTCCTGCTGGGTGGGGCTGTCGATGCCACCGCCTCAAGGTGAGTCAGTGGAAGACATCCCCTGAAAATAAGATATGCTACCTTTTTTTCGTGGCAAGTGTGTGTGTGTGTATGAATGTATGAATGTATGAATGTATGTATGTATGTAATTAGGATTGGAATCAAAGTAGGGCAGCACCTCCAACCTCCAGCTCACAACTCAAGGGGGATTGCTGATGGTACCAAAGATTCCAAAATATCTCACAGGATCAACAACACTGCATTTCTTTCCTTCCTTCCTTCCTTCCTTCCTTCCTTCCTTCCTTCCTTCCTTCCTTCCTTCCTTCCTTCCTTCCTCCCTCCCTCCCTCCCTTCCCTTCCCTTCCCTTCCCTTCCCTTCCCTTTTGTCTTTCGACTTTCCTTTTCTTTCTCCTTTACCTCCTTCCCTCCCTCCCTTCCTTTCTTTTTGCAGGATAACAGCCACGAAGCAACCAAGACCGATTTATTCCCCAAATCGCCAGGCTGGAAAACTCCTGCTTGAAGCCCTAGTTGGCATCAATTAAGCAACAGTTGTATGATTAGGCTGGAGAGCCAGGGGCACATGGAACAATGATATGATTCAGATTCAATAGAGATGATGATAAAAAAAATACAGTGGAGATCCAAGGCAAACAATACAAGCTGAGTGGAACAACTTAATATGAATGTGTCGGAACAGTGCTAAATTGTGTGAGCCCGAGGATCTTGAGTCCACATCCTTAGTGTTGATAGAGGTGATAATTGATCAAGAGCACTTAATGATTCTCAAAGTGTACTTTTTTCAAGAGGCAACTGGACTTTCTGGTTTTTCTTTGAAGATGTTTCGCTTCTCATCCAAGAAGTTTCTTCAACTCTGACTGGATGGTGGGGAATGGAAGGACAATTGTTACTGGGACAATTGGGCCTCAAATTTCTGATGTTAAGTGAGACATTAGTTAAGTGAATTTTGGCCCGCCTTACGGCCTTTCTTGTCATGCTTGTTAAGTGAATCACTGCAGTAGCTACATTAGGAACATGGTTGTTAAGTGAATCTTGACTCCCCCCTTGGTTTTGCTCCTCAGAAGGTTGCGAAAGGTGAGCACATGACCCAGGACACTGCAATAGTTCTAAATATGTGTTCTGACCCAAATCCTTTTCCAACAAGACAAACAATAACCAAAGGGAACAGAAACCTTTTAATGAGTGTTACGAATCCCCGGTTAAAAGGCTGTGCAAACTAATTAACTTTGATAAGCACAAACCTTGCCAAAACTGTATGAGACTGCCAAGAATCACAGATAAGAAATATTTCACAACACAGGAGTCTTTAAATACCAACTTAAAATACTGTAATGTCCACGAGGCTGAGTTTCAAAATGTCCTTGCTTCCTGCAAAGAACGTTAGCTTCACAGCTGGCTTTTATCTTCTTAAAGGAGGGGCCATTACCTTGCACCCTTACTCCCGAGTCGCCCGTGCTGTTGCAGCTGCTCTTTCCTGTGAGCAATCCTGCGAGCACACGCACTTGGCACAGGCTCCTTGGGAACCTCCTCATCGCTGCTGCCAGCCCCCACAATCTCTGAAGGCAGCAGTCCACTCCCTAATGGTCCTGGCCCCGCTTCTGAGTCCTTGCTCTCCTCAGCCGTCCGCACCTGCTGCCAGCTAACCACAATAATATGAGTTGGATGACAAGCATCTGAATTCTGATCAACGTGACTACGGGGATTCCACAATGGTTGTAAGTATGAAAAATGGTCCTAAGCCACATTTTTCAGTACCATTGTAACTTTGAATGGTCATTAAATGAACTGTTGTAAGTCTTTACTTTTATCGGACTTAAATGCCGCCCTCTCTCCCTAGGGACTCAGGGCGGATTACAATAAAAAATAGAAATACAATTATGCATTAAAACCAAAGTAAACTAAGCCCAATAAAAACTAAAAAAAACCAATTAAATTTAAAATATCAATAAAACCCCACCCCTTACCCTTCAGTCCAGGCTGGACTGTTGAAACAACCAGGTCTTTAGGTCGCGGCGAAAGAAATGGAGGTCAGGGGCCAACCGGAGCCCCAAGGGGAGTCGATTCCACAGGGTGGGTGTTCCCATAGAGAAGGCCCTACCCCTGGGCTCTGCCAGCCAACATTGTCTGGCCGACGGCACCTGCCTGTGGAAGCGACACTGGCAGGAGACGCCCCATGTAGGACCCAAGCCATGTAGGACTTTGTATGTTATCACTGACATCTTGAATCTCACCCGGAGGGCAACCAGCAGCCAATGCAGGTCACGCAGGAGGGGTGTAACATGGGAGTATCAGGATACTCCCATCACAACTTGCGCGGCCGCATTCTGCGCCAGTTGAAGCCTCCGGGCGGTCCACAAGCGCAATCCAATGTAAAGAGCATTACAGTAGTCGACTCAGGAAGTTACGAGTGCGTGAGTAACCGTATGTAGGGCATCTCGGTCGGAGTCCAAGCCTGCCTGAATCTGAGCAATCTTATCCAGCAGATGCTGACTAAACTCCTCGGCCCTTCCCTGCAGAGGGTCCTCCCTCACCTCCTGATGCAGAAGGGAACGGGTGACCCTAAACAAGGCGGTCGGGCGATCATCTGCGGATGCAATGAGAGTGGAGAAATATACACATTTCGCTGCTTTCACTGCCCCCAGATAAGTCCTCGTATAGGCTCTTAACTGGGCTCAGTCGGATTCGGAGCGACTGGATCTCCAACTGCTCTCCAGGACTCTCCTTCGACGCTTCATCTCCCGGAGCTCCATTGAAAACCAAGGAGCTAACCAGGATCTGCGACGAGTTAGGGGCTGCAAGGGGACAACTCGGTCAAGAGCCTCAGAGGCTGCCTGTTGCCAGGCATCCACTAAGGTCTCGGCTGAGCTGTGGGTAAGGGAAGTGGGAATCAACCCAAGTACCGCCTGAAATCCCTCAGGGTCCATCAGGCACCTGGGGTGGAACCATCTAGTAGGTTCTGCCTCCCAGCAGCGTGGGGTGGCCTGCTGGAAGACCAGCCGCAGGAGATAATGATCAGTCCATGACAGGGGTTGAATAATAGGTGAACCCCCACCTAGATCATTACACCACTGTTCCGAGATGAAAATCAGGTCAAGTGTGTTCCCCCCTTCATGAGTCGGCCCCCAAATTATTTGGGTCAGGTCCATAGCTACCATGGAAGCCAAGAACTCCCAACCTAAGCTTGATGTTGCGCCCAGAGAGGGCAGGTTGAAATCCCCCAGAACTAAAAGTCTGGGGAACTCCACTGCCACTCCCGAGAGCACGTCCAGCAGCTCAGGCAGGGCCGTCGTCACGTTGCTGAGGGAAAGGTATGTGAGGAACAGGCCCAACTGACCACCAGGGCCAAACCTCAGGAGGAGAGATTCACACCCGCCCATCTGCGGAACTGTGACCTCCCTTGGAAACAGGGTCTCCCTGATAACTACTGCCACTCCATCGCCCCTACCCTGGGTCCGAGGTTGGTGAAGCACCCGGAAACCTGGGGGACATAACTCACACAGAGGGACCCCTCCCTCTGGTCCCAACCAGGTCAGTTGAGGACTACTTGTATTATATATCATACCTAAGAAATGAAATATATCTAAAGTGCATGTACCTCATTGTGGTGTGGCTTTTTTTTTTTCTTAACAAGTTCAGACTGGGCTGAGTAAACGTCTTTAAAGATTTCAAAGAGAGAGCACACTTGGGGAACATTGTTAATTGCTAATAAAAAAAACAAACAAGCATTAACTACCAGAAACATAGCAACCAACTCCTGTAGGACACACTTGTCTCACAAATGTGTCAGCAGTCTTACTTCTGTAGATAACTAGTGGTTTGTTTTCATTTTAACGGAGCAAAAAAACCCACATGAAATTACAGGTATTTTGATTTATTAATGAGTGTGTTTGACACTTTTGTCTGCATTCCTCTGAACCAAAGAAAGCCTGTTCTTTGCCAGGCCAACCAGGAATCAATCCCTCCACTTAAATAAAGGATTGAATCATAGAATCATAGGCCTAGAAGGGACCTTGGAGGTCTTCTAGGCCAAATTCCTCCCTGCCTGAGGCAGGCTCAAGTTCAAAAAATTCCATGAAATTCTAAAAAACTGAGGATACCCAACTTGGGTTTTGTCTAATTGCAAATGTGTGTCCGTCCTGTGGGGTGTAAACCATTGGGTAATGAGAAACCCACTATTGTTACTTATTCAATAACCCATTTTGAAATATACATGGTTTGCTGTGATGTGTAAATCAGGATTTTTCTTTCAGTTAACCAAGTTTCTGAGCTTTTTGAAAAGAGTTTTTGGGACAACTGTATTGAACTGCACAACTGTTGTTGTTTCTTTAAGTTATCTACTGGCAAGAGAAAATAAATTAAAATAATTAAATTAAGCGGGCCCACCTCAGAATTTCTATCTGAAGCCCACAATTACATTATGAATTATTAATAATAGGCTGTTTTAAGTCTGGAAGAACAACATATGTTTGTCAATTTGAAATTTTCATTTTAAAACAATTTACAATAAATCTACTGCCAATTGAATATAGTTGACTTGCTTAGGATAAGAAGGGTTTCAACTTACGCCTTCTTCATAAGGTGGTTGTAAATAGCATGGCCCTTGAAAATACTTAGGCTCAAAGGTGTGCAAATGCCCGATAATGTGAAGGTTTATATTAAAGCACACAGTGAATGTCCTGTACAGTATGGCTTCAGAAATGTATATTTCCGCAGGCTCAATTGATCATATCCCAGCACACTGTAGAATGTACTAATCTTTAACACTGTTATCACTGTGACACATTATCTTCAGCTTCTTTGCTTATCAATTTTGACTTTGAGATGCTGGATTCAAAGAAACAGGGAGACAGGGAAACTTGTTTGTTCTACCTTATCTCATCCTCCCTTCCTCACATCCAGTAGACAAGCCTACATTTCAGGGCTTTGGGGGAAAAGTGATATAGTCACAGTGCCTTCAAATGAACCAATATTCATTTACACGCTGCTGTATTAGTCAGGCAGTATCTCATTTAAGGGAAAACCTTACTTTGCAGAGTTAGGAACGAATCATATTTGTTCACAATGACACAACTGGTTTGCCAGCATCCATCCTTCCGAGGTGGGTGAAATGAGGACCCAGATGGTTGGGGACAATATGCTGACTCTGTAAACCACTTAGAGAGGGCTGTAAAGTGATAAATAAGTCTTATTGCTTTAAACTAGTAAACAATTTAAAATCTGCTTTAAGAGATTTTTATATGTCCTTGTCTGACCATAAGGCTTCATAAAATTTTGAATATCTAGGGTTTTTTTCTCTCAATAAAGTCAAGCTGATGCACGTAATTCTCATATTAACCTTAAACACTGTAAAATGAGAATATTAATGCTGCTTTTAGGCTGCTTTTACTGTCTAGTCCTTCAGTTTGTTTTGAAATAGATTTTTATGTGAAAATTATCATTTGAAATGAATAATCTAAACTCCCACTCTGTGAGGATGTTTCAGTACCAAACATTACTGCAAGATTTTATAAAATGAGATGAAATACATGAAAATGTAAACAAACACTAGGAAGTTTACAGCAGAAGACAGCACGTCTTGCATATTTGTTGGAATTCAGAAATGTTTGGACATTTTTCCCATACTTAGTAAAAACACAGATATATCTAAAAGAAGACAAGACTCCCAACGTAACTTAGTATGCATTCTGTTTAACAAAATCCAGAAAGATGAATTAGCTAATCATTCCTCTGCCTATTGAGGACATACCTAATTTCCAGAGGGACACCTAAACCCTAGATCAGGGGTGTCAAATTCAGGGCCCGCGGGCCGGATGTGTCCCACACTGGCCACGCCCACCTGCATTTTAGCGAAGGGAGAAAAAGTCACAATAAGTCTGCGAGTTTGAATCGGTACAGAAGGGGGAAAGTTCCTATAGATACAGTTTTTGTTTTTGAGAAGAGAAGCTGCCAAGTTGCCAAAATGTTGTAGTACCACAGCAAATTTCCTTAGTTCTCAACAGACCCTGTTGCCAAGCAGGAAGAAGCTGAAGGGAGAGGCCTGGGAAGATCCAGAGTGAGGTTACGAAAAAAAAGAAGAAACCTACAGTTAATGGACACCTGACAGAGCAGTGGTAGTGATGGAGGCAATTTATTAATATTAATAAGGGCTGCTAATTAATTCATTAACACTATCAGGACTGCTTTGGAGTCACATGGTAGTCTTTTACACATAGTCTTTGACTTACAACCAGTCACTTAGTGACTGCTCGAAGTTACGATGGACCTCTCTAGGGATACTTAGAGCCTGATTCCATAGTTCTTCCCTCCATGGTCATGTGATCACATGTTGGATGCTAAGCACCTGGCTAACATTTATGGGCATTTGCAACATCCCATGTTACATTTTAGAATTTGCCCAAAAACTGGCATTTACTTCCGGTTTTCAGCAAAAGTAGACCATAGAAAAACTATTGATATGCTTAATGACCATAGCACTTGCTTAATGCCCCCCCAATAATCTGGGTCCTCATTTTACTGACCTCAGAAGGATGGGAGGCTGAGTCAACCTCGAGCCCCATTAGGATCAAACTCCAGACTGTGGGCCGAGTTAGGCTGCAATACTGCATACTAACCATTGCGTCTCCAGGGTCCTTGACTGTTGTTTCTACATTACATTTCATGAATTCTTATGCAAGATCCTTTTGTAAGCTGCGTTGAGAGCCTCGAGGGCTATAAAATAGATATCAACTTTTTAATTTAAAAAATCTATTACCCTAATAAAGTTTCCCTGTCACAATATTCTCCTCTGAAATGAAGTTTGGACTGGGATCGACAATCGGTTGATTAAGAAATCAAAGGTAACACAAGCTGAAAAAATTCAGAAATACTAATACTAAAAACAAAGAGTTGTACCAATATCCAGATGTTTCAAATTTGGTCCCTCCCCAGCAACCCTAATCTAAAACAGCAACCACACACACTATGTTTAATCTTTTTTTTTTCTACCCCGCGGGAGACGCAATCAAATAATTTGTTAAGCCTTTTCTCTTCCAAACAGGATAGTAACAAGCTTGCGCAGACCATCCCTTCTGCACATACCCCCTTGCATAAATCCAAGGCAAGTGATTAAAGAGAAAGTTCTTTCAATGGTTCAAGGGAGCTTGTTATTAGGGCAACAAGATAATTTATGGGGGGCGGGGCGGGAATGGGGAAAGAAGAAAGAGAAAAAATATTTGCCTTTACTCCATATGTACAATATATAGATTAACTCTAAGGTCAACTTCAGACCAACAATCAAGTAAGAAATACTCCAGTCAAGAAACTGCCAAAGAGCCATCAATAAATAGGCCAACCAAAGAATCTCCAAGACCGATCCCCACACACAGACAGGCAAGTCACCAGAATGTAAACTGACAGCAAATGGTACTACTTACTAGCACTGATGATGTTTTCTAGTTGAGGTAACGAAAGGTCTGCAAGAAAACAAGCAAGCTCAGAGAGCACTAAGGACTCCTCCTTTCAACCCTGAGCTACAAATATTCTCCTTTATTGGTACACTATATTTACTCTGTATCTGCAATCATCAACATACAGTACAAGAATGATGTGCATCCAAATGCTACAGTGAAGGTGCAAAATTATAGCCTAGGGCTATTCATAGCTTGACAGAATCCTTTTGATGACCCCAAGAGTTTCTTCCGCAGAATGTATAAGATTGATGTTTTCAGTCTTTTTCTCTTTTTCAGTTATGGTGGAAAATGAGTGCCAAAGGCTAGGGAAATGCTTAATATGAGCATTTGATCCCTAAAATACCCCAACAAAACAACACCAAACCTGCCTTTACTCACTTTTGAAGTACAAATTTGGTACTTTGGTATGTCACACAAAGTGTCAAGGTTACAGGAGTGCTACATCCCTTTGCTGCAGGGTCAGTTGTTCCTATTAAGTATTGCATCTAGCCATGCATCCATCACTGTCTTCCTTCCCATTTTTTCCCAGAGAAAACAACTGTCCAAAAGCTCTAGAAGACATGTCCATCAGCATGCCCACCAAAGTATGGCCTAGCTACAAAGAAGCTGTCCACTCATGTATTAAAACAAATCTCAAAAGGGAAACCCACAGTTTCATGGAAAGCCTTTCTATTTTAGCTATTTGCCTCATCTCAGGATAACAGAATATTGAAAAAAGCCCTTAATAAATTATTTAATCAAGGGCAGGGAAGCATTAGACTGACAACATTGCATAAGAGGAAACTAAAGAAATTGCAGAGCTCAATAATTTTATACACATATACTCTATACACATTTATTTTTAGCAATTCTTTCACAAGAATTTGAGTCTGGATATTGATGTCTGTCAAGCCACTCTCTTCTTTCAGATCTAATTTTCGTTTAAAATGTAGGCATTGATCAGAATTTGAAAAGAAAGTCAAACTTCTGCAACACGCAAAATAATCATTACAAATGCATTTAATGATATAAAGAACACTCATAATCTCTATTTCCAATCAATATTTTAAGATGATAATACAGTAATTAATTCAACAATGTCTGTCACTTTGATTTCTTTCTCTCAATCACTTATCAATCAAGTGGCCTCAGCGAAGAGTTCAACTGCAATTATGTTTAAGGTTGTTTTGTGAAGGATCACGAGAAATAAAGATGAGAACTGCTATGGCTAAAGCAACCATTTCTAAAGAAATTCAGTACAATAAACAAAACCGAAAATACCAATACATCATTGTCTATTGACGTATTTCAAACTCAAGAAGCATCACCATGTCAAAACTCTGAATTTGCTGCAGTAGTAAAAAGGAAACAAATTTAGAAACCACACTGTTCAATACTTCATTGTGGACAACCACAGAATTTATGTTACTGTGAGTAACTAGAACCATGAAAAGCCAAGGCTCTCCATAATGTAAAGTTATTCACTGGGTTGGTTATGAAATCTGGTTTTATTTAATTTATTGTTGTCTAGTTTTTTTTACTTTGTAAGCAGAGTCCTTCGGAGAGGGGCATATAAGTCGAATTAATAAATAAATAAATAAATAAATAAATAAATAAATAAATAAATAAATAAATAAATACAAAAGGGGCTTGGAGCACAGACTTTATTGTCAGGTGAAAGTAACCAGATCCACACATACAGAGTTTAAGCTAATACTTCACTATATGCCTGTTACACAGAAATAACTCCAGACTGCTTGCTTTCTCTTGGGAATAAACAGGAGCTGGGGATAGGAGTGGTTAGTCCTGGACCTCTTGTGGTTGCACAATAATTCAAGGCTAACCTCCCATTTGACTCCCCCTGCCTGCCTAGCTGGGCATTTCCTGAAAGACGAAGGAATGAAAACTTCAAAGACCTGTGGAATCAAAGTGACACTAGATATATAGCAACCATTCATATTACCAAAAGAAAGTAACTAGATTTGGAGAAATTCTGAGAACTTCAGAATGAAGAACAGAGTAATTTTGTCAGCAGAGTTCCTGAAAGAATAGGGCTGCATAAACAAAACTGAAAAAAACAGGAAAACAAAATCCTGGTTCTAGAGACAGATGTCAATTTGGCTAAAAGTAAAAAACTTTGTGCTTGAATGAATTTTATTGGCTGCCAAGACAAAAACAAAAAATCCCACTGAATAAACAACCAATGTCCTTTTTTTCAATAACCAGATGCATCCAAAATGAAAGCAAGGCAGTGTGGATAAGTATTTCCTTAACTCACAACTGCAATCTAGTTAGCTAATATTAAAGCTTTGTTAAAATCCACCGGATTTAAGATAAAGGAACGTAGGACAAAGTTATCTTAGAAGTGTGTGTGTGTGTGTGTGTGTGAGAGAGAGAGAGAGAGAGAGAGAGAGAGAGAGAGAGAGAGAGAGAGAGAAAGAAAGAAAGAAAGAAAGAAAGAAAGGAGAAAGAGAAAGAGAAAAAGAAAGAGAAAAAGAAAGAGAAAAGAGAGAGAGACACACATACAGAGGAAGCAGTTGCGGTCAGGGAGAGGAGGTAACATACCTTGTGACAAGTTTCTGTTTTAATTTCTTTGAGAGCACGTTCAGAAAATACACACCCACAGTTGCGTAGGAAGCAAAAGCTGAGAAAAACCAAAGGAAAAGAGATTTAAGTAAACTGAACATATAGCTCTTGGTCCAGCTAAAGCAACTCTGATTAGAACAGCAATCCTATACAGGTCGTCCTTGACTTATGACCACAATTATGAGCCTTGGTAGCTCAGGCTGTTAAATGCCTGCTCTTAAGATCCAGCTGCCTACAACTGCTGTAGGCTCGAATCCCACCAGGCTCAAGGTTGACTCAGCCTTCCATCCTCTCGGGGTAGGTAAATTGAGGACCCAAGATTGTTGGGGGCAATTAGCTGACCTTGTAAAAAATGCCGCTTAGTAATAAGCAGGCATATACAATGGAATGAAGGCTATTGCTGAGCACACTGGGTTGTATCCCAGAAATTGTAAGCCGCCCTGAGTCTTCAGAGAAGGGCGGCATATAAATGTAATAAAAAAAAAAAATTGAGTCCAAAATTTCTGTTCATAAGCGAGACATTTGTTACAAGTGAGTTTTGCCCCATTTGACAACCTTGCTTGCCACAGTGAATCACTGCAGCTGTTAAGTTAGCAACATGGCTGTTAAGTCAATCTGGCTTCCCCATTGACTTTGCTTGCCAGAAGGTTGCAAAAGGTAATCACATGACCCTGAGACACGGCAACCACCCTGAGTCAGTTGCCAAGCATCTGAATTTTGATCACGTGACCACAGGAATGCTGCAACGGTTGTAAGCGTGGAAAATGGTCAGAAGTAAATTTTTCAGTCCTGTTGTAATTTTGAATGGTCATTAAATGAACCGGTGTAAGTCGAGGACTATCTATATATTCTAAGCTAGTAACGAGACCTACAGAATTCATGTATACTTATTTCTGTGAAAACATACATAGGATCCCGCTGTAAGTAATCAATATACTATTTGTTTCAAAGGTATCCTAGTTGCAATGTTACATACTCCTTGTTAAGAATTAAATCTCTTTGCAAGGCCAGATTTTCGGACTAGCAACAATTTGCAGATGGAGCAGGGAAGTTGTATCCTGTTGCAGCAAAAAATTTTCCAGAGCTTACTGAAAAGACAAAACAAGGGAATATTACTCCCACACTCCATCTGAGATTTTAACTTGGTGCAGACATAATGTAAATAATGCTAATATTCTTACCAGAAAAAGTTTCTGGGAAATCAAATACACAACACTATTTTAAAAAATATTTTCAACTAGCTTAATCAACTAATTGCTTTTGAAATGTATGGCTTTTGGTCAGCTTGGAAACTCCTACTCTCTATTTGTCTTCAGAAAAATAGTATTTTATATGTTTGTGGCAAAACTGCCAATTGATCATTCTGTATTTCCCGGAATGCCTGTTTAGTTCATTGAATATGTTTAGTTCATTGAATAACATTGAATATGTGGTAATACGAACATTTTAAGAAAAAAACATTGCAAGAGTATAATATTTGCTATTACATTTCAGTAAACTAATAAACACCAAGAACTCTTTATTTCCATCAACATGGATGTTTCTTAGATTTAACATTTTCTTCACCAATTGTTAAAATATTGGGATATAGATAGGTCAACATTTCAGACCTAAGACTGTAAGTCTTCCTTGGATGAGATACACAAACATTCATCATTAAGTTTGACTTCCCTGATAATGCAAAGGTAAGAATTTTGGTAAAGCATATGCATTTTCAAAAAAAACCCTCCTATTGAACATATTGAGAGCTAATTGTACAGCAACAAGTTCCAAGGCTGCTGTAAACATCCTACAGTAAATACTAATGACTGCATAATCATATGTTATGTTTGGCTTATGGTGAAGGGAAAAGGGGATTAACAAGGATCTGAATGAAATAAGGGAGAACCAAGCATGACAGCATTTTCCAGGAGCTAACAGTAAAACCAGTGAGAATTGTACTTACTGCCGCACTTTTTTATTTCTGAAAAAGTGTATTCAAAAGAAATTGGGAATCTGTCAGTTTCTTAGGTTTGTGAGAACAGGAAAGATGCAGGAAGGGGAAAAATGTAAGATCACCTTCAGTGTGTATTTTCTGTCTTGTTTGGAGTTTCTGTTTTGTATCTACATTACTTTTTCATTTTAACACACAACTGTAGGGACTGTGGATAATCAATTTCATAATTTATACTATTGATAATAAATTATTTGAATTTGCCTGGAAGCCATTTGATGTTACATTACAGGGTTTTTTTTTAAAACTATGCTCCAGGGAGTTCAAAAGAGACTAAAGACAAAAGATGAATAGAAGAGAGTTCATTCAAGTACAGCCAATTTTCCAGTTTGAATAGAGTTTTGCTCCTTCACTAGCAGTTCCAAAAATGTTTTTTTTAATATAAATTCTTAATTAAAAAAATAATCCAATAAAACTTGAAACTCCTATCAGAGGATATTGCAACTATGGTCTTCATTGCTGTGACATACTGAGTAATAAATCTGCCCGAGTAAATATGCTTGCGATTTTAATCACATTGGCTAGGAAATGAGTATTACTGGATTTAACATATAAAAACATGTTAGGACTAAATATTCAGCTGAGTTCTGTCTGAATATGGGCGTTTTTTAAAAAGAACTTTTCCCTCATTTGCTTAAGAATACGCTCAATGTCATCAAAGGTTTCTTAGCCAAAGAATTTTGTATATCAGGAATGGGAAAAAATTCAAATGCCAGAAACCATCACAGTGGAGCAAATACTGTAATATAATTGGACTTTTTAACATTCATGAAGTCTTGTCAGATTTCAATAATCTGCTGGTTGGCCTGAAGTCCCAATGGGGGTTCTACTGTGGAGGTGGTGCTAGACAGACAACAAATTCCACCTCTCCTCCTGCTCCCCACTTGCCCATCTTTTTTATTAGTCATATTGATATATTTTTTTGTTGTCCTTTTCTTTATTTTATTGTTCTATTATTTTACTTTCACCTTCCTTTTTATGTCCTTGTTTGTTATTGTTGTAAGCTGCCTAGAATAGCCCCATGGTGAGACAGCTGGCAAATAAATTTAATGAGATAAAGAAGAACAAATACAATAACTATGGCAAAAGAAAGCAAAGACAGCACCAATCCCACTGGACCCCTTGGGTGCAGTCTCAAAACAACTGGAACACCACTTGAACACTACTGGCATTGACAAATTCACCATCCGTCAATTGCAAAAGGCAGCCTTACTCGGAACAGCTTACATCCTACAATGGTATCTGTAACACCATCAAACATCCACTTCTGTATTATTATTATTATTATTATTATTATTATTATTATTATTATTATTATTTATTTGACTTGTATGCCGCCCTACTCCCTAAGGACTCAGGGCGGCGAACATTAAAAACAGAGCAAATTTACAATAAAAAACGATTAAATAAAACAAGTCAAATACATTAAAACATTAAGAAAAGATTAAAAAAACCCTACCCCACCCCCAGGTCATTCCAGGCTGGCCTGTTGAAACAACCAGGTCTTCAGGTCTCGGCAGAAGGAGCGGAGGTCAGGGGCCAAACGGAGATCCACGGGGAGCTGATTCCAGAGGGCAGGCGCTCCCACAGAGAAGGCCCTAGCCCTGGGAACTGCCAGCCGACAATGCCTGACCGACAGTATCCCAAGGAGGCCCCTCCTATGGGAGCGAACAGGGCGATCGGAAAGTGATGCTGGCAGGAGGCGTTCCCGCAAGTACCCTGGACCCAAGCCATTTAGGGCTTTGTAAGTTGTTACTAACACCTTGAAGGTAACCCAGGAGGCAACTGGCAACCAATGTAAGTCGTGCAGGAGGGGTGTAACATGGGAGTATTGGGACACTCCCATCACAGCCGGCGCGGCCGCATTCTTCCCAGGTCTTTGGGAAGGACTCGATAGGTGAATAAAAATGCCAAGTCCAGTTTGAACATCTGGCTGACAGTGTGATGAACCATAGTAATCTCACCCCACAAGACCTCATATGTGAACCATCTCATAGATGAATATCTAAATCTCTTGTGATGTAAAGAAGATGTGCAAGATATTATGAGTGACAGTGTTGAGGCTAGATAATAGTTTGTTCCAGGCACCACAGTTCAGATACATAAATATGCCAACAGATGAAGGTGATGGCTGAGAAGGATAGGAAGATCTCCTGCTACCATTGGACCTGTTGTGCTATTAAGCTATTAAGGACTTCGTCAGCAGTAGCGATGAAAGCTTGAACATGCAGAGCATCCAGAATGTTATATATTAATCAAATTTGTATAGCCATCCACCTCACCGAAAACAACTCTGGGTGGCGCACAACAATTGGATAAAAATCACAGACATCAAAACAATAGATATTTAAAAAATATAAAAATTTAAGAAAGATAAAAAAAAATATCTCATTAATAGATAAGTAGTGTGTAAAAAACAAATATACAATCCCCTATATGAAAAGCAGATGAAAACAGCCATCTCAGTAACTGAGTCATCTGAGTATATCTCCCATTTCCTGTTCCATAAAGCAGTCACAATGGAGAAGACATGTCCCCCGAGATCCTCCCAAATGTAGGTTCTTATTAGATTGTACACACAGCATGCCTCTTCTGCCAGACCTAATGGGGCGGGCTGAAATAATTGGAGAGATGATCCCTTTTAAAAGTCAAAACCAGCACCTTAGTTGGACCTGAAAGCAAACTGGCAACCAACATAGCTCTTGCAGCAGCGATGTAATGTGCTCAGTTGTAAGAGTGCACGCAATTGCCATGGTGCTGCATTTTGTACTAGCTGAGGCCTTGGGTTAGTGTCCAAGGCAACCCCATGAAGTATATGTAGTCCAATCTGGAGGTGGCTAAAGCATGAGTGACTGTAAACAGTCTGCCGATCCAGGAATGGCACACAAGAAGGAACTGTACATAGGCCTTTCCTAGCTATGACTGCCACCTGCTTATCGAACTGGAGTTGAGCCGAATAGTTAAAGAACAGCATTGTGAGGAGCAAACTTCCAGGTGCTTCTGATAACATTTGAAATGGACCAGGAACAGGAAACCTTGGTATGTTAGAGACAGATATGACTGACCATAGTACGAGGTCTGTTATTTGGTGGCATCAAATGATGTTGAGTGATAGCATGTTTGCCTGGATCAGCTGCTAGGACCTGGGGCAATGGTGAAGCAAATGTTCCACTGGCAGTGATGACAGCAGTTGTTACTTACTGCTTGGTGATGGTAACAATCAAGATACACTGGCCTTGGTGTTCCAAATAAAGAGTGACTGGATGTTTCTAAACAGCAGCAGTAAGTAGGAGTAGGCAGTATCTGAATATCTGAGCACTGGCTTGAATCCTGTACCTGCAATGGAATCAATCATCCTTGGCAACAATTGCAGTACCTTGCCTCTCTCATATTTTATCAAAACTGCAAGCAAGCGAACAATTGGCTATTTTGTGCAATCACTGAGTGTTTTTTGTTGTATACATCAGAGGAATCTTTATCTGATAGAATTAGAATGTTCAATTATTGTTTGAAAATATCACGATGGATGTTTTCTGGATTGAAACAGAGATGGAGAGGCAATTGTGTCCCTCTCAAATCATGGCACTGTGTAGACAGTCCTTGGTGTCTCTGAGTTTGGTTGTTTGTTTGTCTCTATCTTTTAGTCACGATTCCATGCATCATTCAAACAAATCTTACCAAAGATTTATACATAAGTAATGTCATATTAACAGTTTTATTCTTTATTATTCCTAATGGTATCTGACATGGAATATTGCTTTTCACAGGGATATTATTTTCATTGAGCTATTTATTACTACCTCATCAAACACTTGGAGTCACATGTAATTATAATTGTTTGCATTGTACATATTACTTGTACTGAACAGTTTTTATAATGTTAGCATTCAATAACATTTTACATCTTCAATTTTCATTGTTCGGAAACAGAGCAAGCAATCTTTTTATGAAAAAGGCCACACTTTAAAAAGGCAGCAAAGCATATTATCTATAACCTAATTAAAATGGAAACACTTACCGATGCCTTCCATTCATTTCCAATCCAACTACAGGGCAAATAAAATGTGCACTTTGGATGTCAGCATATTTATCCCCTTTTGTATTGCCCTTGTCACCAGTCCAAGCTGGATTGTCTGAGAGATTCAATTCTATGACATTCTGCAAGAAATGAACCATACTTTATGTAATTTGATTTGACACTATGATAAAAGAAGCATCACCTAAACTGGAAGACAACAGTAGTGTATGAAAAATACAAATATTCTAGAAGGAATTATATTTGGTCATAGGGTGTAGATGCAAGCAGGCAGTTTATGGCAAGTGGGTGACATCAAACTTCATAGAAAGCATTGTATACGCCTGATGATGTGCTATGCTTCAATGATGTTATGAGCAGAATAGAATGCAAATGGGATAGGAACAGGAGCCTCCCCGAAGACAGACCGCTGACCGTGATCGTGCGCGGCTTTGGTCCATACTTCGGCGTTGGAGAGCCCCGATCTTTTAGATTTGGGGCAGAAGCTGCCTCGTAGGGTCGGCGAAGGAAGGGGAGACCATCAGCTGGGTAGAGGGGATCTGCAAATCCCCTCCCTGGACTGGCAAAGCTCCCTCCTGAAGATGCCTGAAGTGGTGGTCCAAAATGGCCACCCTGAAGGGGAGGATTAGACTGGAATAAGCATTGGGCAGGAGAGAGCGCAAGAAGCAAACAGGAGGAGGAATGGGACAATATAATCAAATGCAAATTACCCTCTGGATTAACATTACAAAGTATCTTTAAGAAAGGATTCAAAGCGGCGAATTGAAAGAAGTTAAAAAAAGGTGTGAATTGTCTTTGACAGCAACGGAGCTTCGAGCGGAGAGAGGTAGAAGCTGCAGAAGGAAGTACACAACCAACTTGGATGAGTATATCTTGATTTCATATAAGCACTAATTTAAACTGAACTATAGATTGCTAAAGATTGCTAAAGAGGAAATCTATATTAACTGGATCGTTTTGGAGGACTGTGGTTTGAAAAGCTCTGAATAATTGGAAAGGAAAAGAAAAGAGGAGGTGTGGACTTGTTAGAACAAAGAGTGCCATCTGAGTTAAATTTAACTTGACTTTCTTTTTTTAAAAGACCTGTTCCTTAAAAATAGAAGGAAAATTGATACAATGAAATAAGAGCTTTGGAAAATTGAAATATTGAAGTAAAGAAAGATAGATGAAGATTCTGTCCTTGGATTAATTATTGACTTTGTTATGGACTTGGTATTGGACTAGCTGAGGATTAAAAGCTGAGAGGAAGGAAACAAAAGCGGACTGTTGGGAATTAACTTTAAAGACACTAACCGGATTAAATAGAAAATTGTAAAATGGCAGTATCTCTTCAGGAACTAAAATGGAACTTGGAAACATCAAGGAAACTTTACAGGAAAGAGGTGATACTTTGGGCTTCGTTTTTAAATTTTTTGAAAAGGCAATTGCAGAGTATGAACAACAAAGACAAAGTACAGAAGAAGAGGTGGAGCAAATTTCAGAAAGGGCCATCTTTAATCACCATCGAGAACAAAGGAATCCAGAAGGAAAGAGAAAAAGAATTGGGAATAAATATCGGAGGTCTGAGAAATTGATTAAAGAGGGAAATATCCAGAAAATAAAAAAAGGGGAGAAGAATCAGCAGAAATTCGAAGGGCGGAAGATAGCCAAAAAGAGAGAAGGGGTTAAAAACTGGAGTGAAATAATAAAAGGGGAAATGTTAGGGGAAAGAAGGGAGAAGAAACAGGATTTGGGAATAAAGGAATATGGGAATTTTAAAAAAATGGGGGCAAATTTTTTACACAGAGATAATGGCTGAGTGATATTGGGAGAGAGGATTCTGCAAGGTGTTGGGGAATAATACAGATAAATTTGTAGTTGTGAAATGGGGACATATAAGATGGATAATAGAATTGTTAATTTTTGGTAATGCTCTCTTCCTTTATGTTTAAGAGGTAAATACAATAAACATATAGAATACGTTTATCAAATATGTTGAAATACTGAATACTCATTTCTTTTGGTTTAAATATGAATGGAATAATTAACAGAATATGTGTAACGAATAGATTGAAATAAATGAAATAATATAGGAGGAGAGCTGAAAATGAAATTGGCATTAGGGTTTAGGATTAAATGAGTAGATAAATATGTCCTTTTTCTTTTCTGAAATGATAAATTTTATAGAATTAAGAAGGGGAAACCATGCAGAATCTGATTTACATATGTTATGTAGTTTTAAAGGGGATTAGTAATTTTAAAGTTGTAGGTAATAAAATGCTAAATATTTGATGTGATTTAAAAGGGGAAATAATTAATGAATATGTAACTCTGAGGTGGCGCTCTTAAATTGATATTAAAGGGGAGAAACCAATTTATAGAAGTGTTACTAATTAGAATTTAAGTGGATTATACAAATGTGTCAATTAAAAGTTCTACAGCACAATAACTATGAAGTCAATATATGTGAATTAAACTATGAGATAAGCACTTGGAATAATATAACAAAATAGAAAATGCATAAAAATATTGTTAAGACTAGAAATTGAATATAAAAATCGAATATGTAACTATGGTCATATTTGTATGTATATGTGGAACCTGTAATCATGCTGTTCACTAAAAAGAGATGTTAAAATGTAGAAAACTGAATAAAACTTGTTTTTTTTTTAAAAAGAAATGGGATAGGGACAGAATGGAATAGAATTCTTTATTGGCCAAGTGTGATTGGACACACAAGGAATTTGTCTTCTGTGCATAAGCTCTCAGTGTACATAAAAGATGTAAGTGATAGATCATGAACATAGTCATCATCATAAATACATTCATAATGAATCGTAAGATACAACACTTTGTGATTTTCATAGGATACTAAATAAGCAATCAAAATCATACTAGAAAACTAAATAGAACAATATCGTAAGATACAAGCAACAAAGTTATAGTCATAAGGAGGAGACATTTAATAGGAAGAATGAGAAGAAGAATAGTACAGCTTTTAGTATCACCTTCTTGTCTTTCAGTGAGTTAAGAAAGGGATAATGGAATTGTTTCTGATTTCAGACCAAGTCTGAAGCATAAGATAATGTCTGTGGGAAACAGGAAGTTTCTGGTGATAAAAGCATTTTTCTTGAATTAGGTTACAACACCACCAATGGACCTTTATAAGTTTAAAAGGGTCTGATTCTGGAAAAAAGCATGAGGGAAAGAGAAAAAGCAATCTTTATAGGAAGAATTGTGATAAGCGTTTAGGCATAAGAAGCAAAAAAGAGGCAGTATAGGTAAAAAGCAGCAGACTAACAGCATAAATTTATGTCACAGAAGCAAAAAAGTAACATGTTGGTGTTTGTTTTTAGAAGAAAATGCATCTCGCATATCCCCATTTTTTTAAAAAAAACCATACTGCATAAATAAGGTGCTTCAAAGTTTCATTAATATCAAGTTTATGTCAAGAAAATAAAGATAAATTTTGTGACTCTCCATTTAACTTGTGTACTATAATCATTATCACGTATTTTAAACTTGTTAATATACCTTAATACTCTTGATATGGGATGCAGCCTCCACAAGGACTTTATCAGAAGATTTATCCAGCAAAAATTCAATGACTGCATCTTTGTTGTAAAGCCTATAGCAGAAAATATATTGTGAAAAATAGGCTAACTTTCTTATTCAAACTTATTCAAAACATGTGACACTTTGTCTGAAAAAGAATTTAAAGTGTAATCTTACCTGCCAAGTTCACAAGCTACTATAGGTCTGCTTAACTTTTCTTGACTTAGAGTGCAATAGTACCATTGGGCTACTAATTCTGCATTTTTGTCAACCTGGGGAGTATAACAAAGTATATACAATTTTAGAAAAAGAAACAATAGTTAAATCCAAAATCTTTGTACTTACTTTGCATGCAATTTTTTTACCCATTTGGATTTGCATAGCTATCCTATACATGGGAAAATTACAGTTGGTCAGCTAAGCTATATATATTCTCCTCTATTGGAAGGCTATATCACAAACTAAATATTACTACATGCCATGATCTATGTAGATGTAATATTTTCTTAGGCAGTCCAAGACTATACTGGCTTTTTACAGTTTACATCACACCAGTTACTTTCAGGACACTATATTTCTACTTTATGATGTTGTTTTTATTTTATTATCAAATGTTTATACCTCCTTATTCCTTGCGACCCTGGGCAACAAGGAATAGAGAGCAATAAAACTGTAATAAAAATAAAACTGTAATAAAAACAAACAAATGGCACAAACTAAGCAACAACCAGCAAACCTCTCTACTCAGAAAGGGACCAATTACAAAAATGAAGTAACCACAGACATAAGCAGGTGCCCACATCATTTCACCATGCTTATACATCACTCAAGTCAAAACAGGGTCTAGCTGTTGACACAATGTCAAGTATATGCCCATTGGGATATTTCTAAAGTTGAAGACCAAGTTATATTCCCACATTTTGAGTTGTGGAAAAGCCTTACTCCATTTCAATGCTTACTTTGACATTCTCTAATCTTGTGGCCAACCTCCTAGAATGTTTGAAACTATGTGGAGGAAAGCGAGCAACTTTGGGAATGGTGTGTGTGTGTGTGTGTGTGAGTGGGTGGGTGTATGTATGTATGTATGTATGTATGTATGCCTGCATGCATGCATGTATATATATATTCAATCACATAAAAACAAACACAGTATAATAATCTGATCATGATGGAATATGCTCTCCTGACAAACTGGGGACAGCAAATCCCACCCACGCAACCCCATTAAAAAGAAACACTTGCCATTTTAATCAAACTGATTCCTAGCTGCCTCTTTACTCCTGAAATTACTTTTCCCATAAGCAGGTTAAGGTTATGAAATTCGATGGAACTCCTGTCTGCTATAGAGGTAGTCCTCGACATATGACCACAATTGAGCTCAACATTTCTGTTGCTAAGTGAGAAATTTATTGAGTTTTACTCCATTTTACAACCTTTCTTGCCACAGTTGTTAAGCAAATCACTGCAGTTGATAAGTTGGTAACCCTGTTATTAAGTGCATCTAGGCCTTCCCACTGACTTTCCTTGTGAGGTCACCAAAGGGGATCACATGACCCTGGGACACAGCAACAGTCATAAATATCAATCAGTTGCCAAGCACCAGAATTTCGATCACATGATCATGGGGAAACTGCTAAACGTCCCTGTGAAAAACGGTAATAAGTCACATTTTTCACTGCCACTGTAACATCACAACGGTCACTAAATGAACTGTTGTAGGACTACTTGTTCTTGCAAAAAGGACCAAAACCGCAGCAGTGGATCTATCTGGACCACCATTTCCCTGTTCCAAAACTGAATATACCACCAGCCGGAGCTCCCCTTTCTGACCCCGGCCTCACCTTCTCCACCTTACGAGGGCCCTTCACCAGTTCGTGCCGTTTTGGGATGGTTCCTCCATCGCAACCCATTTCGCCTCCAACTGGCTTTCTGGACGTTCCGGGTTGCCAAGCAGAAGACTTTTCTGGTCAGGTGACCCGAGCTCTTCCGGCGCAGACTGGCGAAATGGAGGGCAAGGCTTGATGACTTAATAGTGATGTCACTCGGGTAACCTAGTAACGAAGCGACTTCCCAAAGCGGAAGTGTCTCCTTAGCGCTGTATTCGCACTACAGACTGAGACGCGAATTAGGCAACCGCACGTTACCTCTAGGGCGGCGTTTCTCAACCTTGACCGCTGGAAGAGGTGTGGACTTCGGCTTCAAGCCTGGCTGCGGAATTCTGGGAGTTGAAGTCCAAACATCTTCCAGTGGCCAAGGTTGAGAAACGCTGCCCTATAGCCCTGCGCTCGCTCAGCCGATAGGTGGAGTTAAGGAATCAGCATTTGGTGCGAATTGACTTACCTGGGTTTTGTGGCTGAGTCAGTATGGGGGCAATGTAAAAACTAAGATTCTGATCCCAGCCACAAGTTACTGGGCAGATTTCACCAAATACCAGAATTGGAAGGGACCTGAAGGTCATCTAGTCCAACCCCGCCCAAGCAGAGACTCTCACCATTTCTGACAAATGGCAGTCCAGTCTCTTCTTGAAAGCTTCCAGTGACAAATAGCTGTCCAATTTTTTCTTTCAAATCTCCAGTGTTGGGACACCTAACTTTTGAAGGCAAGCTGTTCCACTGATTGTTTTAACTGTCATGAAATTCCTCTTTATTTCTAGGTTAGTTCTCTCCTTGATTAGCTTCCATCTGTTGCTTATTGTTCTGCCTTCAGGTGGGATTTGCAGTGGAGGAATAAAATAAGGAGGATCTGGTGATAAGATGGGAATTGCTTGATGAATTTAAACTTCTGTGTACATTTCTATGATCTGTAAAGTCAAACTTCACAAAATAGCAAAATTTGATTTCTTGCTCAGGGTTTGGAGTTCTTGGTGCTGAGCTTGGTTGTTTTCTTGAAGATGTTTTATTCCCCAAATAGGTAACATCATCAGTGCCAATGAAAGTGGGGTTTGTCCCTGTTTATATAGCAGTAGCACTTAGACATATATCTAGTTTGCCCTGTTGGTGGGAGCATGGTTTTCTTTATACCCCAGTCAAGAAACTGCAAAAAAGTTTTAGTATACAGCCCAACCAAAGAATCCCTAAGCCCCACCCACCCAGACAGGCAAGACACCAGAATATATTATAAATTGACAGCAAACAGCACTCCTTACTGTATGATGATGTTACCTAGTTAGGATAATGAAATGTCTTCAAGAAAACAAGCAAGCTCAGAGCACCAAGGACCTCTCATTTCAACCCTGAGCTACAAATATTCTCCTTTATTGGTTTTTTTTGGTAGTTCCTTGATTAGATATTAGATGATTCTTTTGTTGTTCGTTGGTGTTCATCCTTGCTTAGAATATGGGAATGTGTTCTATTTGATTCTATGTTTTATTTTATTTACCCATTTGAATAGTATGTAAATGTGCTTATCTCTATTGAGACTACTTTGTCTGCATGCCAAGCTTTCCTAAATTCTGGCATTTTTGGATTGAGGCTTGTAGGAAGTTGGCACCCAACTCTCCTAGAAAAATGAAGTATTCTGGTAGATATTTAAAAGGCAGAATATTTCTTCTAAAAAGAGTAGAACCCCAGAAGCAGAATCTCACCCCCACCTTTGTTAATGGGTGGGCCATTAAGGCCTGAGCCAGAATACTTTACATAAGAAAGGTCTCCAGGTAAAGCTATAGCAATTGCCAAAAGCCCTTTTAAGGGCATAGATCATCCAGCGGGGTCAACCAAGCTTGGAACTCAGGACAGCCTACAGAGTTGCCCCTCATGGGAGTCTGACAACCAATTAGAAACAAGCTTCAATTCAAATCCCAACAAAGGTTATAAAACCCAGATACTCTCAGCACCTCAGCCCTTTTTTTCTTGATCTCCTTCAAGCATGTGATCATCTTTCTCTGGAGCTCCAGACCATGTGGTCCTGTTCACCATTAAACTTTCCAAGCAGCCTCCATGTTTCCAGTGTCTTTTTCCCACTTGGAACTGAACCCAGAAGGATATTTCTTTCAACAATTGGCACCCAAGCAGATGGGACTCCAAGCTAACCTAACCAATGGACTAGGCCCAGGTAAGATTCCCTTGCCGGCAAACAGACCCATTGAGTCTGTGGGTGGGTTTTCCTGGACCTGGGCCAGTTGGAACAAAGGTTTTAAAGGGGTTTTGAGTGTTGAGCTCAAAGGCTGCTTGGAAAGAAGGTGAGTACCTCCAAATTCTAAATTTAAAGCACAGAAAAATGTGGGAAATGTGTATGCCTTTGTGTGTGTGTGAGAAAGAGATCTTTCTTCCTCTGTGTGTTCTACCAAGAGAGCTAGTATCAATTATATTACTGTTTATAACAATAATATTCATGCTGTTTGTTTAACCAACTTATGTATTACTTATATCACAAATCCTTTCATATATTTCCTTTTTTCCTGTTTGTCTGCTAGCCATTGATGAGTCCCAAGAAAAATTTTTTTCTAGTTTTATTGGTATTGCTTGGAATAAATATAGTAATCTTGGCAGGATATTCAATTTTATGGTAGCTACTCTTTCCATCAATGATAGTTGTAGATTTTTCCACTTAACCAAATTTGTTTCATTTGTTGGCCAATTTATAACTTTCTTGACTATCTGTATACCTATTTTCCTTGTTAGTTCCTTTTCTATATATCTGTAAACAATTATTTTGATTTTTTTTACCTTTCAGTCCTGCAACTTCACCATACTCTTCTATTTTCCTAAGTAGTTTGAGTCCATTTTATTGTGGGTCTTCCAAGATAAAGAGCAAATCTTCTACAAATGCCTATAATTTATATTGTTCCTTTTATTTCCATAGCTTTAATTTCTATCTCTTGTCTAATATCTATATTTAGCAATTCTAATATCAATATGAATAGTACAGGAGATAGTGGACATCCTTTTCTTTTTTATATTAAAATTCTCTGTCCTACTTCCATTTTCTATCACCTTTGCCATTTGTTTATGGCAAATTGCCTTTAAAGTTAAAATTATTGTCATGGTGTTTTAATCTATTTCTTAGGCAAAAAAAAGCCATTTTGATCTGAATATATAAATTCATTTAGAAATTTTACTCTCTCTGCCATTATTGAAGCATATGTTTTATAGTCAGTGTTCAGTCAAGATATGAGCCTATAGTTTTTATCTGCATTAAATCTGAATCTTTTGGAATCAAAGTAATATTTGCTTTCATCCACGAATTTGGTACCTTTGCATCAATCAATACTTCATTATGGACTTCTAACATTGATGGGCCTAAAGTATCTTGTAACCATTTGTAAAATTCTGCAGCCCAACTGGTCCTGGTGTTTATTATTCTTTTGTCTCTTGATCACTTCTGATAATTCCATCATTGATATTCATTCATTTAACATAGTTTTACCTTTTCTGGTACTTTAGGTAATTCCGCTTTTCCAAATATTGTTTAATTTTCTCTTCTGAAACTTTTCTTGCTCATAGCTTTTCATAACAATCTTGAATTATCATTTTATTCTCATTTTGGTAGTATAAAGTTCCTTTCTCATCTTCTGGCTTATTTGCATTCTAATCCTTGGCCATTTTTAAAAAAATACCTTTTATTAAATATTTCCCAACAATACTGGTTTCACTTTCTTTTAACTCTAATGTCAGCCTGTCCATCTCCACAGTTCAAAATCTTTCTTATCACTGTCCCCTCAGATGGTATATTATCCTGTTTCCAGTACTGTGCATACACAATTCTGGGCAGTTATTATATGTAAAATGATATATTTGTCTTAGCACAATCTCCCCTTAGATATAACTCTTTATTGGCCAAGCGTGATTTGACTTACAAGGAAGTTGTCTTTGGTGCATATGCTCTCAGTCTACATAAAGGAAAGATACATTCATTAAGAATCAAGAATCATAACATGTACAACACTTAATGATAGTCATAGGGTACAATAAGCAATCAAATTATACTAGGAAGCAGTGAATGTAAATGGGATACAAGCGACAAAGTTACAACATACAGTCACAAGTGGGAGGGATGGGTGATGGGGAGTGATGAGAAGATTAATAGTAATAGTAGTGCAGACTTTGTAAATGGTTGGACGGTGTTGAGGAAATTATTTGTTTAGCAGATTGATGGCGTTCAGGGAAAAACTGTCCTTGTGTCTACTTGTTGTGTGGAGTGCTCTATAGAGTCGTTTTGAGGTTTTATTATTCTCAATTAAAAAGTTCCTGTCTGAAAAGAAAAGTTATGTTTAACAGTTTCAGAGCACAGGACCTTTGTTAGAAGAAGGAGGTGTGTGTGTGTGCACACCCTTGGACAGCAGCTGGATCTCATTCCTTTGTTTGGCCTCTAGCAGCCCTCTTGTCTGTTGCTAGCTCTACAGAGCCATGACCATCAGGACAGGAAAAGCAAGGAGAGGTCATCAGAATGTGAGACCTTCTGTATATAAGAGGAAAAGCGAGCTGGTTATGATTGAAGGGAGGAAGAAAATTTTTTTTTTGTCCAGTGTATCCCAAAAGCAAACCCCAGGTTTAAGTAGTTATGTAATTTGGATGCTAAATCGAGATACCAGTACTTGCACAGAAAAGCAAGTTTTCCGTTGAGCTCTTCCAAATCCGCTAAGCGATGAGCCTGAAGGAAAGAGGCAGGGTACCAGTACTTATCTGCGGGGGGCAGAGAGTCTCACGGGCTGTTTTTTTGGGGAGAGGAAAGAAGTCTGCACAGGCAGCATACCCCAGTCGAAAACCTTGGCGAAAGAGAGAGAGAGAGTCTCTCGTGGTTTTTTTAAAAAGGGGAGCATACTTTGTGAAATATTCTGTAGAATAGAGAGATTTTTTAAGTGTCTCATTTCGTTGCATAAGGTGCACAACCAAAGAACACCTTTTTCTTTTCTTGCTCTTGAAGTTCTTGTGTCTGAAACTGTGTCTGATGACTAAGCCAAAGTGTGAAACCCCATCGGACGGGGAAACATGGAAGCGGTAGTTAGAGGGTCCTGAATGGAATGGAACCCCTGGGAAAGCTATTGGAGGCTTGCTCTTGAAGTTCTTGTGTCTGAAACTGGTCGCTGACCCGATAAGTGTGAAACCCCACATCGGACGGGAAACATGGAAGCGGTAGTTCGAGGGTCCTGAATGGAATGGAACCCCTGGGAGAGCTATTGGAGGCTTGGGATGAGCGGCAGATGCCGACCCTAGCTGGCATGAGCAAGAAAAAACCAAAATGTATAGATAGGGAATGGGCTTTGCTGAGGGATACAGGAAGACCAATGTGCTAAATAAAGGTACTTAAAAGGGCAAAATATAAAAACAGGATCACATGGGATTTTTTTAAAAATTTTTTCTTTCTGTGTCTCTTTCTCTATCTTCTATGCTACCACGTGGTTTGTTCCTTAAGATTTATGCCTTCCCAATTTAACTGAGAGATTTATTGTGGGAATGATCAGTGTGTGTGTAAACCTCAGAGTTTTGTTTTCTCTGTGTCTTTGTGTGTGGGTATGTGTGCTACAAGACGTGTGTGTGTCTAAGACTTTGTGTGTCCTAGAGGTAACTGTTGCAACTGTTAAGTGTCTCTGATCCCTTCGATATTAATTTTAAATTGTTAAGAATTAAAACACCAGAGATTGTCTTCTCCCAGTCTGATCTGGCCAATTAGACTGGATGAGGAACAGAGTTAAATTTTTCTCCTCTCTGTGCTTTTAAGAAAAACCCTAGGTTATTAACGAATGTTCTAAGTTCATTACAAGAAAAGTTTCATCCTTGCATTTACTATGTGTTTAAATGATTTTACCTGTTCATCCTTTTCCTGAAGCATTTGAATCCAGTTTTTCCTTTCTCATCTGCTGTGTCTCCACTTTGTTGAAACTGATTTATCTGTTTAGTAACTGCAATACTGATGTGTTATTTTTCTTTCTCCTGAAACCATACCTGCAAGCCATCTCCAAACCCCCTCTAATCCTTTTATAATGCCTTTCCTGGTAGAATTACCAGCAAAAGGGGAAGGGACCCTTGTTCTTTTGTCTTTCAGCCCTGCCACATGTGGAAGCAGATGCTACTCCCTAGAGACATTCTATCCATTGGAACCAGTAACTGGGTTTGGATCCAGCCTCCACTGAAGGTCATTACAACAAACCAGAGTGGGGCAGACCTTCCCAAGCCTGACTGACCACCCATACCACCAGGCCAAGCCTATGCCATCCAGAGACATGAAGGAAAGGATCCTGAGATGGACCAGTAAAAGACTAAAAGACTTTTCAATCCCCAGAAGACAGTTAGAAAGACTATGGGGAGGGTGGAAATTCATTGTAACTGAAAATTCATTGTAATGTGAAACCCATTGTAATGTTTTCTTTCTTGTATCATTTATATTGTAACCAATTTGATGTACCCATGATTGTATTTGAGAGTAGCTGGCCCAGCAAGTTCTGAACACCTTATACTTCTGTCTGGTGGGAGGGAAATTGTCCAGCATGTTTGTATTATCTGTATTGTAAACCTAGCTGCATACACAGGCACATACACAGAGACACCCATTTAGAATTAGATAGGTTATCTCTTTTCACCTGCTTCCACACAAAGCTGTCCCTTGCTTCTTTTAAAAGAAAGTGTTTTTTTTGGGTTTTTTTTGCTGCTCTGAGGCACTAAGGCCCAAGCAAAACTCCCTTCTAATTCCATGGGGGAGGGGCACCTCCTCAGGCAATTTCTGAAGAGATAGCAGAAAAGAGATCTCCAAACCCCAAGTCCTGACTGTGACTCACAAATGATGCTGCCCAGTTGTCCAGTAAAGCAAGATATGTTGCACTGGGGGCCTCATGAGTACAAGTCCCAGGGCTCATTGTGTGTAACTTTAAAAATACTAAATAGCCTGGATTGCACACTGGCTAATCTCAATTTGGCCTCACAAACCCTGGAAACTAAGAGCTAGGCAGGTAGTAACCATAACCTTGAAATGGGCAGCCTGTAATTTAAAAGGTGTGTAGAGGCTTGTGCTTATAACCTGACTGTAAGCTCACAAAAGTACATCAAAACACCTGAAAATTAATTGGCATGAAAAAATTGGATACTGTTTTGAAAAAAAAAAAAAACCAGGAGTTTTCCCAGACTTTGAAAGCTTTTGGGACACTGAAGGAATCCTTTTCTGTTGCTTTTTTTTCCAATGCCTTTCCTTTGCATCAGAAAAAAATTAAAAGCACCCATCAAGTCTCCCTGATCTGATCACCTTTATCTTTTGTCAAAACTCACGTGTTTTGAAAAAAAATGAGGGATTGTAGGAAGTTGGCACCCAACTCTCCTAGAAAAATGAAGTATTCTGGTAGATATTTAAAAGGCAGAATATTTCTTCTAAAAAGAGTAGAACCCCAGAAGCAGAATCTCACCCCCACCTTTGTTAATGGTGGGCCATTAAGGCCTGAGCCAGAATACTTTACATAAGAAAGGTCTCCAGGTAAAGCTATAGCAATTGCCAAAAGCCCTTTAAGGGCATAGATCATCCAGCGGGGTCAACCAAGCTTGGAACTCAGGACAGCCTACAGAGTTCCCTCATGGGAGTCTGACAACCAATTAGAAACAAGCTTCAATTCAAATCCCAACAAAGGTTATAAAACCCAGATACTCTCAGCACCTCAGCCCTTTTTTTCTTGATCTCCTTCAAGCATGTGATCATCTTTCTCTGGAGCTCCAGACCATGTGGTCCTGTTCACCATTAAACTTTCCAAGCAGCCTCCATGTTTCCAGTGTCTTTTTCCCACTTGGAACTGAACCCAGAAGGATATTTCTTTCAAC
>CM019150.1:19905518-20061393 GCA_009733165.1 Naja naja
CGGAGGTCTGAGAAATTGATTAAAGAGGGAAATATCCAGAAAAAAAAAAGGGGAGAAGAATCAAAGAAATTCAAGGAAGATAGCCAAAAGAGAGAAGGGTTAAAACTGAGTGAAATAATAAAAGGGGAAATGTTAGGGGAAAGAAGGGAGAAGAAACAGGATTTGGGAATAAAGGAATATGGGAATTTTAAAAATGGGGGCAAATTTTTTACAGAGATAATGGCTGAGTGATATTGGGAGAGAGGATTCAAGGTGTTGGGGAATAATACAGATAAATTTGTAGTTGTGAAATGGGACATATAAGATGGATAATAGAATTGTTAATTTTTGGTAATGCTCTCTTCCTTTATGTTTAAGAGGTAAATACAATAAACATATAGAATACGCTTATCAAATATGTTGAAATACTGAATACTCATTTCTTTTTTAAATATGAATGGAATAATTAACAGAATATGTGTAACTAATAGATTGAAATAAATGAAATAATATAGGAGGAGAGCTGAAAATGAAATTGGCATTAGGGTTTAGGATTAAATGAGTAGATAAATATGTCCCTTTTCTGAAATGATAAATTTTATAGAATTAAGAAGGGAAACCATGCAGAATCTGATTTACATATGTTATGTAGTTTTAAAGGATTAGTAATTTTAAAGTTGTAGGTAATAAAATGCTAAATATTTGATGTGATTTAAAAAGGAAATAATTAATGAATATGTAACTCTGAGGTGGCTTTAAATTGATATTAAAGGGAGAAACCAATTTATAGAAGTGTTACTAATTAGAATTTAAGTGGATTATACAAATGTGTCAATTAAAAGTTCTACAGCACAATAACTATGAAGTCAATATATGTGAATTAAACTATGAGATAAGCACTTGGAATAATATAACAAAATAGAAAATGCATAAAAATATTGTTAAGACTAGAAATTGAATATAAAAATCGAATATGTAACTATGGTCATATTTGTATGTATATGTGGAACCTGTAATCATGCTGTTCACTAAAAAGATGTTAAAATGTAGAAAACTGAATAAAACTTGTTTTTTTTTTAAAAAGAAATGGGATAGGGACAGAATGGAATAGAATTCTTTATTGGCCAAGTGTGATTGGACACAAGGAATTTGTCTTCTGTGCATAAGCTCAGTGTACACAAAGATGTAAGTGATAGATCATGAACATAGTCATCATCATAAATACATTCATAATGAATCGTAAGATACAACACTTTGTGATTTTCATAGGATACTAAATAAGCAATCAAAATCATACTAGAAAACTAAATAGAACAATATCGAAGATACAAGCAACAAAGTTATAGTCATAGGAGAGACAGAATAGAAGAATGAGAAGAAGAATAGCTATGAGAAGAAGAATAATAACAGCTTTTAGTATCACCTTCTTGTCTTTCAGTGAGTTAAGAAAGGGATAATGGAATTCTGATTTCAGACCAAGTCTGAAGCATAAGATAATGTCTGTGGGAAACAGGAAGTTTCTGGTGATAAAAGCATTTTTCTTGAATTAGGTTACAACACCACCCATGGACCTTTATAAGTTTAAAAAGGGTCTGATTCTGGAAAAAGCATGAGAAAGAGAAAAAGCAATCTTTATAGGAAGAATTGTGATAAGTGTTTAGGCATAAGAAGCAAAAAAGAGGCAGTATAGGTAAAAACAGCAACAGCATAAATTTATGTCACAGAAGCAAAAAGTAACATGTTGGTGTTTGTTTTAGAAGAAAATGCATCTTATATCCCCATTTTAAAAAACCATACTGCATAAATAAGGTGCTTCAAAGTTTCATTAATATCAAGTTTATGTCAAGAAAATAAAGATAAATTTTGTGACTCTCCATTTAACTTGTGTACTATAATCATTATCACGTATTTTAAACTTGTTAATATACCTTAATACTCTTGATATGGGATGCAGCCTCCACAAGGACTTTATCAGAAGATTTATCCAGCAAAAATTCAATGACTGCATCTTTGTTGTAAAGCCTATAGCAGAAAATATATTGTGAAAAATAGGCTAACTTTCTTATTCAAATTTATTCAAAACATGTGTCTGAAAAAGAATTTAAAGTGTAATCTTACCTGCCAAGTTCACAAGCTACTATAGGTCTGCTTAACTTTTCTTGACTTAGAGTGCAATAGTACCATTGGGCTACTAATTCTGCATTTTTGTCAACCTGGGGAGTATAACAAAGTATATACAATTTTAGAAAAAGAAACAATAGTTAAATCCAAAATCTTTGTACTTACTTTGCATGCAATTGTTTTTACCCATTTGGATTTGCATAGTTATCCTATACATGGGAAAATTACAGTTGGTCAGCTAAGCTATATATATTCTCCTCTATTGGAAGGCTAAGTATCACAAACTAAATATTACTACATGCCATGATCTATGTAGATGTAATATTTTCTTAGGCAGTCCAAGACTATACTGGCTTTTTTAGTTGCAGTTTCACATCACACCAGTTACTTTCAGGACACTATATTTCTACTTTATAGATGTAAAATGATTTGTTTTTATTTTATTATCAAATGTTTATACCTCCTTATTCCTTGCGACCCTGGGCAACAAGGAATAGAGAGCAATAAAACTGTAATAAAAATAAAACTGTAATAAAAACAAAACAAATGGCACAAACTAAGCAACAACCAGCAAACCTCTCTACTCAGAAAGGGACCAATTACAAAAATGAAGTAACCACAGACGTAAGCAGGTTCCCACATCATTTCACCATGCTTATACACCACTCAAGTCAAAACTGGGTCTAGCTGTTGGGAATGGTGTGTGTGTGTGTGTGTGTGTGTGTGTGTGAGTGGATATATGTATGTATGTATGTATGTATGTATCTATGTATGTATGTATGCCTGCATGCATGCATGTATATATATATTCAATCACGTCCACGTAAAAACAAACACAGTATAATAATCTGATCATGATGGAATATGCTCTCCTGACAAACTGGGGACAGCAAATCCCACCCACGCAACCCCATTAAAAAGAAACACTTGCCATTTTAATCAAACTGATTCCTAGCTGCCTCTTTACTCCTGAAATTACTTTTCCCATAAGCAGGTTAAGGTTATGAAATTGATGGAACTCCTGTCTGCTATAGAGGTAGTCCTCGACATATGACCACAATTGAGCTCAACATTTTTGTTGCTAAGTGAGAAATTTATTAAGTGAGTTTTACTCCATTTTACAACCTTTCTTGCCACAGTTGTTAAGCAAATCACTGCAGTTGATAAGTTGGTAACCCTGTTATTAAGTGAATCCCACTGACTTCCTTGTGAGAAGGTCACCAAAGGGGATCACATGATCCTGGGACACAGCAACAGTCATAAATATCAATCAGTTGCCAAGCACCTGAATTTCGATCACATGATCATGGGGAAACTGCTAAACGTCCTGTGAAAACGGTAATAAGTCACATTTTTCACTGCCGCTGTAACATCACAACGGTCACTAAATGAACTGTTGTAGGACTACTTGTTCTTGCAAAAGGACCAAAACCGCAGCAGTGGATCTATCTGGACCACCATTTCCCTGTTCCAAAACTGAATATACCACCAGCCGGAGCCCCTTTCTGACCCCGGCCTCACCTTCTCCATCTTACGAGGGCCCTTCACCAGTTCGTGCCGTTTTGGGATGGTTCCTCCATCGCAACCCATTTCGCCTCCAACTGGCTTTCTGGACGTTCCGGGTTGCCAAGCAGAAAAGACTTTTCCGGTCAGGTGACCCGAGCTCTTCCGGCGCAGACTGGCGAAATGGAGGGCAAGGCTTGATGACTTAATAGTGATGTCACTCGGGTAACCTAGTAACGAAGCGACTTCCCAAAGCGGAAGTGTCTCCTTAGCGCTGTATTCGCACTACAGACTGAGACGCGAATTAGGCAATCGCACGTTACCTCTAGGGCGGCGTTTCTCAACCTTGACCGCTGGAAGAGGTGTGGACTTCGGCTTCAAGCCTGGCTGCGGAATTCTGGGAGTTGAAGTCCAAACATCTTCCAGTGGCCAAGGTTGAGAAACGCTGCCCTATAGCCCTGCGCTCGCTCAGCCGATAAGTGGAGTTAAGGAATCAGCATTTGGTGCGAATTGACTTACCTGGGTTTTGTGGCTGAGTCAGTATGGGGGGCAATTATGTGAAACTAAGATTCTGATCCCAGCCACAAGTTACTGGGCAGATTTCACCAAATACCAGAATTGGAAGGGACCCTGAAGGTCATCTAGTCCAACCCCGCCCAAGCAGAAGACTCTACCATTTCTGACAAATGGCAGTCCAGTCTCTTCTTGAAAGCTTCCAGTGACAAATAGCTGTCCAATTTTTTCTTTCAAATCTCCAGTGTTGGGACACCTCTAACTTTTGAAGGCAAGCTGTTCCACTGATTGTTTTAACTGTCATGAAATTCCTCTTTATTTCTAGGTTAGTTGTCTCCTTGATTAGCTTCCATCTGTTGCTTATTGTTCTGCCTTCAGGTGGGATTTGCAGTGGAGGAATAAAATAAGGAGGATCTGGTGGTAAGATGGGAATTGCTTGATGAATTTAAACTTCTGTGTACATTTCTATGATCTGTAAAGTCAAACTTCACAAATAACAAAATATTTGATTTCTGGTGCTCAGGGTTTGGAGTTCTTGGTGCTGAGCTTGGTTGTTTTCTTGAAGATGTTTTATTCCCCAACTAGGTAACATCATCAGTGCCAATAAAAGTGGGGTTTGTCCCTGTTTATATAGCAGTAGCACTTAGACATATATCTAGTTTGCCCTGCCAATGTTGGTGGGAGCATGGTTTTCTTTATACCCCAGTCAAGAAACTGCAAAAAAGTTTTAGTATACAGCCCAACCAAAGAATCCCTAAGCCCCACTCACCCAGACAGGCAAGACACCAGAATATATTATAAATTGACAGCAAACAGCACCCCTTACTGTATGATGATGTTACCTAGTTAGGATAATGAAATGTTTCCAAGAAAACAAGCAAGCTCAGAGCACCAAGGACCTCTCATTTCAACCCTGAGCTACAAATATTCTCCTTTATTGGGGTTTTTTTTTTGGTAGTTCCTTGATTAGATATTAGATGATTCTTTTGTTGTTCGTGTGGTGTTCATCCTTGCTTAGCTGAATATGGGAATGTGTTCTATTTGATTCTATGTTTTATTTTATTTACCCATTTGAATAGTATGTAAATGTGCTTATCTCTATTGAGACTACTTTGTCCGCATGCCAAGCTTCCTAGAATTCCCTGGCATTTTTGGATTGAGGTTGTTGTTGCACAACAAAAGATGCATCTTCAATACTTTGTGTTTATATTTACGCAATGTGTTTGCATAAGGGCAGGTAATGACAATGGACACAGTCATATAACATAGTACGTTCTGTTAGTGTAACCTTGGTAATATTTCTTGTATGTTAGTTTATTCAACATAGGCCACTTTGTTTGTGATTCAGTGTATTATATAAAGCCAGAAAGTAGGTTAATTCAGTAACCTGATAAAATAGGTCTACTCTTTCTAAATGTTTGATAAAACTCTGCCTTTTGCCCTAAAAAGAACAATACTGTTGCTGTGTGTACTTGCTGGGGGAAGGCTGAACATTTTATGAACTTCTGCTTACTCCTCATTACTATAAGAGTAAACTTTTCCCAAGGACTGGTTTATTGGTTCCTCTTGAAGTTCATTGGGCTTTAAAAAATGGTCTTCAAATCCATAATTCAATGATATATACCTTTTCATGCTAAATGTATTAAAAGCAAGAGACTAATAGTTATTTTGCAGACATTTACATTGATTTTTATCTATTATAAAACAAGTAAGTTATTCTGATCTTGAAATTTACCTTTTAAATGGCCCATGAACTGGTCTGATCTGGCATGAATGGAAAGTGGAATGAGCCCACTTTGAAGCCAAACAGTTGACAGTTGGAATAGACATTTCACACTCAGAATATTCTGTGATGGAATATTTTTTACAATTATGTGTTTAGCCATATTCAAAAAATTGTTTTTATTATTAGGACTGAGATCAGGTAATAGAATATATACTTGTCCCTTGTATGCTTCACCTCATCTCTGTTTTTTTTAAAGTATATCTGATCTGTATCTCATTCCTGAAATTGGACACCATAATGAGAAGGGGCCAATCATGATTATGATTCTGATCTTGCGCTAAGCAACCTTACATACACAAGGAATGATTAATTGTATCTAGTACCTTCTTTTACATGTATACATATGCACATACACACTACATATTAGGCAGTGCCTTGTTGGTTGTAAGGGTCTGGAAGATTCCTTTTTATTTATTGTCTGTTACTTTTCCTTTTTTTAAATCTCTCATTGTGTGATCACACAGAATGATGTCTTTTCTCCTATTTGTGAACTGTTTGTGAAATAGCTCCTGTTTGAACTGTAAGTAAAATGCATGTTTGTTGATATGAGGATAGTGTAATTCTTTAAAAAGAGTAATTATCTCAAGAAGGAAATGAGAAGGAAGAGAAATTAAAATAAATAACAGAGCTGAGACCAATCAGTCGAGACTGTTGAATAATTTCTATTCTTTACCACGCTTTTTGCTGGATAAATAATTCATATTATACCATTACACCTGAAACCATGGTTAATCCCAGTAGCATTTGCACCATCTTAAAGAGTCCATCAGAGTTTGTCCCACCAAGTGAATGGTTGCAAGAATGGCTAGTAGCCTGAGCACTATTGGAACAGTTCATAACAAGCCCTCTGAATAGCCCTAATCTTGTCATATCAATTTACTGTGAGGTTTTTATTAAATGTATATATACTCACCACATCTATATGGGGTAGAATGCTACAGTACAGTTATCTTCAAGCAGACAGACGCACATGCTTTGTAATAATAAAAATCCTAACATGTCTAAAAATCCGACACAGTTTTTGTGAAGATGCTTAATGAAACTTCATGCCTCAACAGAACACACAACTTAAATGGAATTGTATAAACTGAACCTTGACCCCAAGCTACCTGTGTTCAAGACTGATGTCTATATGGATGTTGAGGATAAACGTCAAGTTGGTACAAAGAGAAGCTTCTGTGCAGAAAATCCTTATATCAGGATTCTTGACAATGGGGAAAATTTAATCATGTTTAAATATTGAGAGAAGACACTTTTGCAGGCCTCTCGCTGGACATTGGCTGGAGTTGTATTAAGAGATACAGAGAGGGGAGTTGGCATGTATCCCTACCCCGCCCAACATGGATGTACTTTATCCCGTCCAAGCATTACATCTAAATTTGCCTTTTGAATTGTTCCAGTACTCCTTCATTCCATCGTATCTCGAAATTGCTGTGTGAATTGAGATAATTCATCGGCTTGATCCTGAAGTTCTTTAACTGCCTCAGGATTTGGATATTTCATTGCTGCATTTTTGGTTGCAATTGCCAGTTTTTTCAGCAAGCCACAAAATGTACTGCTGCCTCGCAAGACATCATTCCGGTTGGTCTTTTCAAGGGCTTCCTGACACAAGGTGTCCACCAACTTTTGGCCTATCATAATGATCAGCTTGCTCTTGGCGATGAAGATTTCAGGAGTCCGATTATCACTAAGGGTTTTGTGGAAAACGCCAATGGCTTTCTGGACAGCTCCAAAATACAGTCTGGAGAGGCTGGAGAGTATCATTCTGGTATCTGCATCTTGTTTGCTGAGAGTCCTTTCTTTCATTGTAGGTGGAGAACTCTAGAGGAGAATGAAAACAAGGAAAACATTGAGAGATCCTACTATAAATGTTGTGTAGCTTGTGCTGGAAATCCTTTCAGTGGTTGTGCTGGCTGTGGGAAGATCTTTTACTCTAGTATAAGGGCATCAAGATGAGAAAGGCTGTTTAAAATGCTTCCTCTTATCAGAAATATAAAGTAAATGGAAATGCTGCAATTAAGAAGGTAGAAAAATGCCTTAATGATAAGGCTATTTGTCCAACTAGTCCAGTGTGTTGGCAGCAGCTCTCCAAAATGTCAAGGAACTGTCCCTTGCTTGTGTGGGAAGAAAATCCAGGTCCAGTTCCAAGCCAGGAAAAAGGCACTGGAGACAAAATGGAGGCTGGATGCTGATTGTAAAGAGCGTCCATTTATTGATGAAGCAGAACCACATTGGTTTGTGGTTCTGGGCAGCTGACAAAATGGAGCTGAGAGTGGGTGGCTTTTATATCTTCTTTTGGGCTTTGCACTTGAGCTTCCTGTTCCTGTGCAAGAATATTTATTCTATTGGCTGTCATCAAACTCCCAAGGGGCCATGTAGGGGTTATGTAGGGGTCATAGCGGACTCTAAAGCAGGGCTGTCAAACTCATGCTCCGTGGGCTGGATGTGTCATGCGCTGGCCATGCCCATGCCCAGTGTAGCAAAGGGGAAAAAAGTCCTGATACATCACGTGATGCTGCTGTGACAACCTGAGTTTAACATCCCTGCTGTATAGCCAAAGTACTAATCCTAGGTATTTGTCTGAGCTAAGTTTTGTTGAAGTTTGGACTGCTCTGACGGTGATGCAATGAAGGGGCTTGTGTTCTGAAAGGGTGTTGGGTAATTCCTATTGTGGCTTAATGGCTTTTGTCCTGTTTTGGCTTACCCAAGGGTGAGGGTATTTGCTTATTTATAGAGCTATCTAGATACTGGTCTTCTTTCAATAAGTTCTTTATCTCTTAAGTGCTGATATCTGCTGTGGGCTATTAAAGAAAGTGGGGGTTGCTTTCTGCCTCTAAAAAACATGTATCTCCATTTCTCCCTTTGGGAAATATAATATTCCTCAAACTATTTCGTTCTTCTAAGGGAGGGTGGCTTCCCATACTTAAGTTTTTATTAAGTCTCTGTTGATAGAACATAGAAGCTTCTGCACGCATAATGTGTGTTTTAACATAAAGATTATTTCCACAGTCTTTCCTCAAACCATGTAAAGCACATCTGATTGATTTCTTGCAGACCTCAGAATGCTGGGATTATTGAGATGAGAACACAAGGCACTGCAGATCTCAAAGCAACCCAAATTTCCCTCATCTCTTTGCCATCCAAAAAGAGAATGACACCATCTGATAGAACCCTTCAACAGGCGTATTTCTATCACTTGTAATGCACGCTTATTTAATGTTTGCAAAAGTAAAAATAAAGCTCTATCTGTAATGGAATGAACCTATCTGACTCCCTTGCTGTGCTTCCTGTAATTGCAGAATCCCATGGAGAGCTTAATAACATCAGTTTTACAGCCAGGGACTTTTCTCACCATCTGTAACTCTAATTTGGCTATGTTTGTAATGATCTGTTCCCACACTGATAAGGATTCAAGAGATGGCTGGGAAAGATGCCTGTGTGTTCTTAAGTTGTCTGGGAAATGGGCCAGCAGCCCACTGATGCAAGGAAGGTGTGAGTGAAATAAACTGAAGAAGACTCTGCACCAGCAAGATGAAAGAGAAATTTAAGTTCTAACATTAAGGTAATCCAGTTGTTGGAATTTCTGTAATGGTATCCCTTTCTCAATAAATCTCAATAAGAAAGAATTTGGTGGAAATCTTATTTTTAGGTACCAGAAGCCAGATAGAAACTGGATGAAGTTTTGTATGTGTGATAACTTTGTTTACAATATGTAGACTTTTGAACTGGAATTCCTTGTAAGGGTATTTCTACACTGGTTCCAATTCAGCTCTGCTGAAGCAATCTTCCCTATTCAGTCTCCCATGCCACTCAAAAGGAAGAGGAAAAAACTCGAAAGCCTGACTGGTCTTGCAAACAGTAAGGGGGAAACAGATAAAACTCTGCCAAATTTTGTTTGGATACGTCCATGTTTTTCCATTAAAGAGATGCAAAATCTACTGGAGCTCAGGACTTCCAAGGAGGGATAGAAGTGAGAATGGCCTCCACTATGGATCACTTACAAGGTTTGTAGAGCTTCACTTACAGACTACCAGTGTTTTGCAATTAGGGTTACACCACAGCTGAGTGAAAATAAGTTGGTTCAGTTGCTAAAATCAACCAGCAATGCAGAATCAGAGATCCTGCATTGCTTTGGTCATACTCTCCTAAGTATGATGCTCCAGGATAGGTGGCTAAAATTCTGTTGTCGTTTAACTCAGCTGTTACTGGCCTTAACCCAGTGAAAATGCTAGTTTGAGCATGGGTGACCTAGAATATATTATCAGAACACACTGATGTACAACATTGCATTCTATACAAAAACAACAGCATGACAAATGCTTGCTACATGAAGCAGCCTCTATGTGATTGAATTCAGATAGTAATCACACTATAGGTTGAATGTATAAAGCAATTAGTCGTTCCAGATGACTGTGGTGGGTTTAAAGGATTTTCAGTGTTTTTTACTGTCCTTTCCCCAAATCAGTTAGGGCCAAATGACAGACCGTAATCCTGTACAGTGCCTATTCCGATGTAAGTACCAGCGAGTTCAATGAACGATTAGGAATACAAATAAACATGCCCACTGGCAGGTACCTAATATGTCTTTTTGAAACAAAAATCTAATTTCCAAATTCTAGGTCATGATTAAATACTAATAATTTCAGTGTTACAATATATTTTACCTTTAATTTAGATTCTTCATTTTTCTTTGTCTTGGACGTTGGCTGTGTTTGTTCCATTTCTAATGGTTTCTGCAAAAGGAAAGACAGCTATAATACTCAAAAAATTAAAGGTTGGTCATCCTTAAACAGATAAAGATTATGGGTTATGATCCAAAACATTGGAAACGCTGCCCACTTCCTTTCCTAAAGATTGGTCAGGTAAACTTTTAATTACTATGGTTTGTTCTCAAGAACCTCAACAGTTTTAGGGGGGAAAACCCTGATATTTTCTGAGCATCTAAGAGTGACAAAATTCTCTGTCAACAAGGAAGTGACCCTAAGAAAATTTATGTAATTTCTTTGGCTGGGTTTCCCAACCACTCAGCTTCATCACCCTCCACCATCCCCTCCAGATTAGCTTTTCCATTCCCAAAGGGGACTTGGAACTCTGGCAAATGGTGCGGTGGAAAAGAAGAGAAGCTATGCATGCTACTCTGGGTCCCACTCCAATTCGTTTTCAGGACACCTCAAATAGCAGAGGCAACATTCATCTTCATCATCAAGTCTATTGCTTCTCTGAGATTATGACCCCAGTAGGACATCTAGAGCCTGGTATTTGTGCAACTGTTGGCGTACTTGCATGGTCTTAGGCAATGCTTTAGAAGAGCCAAAATCAACATGTTGAGTTGAATCCATAAACAATCCACGTGTCAAGATTGAACCACTTCGCTTCTATCAAACCTTAATGCTTTTCAGCTTGGCAATGAACTGGTGGGAGGGAAGAGGGAAATGAAATGCCGAGAATGTATGCAGAGGTCATGAGAGCATGGAAACCATCAAGGTCACCACTGCAAGTGTTGGAGAAAAAGATGGACTGTTCCCATAACAAATGGATGTCTCATAATTGGACGTGATTCCCAGGGGTAGGGAGAATGTCTTTAACTAGGCAAACATTTGCACAGGAAAACCAGAGCTGGTTTTGTTTCTTCAGTACCAATTTGGTGTATCCAATAAAGTTTTACTTTTGGGAATGCAAAGCTCCCAAGAGTGTTTCCTTATTTGGGTTCATTAGTTGGACAGTTGACACCACGTACTATTGCAGCTGAAGAAACACTGCTAAAAATCAACTGTAAAGCTCAGCTATACAATAAATTTTCCTGAACAATTTATTGGCCTTCCAAGCTATTGGTGTGGCCATGCTCTGAATACTTTCGTAGTCTCAGAATACACAGAAGGGCTGCAGGCAGATAAACAATCTAATTGTCCTAGGCACTTAACCAGGTCCCATTACCATTACTCCATCCCTAGCCATTGCAAGTGCATGGATTCAGCCACTTTTTTGTACTTTCAAGTTAATGCTGACTCCTGCCAAATGCCTGGACGAGTCCTTGCAGTTTTCTTGGCAAGGTTTTCAGAAGTGGCCTACTATAACCTCCTTCCTGGGGCTCTGAGAAAGTGACTGGCCCAAGGTCACCCAGCTGGCTTTCTGCCTAAGGCAGAACTAGAACTCATGGTCTCTCAGCTTCTAGTCTGGTGCCTTAACCTCTATACCAAACTGGGTCTCGACCACATATTATTTACATTGAAATATTGTCATTTGTACAGTAATTCCAACCACACCAACCTGTAGATGAGTGGAGCAGTCTTCGGGGACAGAAAGACTTGTCTCTGTTGAATAGAGACCATTTTCTTTTGCTTTGTCCAAACTACTTATTAGAACAGAATTATTTTCTCCTTGCTTTTCATGACCAAATTTCTTCATTTTAAGCTCTACACCAGCTTTAGAATCCTTGCTATTTTTATCTTTGCAGCTCTTTTTGAAAAGTAGCTTCCCATTAGCTATAATAATAGATGAAAATCTCTTAATGTCATCAGGAACGGTACGAGCCACCATAACAAACTGATCCAGATCATCTGGGTTATTCTGAGGCTTCTTAATAGCTAGAATCTCAAGTGACCACTTGCATTTGTTTAAGGCGTCTCTGGTTTGTACAAGAATCTGAAAGGAATCTGAGAGAACATTCAGCTGTTTTTTAATTCTTGCCTGAAGTTTACTGTCAGATCCCAAAACTGCATTTCTTTCAACAGTTTGAGCAAATTTCAAAAACTCTCCCAAAGAGACCTTTATGTGATCGATTGCTCTGTGGATTTCCTCAATGTTTCCTTCTAAATATTCTGGGTATCGCCACTTACTGCTCACAAAAATCATTAGACTTGCAACGGAACTGGATACGCCATGCTGCAGTTTAGTCAGGGTGTCTATAGCCAACTCAAGCTCCATAGTTGACTCTTTTATGAGTTCTTCTGAAAATGTTGATGACATTGAAGATGAAAAGGACTCAGTAGAAGAACTTGACAGGGTGGATATGGTGCTGGTCCTGCTATTTTCACTTGAAACAGACAATCTATCTTGGTCCACATTGCATTCTGTGGATGATGGCAGAGGGATAATGTATGGGTTCTCTCCCATATTATAATTATGTTCTTTCTGTTGTGCCAAAGCAACAGGTATTCCTTTTGGAATGTCATAATGAGTCAATTTCTGGCTCTCCTTTTCAATCCTGGTAGACAAAACATTGGAAGGAACATCATAGTTGCTTGCTGGACGCTGCACAAATGTATCGCGTGTGGATGGTACATCATATAGAGGAAGCTCCGGACAAGTTAATTTCCTATGTATAGGTGGAATATTATATGATTTTGGATTTACTGATTTCCCTTTATTATTTATTGCAGATATTTTTGGGGTATCAGAATCGAACCTACTTGGTGGTATATCATAAAGTGCATGACTCTGTGGGGCATGATTCTGAGAAGTTTGTATTAATTTGGCTTTGTCTTGTGCCACAGGTACATCGTAGATCCATTCCGATTTCCAAAGATTTGGTAACGTTTTGTAATGCTTTTCTGCAGAATTAGCAATGGGTTTAGTTGATGGTGTTGGGATGACATATACCTGGAGAGGAGAACAAAGAATGATAGATTACTACTACTCCTTCGTTTCTGTTCTCTTTTTCTCTAATATTTATCTTCACATATATAGTAGAATAAAAAAATGGCACACTAATAATAAACCGACACATAAGAAATGTAAAATACCACAAGTATAGATAGCCCTCGACTTATGGCCACAATTGAACCCCAAATTTATGTTGCTAAGCGAGCCATTTGTTAAATGAATTTGCCCCATTTTATGACATATCTTGCCCCAGTTGTTAAGTGAACCACTGTAGTTTTTAAGTTAGTAACACGATTGTTAAGGGAATCTGGCTTCCCCATTGACTTTGCTCATTAGAAGGTCGCAAAAGTTGTTTACACGACTCTGGGACACTGCAACCATCAGAAATATGAGTCAGTGCCCAAGCGACTGAATTTTGATCATGTGACATGGAGATAATGCAATGGTCCTAAGTGTGAAAAATAGTCATACATCACTTTTTTGGTGCTGTTGTAACTTCAAATGGTCACTAAATGAATTGTTGTAAGTCGAGGAGTTCCTGTAATCCTAAATTGGAGCAATTAGTAGTAGTATTCTCCCTCTGTGTTCATTGTGTGGAGGATCTATCTGTACCAACCTCTACTTGATGATTTGAACTTAAGAGGGAATTCTTGACTGCCAAAGTTTCTGTAACCTATACCCCATTATTCCACTTAAAAGTATGGTCAGGATTTTATTATTTATTTATTTATTTATTTATTTATTTATTATTTATTGGACTTGTATGCCGCCCCATCTCTGAAGACTCGGGGCGGCTCACAGCTAAAAACATAGATTCATAATAAATAAATAATTAAAAAAGAATTAAACTGAAACAAGCCCAATATCGATATTAAAATTAAATAAAAAACCACCACCACCCTGAGAAGGTTATCACAGCCCAGCTTGGTCAAATAACCAGGTCTTCAGGTTGTGGTGGAAGGTGTGGAGGTCAGGGGCCAGATGGAGCCCCAGGGGAAGCTGGTTCCACAGGGTGGGAGCCGCCACAGAGTAGGCCCGTCCCCGGGGGACCACCAGCCAACACTGGCTTGCTGACGGAACCCCGAGAAGCCCCTGCCTATGTGCTCAAGACCTTCTTTCAGGTCCATCCTGCTCACAGAGAACTAATAGGTATATCTTGTTGTACCTGGTCAACAGCTGAGAATAGAGAAGTGCCAACCAATCATTACTGAGTTATTGGGAAGTAAATACTTCCTGCTCTTGACCTCTCAGTTTTGCACCTAAACATACCCATCCTAAAAAGTAACTATGGTGGATTGTTTCTACATAGCATGAAAACATTACTCCATTACTACATAGCATGAAAACATTACTCCATTACTACATAGCATGAAAACATTACTCCATTGCATTCAGATTGCCCTATTCTGGAATGATTGCTTCTTGTTACTCTGGCATTACAGGATTAGATTGCTTGTTCAAGTATTCCCTTAGATGGCATCACAAATCTCAATGGAATTTAAGATTTTCACTCTTGCAGGAAACAAACATTCCTTGTTGAAGATTTGATAGGGAGGAGAATTATAGGATGTTAAACACTGAGTTGTTTATATGATCAGTGCAGAGTTAAGTTAATTAAATCTGCATCACTTCCTGGAAGCCCAAAGTCCAAAGAAAGTCCATATGCCATAATGTGTTTGCTTGTCTTTAAGATGAGAGGAGACTTCAAGTTTTGTTTTGAGAAAAACCAGTTTTTTATCCTTTGTATTATTGATGTTACACTTCATTTCTACAACCACAGTCGATGCTGTGATCAACAGGCACTAAGAAACGTTTGGATTTCCCAGGCTTGATATAAATCTAAGCTTACACCCCAGATTTTTGCAGTTCAGATTTTAACTTCTTGCCCCCACTCCAAACTCTACCCCTTCTGAATTTGAAGAGCTACATTCACTATATAGATCTGAGTTCCCCATAAATGCCACAATATGCCACTTGAACAATTAACAGAGCTTTACATATCTCTATGATTCAGAACAACGTGTTTATTTAAATATGATCAAACTTACATCTTCCACTACAGAGTCTTGCCATGGGCAAATTCTTGGCTTTTCAGGGTTTGATGGGATATCGTAAAGTTGCTGCACCTTTTCTGGGCACCATTCCATGAAAGGAAATGTTCTGGAGTCCTTTCTAGAAGACAGTGGAGTGGCAAGGTCCTAATGAAAGAGTTCAAAAATATATATGTTAAAATAAAATATATATATATATATATATATATATATATATATATATATATATATATATATGTTACCACTAGCCATTCATTTATATGTTTCCTTTAGCTGATAAACAAGAGTTTCTTTGATTTGGCTCTCATTTGCATTCTTTGAATGCAATATTGCGGGATGCCCTCGATGTGATGTCCTGGTGCCTGGAAGCAGTACGGATCTGGATGGGGAGGAAGAGGCTTCGACTCAACCTGGCCAAGACCGAGTGGCTGTACGTACCGGCATCTCAGATTGCCCGGGATGTTCCTTCTTTAGTTATGGGGGGAGAGGTGTTACCCCCCATAGAAAGGGTGCGCAACTTGGGTGTCCTCCTGGACACACGGCTCAGCTTAGAGGAGCAGGTGGGAGCCATGGCCAGGGGGGCATTTGCTCAGGTTCGTCTTGTGCACCAGTTTCACCTCTATCTGGACCAAGATGCCTTACATACAGTTACTCATGCTCTTGTTACCTCCCGTGCAGACTACTGCAATGCTCTCTACATGGGGCTGCCCTTGAGGACCACTTGGAGGCTTCAACTGGTGCAGAATGCGGCCGCACGGGTTGTGATGGGAGTATCCCAATACTCCCATATTACACCCCTCCTGCATGAGCTGCATTGGTTGCCGGTTGCCCACTGGGTGGGATTCAAGGTGCTGGTAATGGTCTATAAAGCCTTACGTGGCTTAGGGCCGGGATATTTGCGGGAGCACCTGCTGCCAGCAACAACTTCCCATCGCCCCGTGCACTCCCATAGACAGGGCCTCCTGAGGGTTCCGTCGGCCAGACAATGTTGGCTGGAGACCCCCAGGGGGAGAGCCTTCTCTGTGGGGGTGCCCGCCCTTTGGAATCAGTTGCTCCTGGAGCTCCGGATGGCTCCCAACCTTCAATCCTTCCATCGCAACCTGAAGACATGGCTCTTTCAATTGGCTGACCTGGACTGAGGGGGGGGGTGGTTATTGGTTTTTATTGGCTTGTTGTCGGTTTTAATTAGAATTATTGGGTTGTTCATTTAATATCTTTTTAATTTTTGTATTGTATGTTTTTACTGTTGTGAGCCGCCCTGAGTCCTTTGGGAGATAGGGCGGCATATAAATCCCAATAAACTAAACTAAACTAAATTAGATGAATGCTGGGCCAAAGGGACGAGAGCATGGATAGCTACGTCACCTACAAGAGTTTTCTCCAGCCTGACCTCTTCTTGATGGGTGAGTTTGCACATCTATCAGATCTAACCAGAGTTGAAAGCATCAAGTGAGGAAAGATGATCCTATGTGGGACTTTTCCAAGCAAGTTAAGTTGGAACAGGATTTAGCAATCAAAGTATGAAGTTGACGTTCACCAGGCAGTAACATAGGACAACTGGGGGGGGGGGTCAGAACTCAAGCAAGGGCTAACAATTGTGGCATTAATTTATTTCCATTTCACTTAACTATATTGGTTTGGGTCACTATGGAAACCTAAAATGGAAACCACCGTCATCAAATACATTCAGAGTGGAAAGGCTGGCATAGAGGGACAAACCAGAGGCTACTGCCCTAGATACCATTTAAGCCTAGAAATGGCTTATTAGGGACTGCTAAACTGTAGCTTAGAAGGTTAAATGAAGATTTAGTTTAGTGTTTACTTAAAATTTGGAATCAGAAACAAACAACACAGTGAAATATTAGCCTGCAAGATTGGCAGGTGGTGAATTGGCTCAATAATCTTGTTATACTGTACTTCACATTCCATGGTGGTGGGTTTTGTAGTTTAGTGAGCAACTCTGGAATTATGTGAAAAGCATCATTGTGAAGCATCTTTGTTCTAACGTCAAGTAAAACCCAGCTCTTATTACAGTATATTTCAGGAAAATAACATGTTTAATCTTTAGGAGATTAAAAGTTTACCCATTCCTAACTTAAAGAATGTGTACCAAAGACTCTGAATTCAGATATGCATGTCCAGTTGTGGACTGGCACATTTCAAGTTCCTCAATGTCCATCCTTTTGGAACTAAACATAAATGTGTTAACATACAAAAATATGCAGATAAAAGCTAAATAGAGGTCTAAGCACATCTTAAGGAAAGAGCCCTGAGGCTTGCATGGCTCCTTAGTATATGATTGTCTTCTCTAACTTTGTCCCTTCTAGATACCTGAACTGCACCTGTGTCACCTCCATCCAGAATACAGGCTGGAGAAGGCTACTTAAGGTAAAAGGAGCTCTGTCACTATGCACTGAAAGGACATGGGCACTAGATGGCAGAATATTTTAAAATAAAACAAAACAAAAAATGAACCTTGAAGATTTAGATCCAAACAGATTTTGTAAGTGAAGTGTTCAAAATCTAAAAACAAAATTCACAACTTTAAGGAGCTTGTCCAAAATTAGCAGAAATGTAACATGTTAATACCATGTTTCCCTGAAAATAAGACCCTGTCTTATATTTTTTTAACCACCGAAAAAAGCACCAGGTCTTATTTTCGGGGGATGTCATCCACTGAGTAACCTCACTTTCGCGCGTGGCCCCCAGCCTCCTTTTCGCTGTCAGGGGCCTTCAGGAACTTCTTGTTCTTGTTCTTGCAAGACTTTCCTGAAGGCCTCTGCAACCAATAACAGAGCTCCAGATCGATCTGGAGCTTTGTTATCAGCTACAGAGGCCTTCAGGAAAGCCTTGCCAGCCTTGCTGGCTGCAGAAAAAATGGGCCGGCAAGGCAGGTGTCGGGTGTGCGAGGCCTGGCTACAACTGTTCAGCAGTAGTAGGACAGCTCCACCCCGACCCCCATCCCCACCCAGCTTAATTTTTACCTGGGCACTCTGGAGTGGTTGGGGTCTTAATTAGGGCTTATTTTTTTGGGGGGGGTAGGGCTTATATTGGGTGCACATGTAAAAATCAAGCTAGGGTAGGTCATATTTTCAGGGAAACAGGGTATGTTACAGCACCAAAGATATCACAGGTTGTCCATGATCAAAACATATAAAAATGGTTGCAGGAATTGGGTATAGCCAGTCTAGAGAAAAGAATGACTAGGGAGTGACATGATAGCAGAATCCCAGTACTGAAGGAGTCACCACAAAGAAGAGGGGTCAACTTATTTTCCAAAGCATCAGAAGGCAAAAGAAGAAAGAATGGATGGAAACTAAATTAAGGAGAGAAGCAACCTGGGATTAAGGAGAAACTTCCTAACAGTGAGGACAAATAACCAGTGGAACAGCTTTGCCTTCAGAAGTTGTGGGTGCTTCATCACTGGAGGCTTTTAAGAAGTGCCTGGACAGCCACCTATCCTGCTTGAGCAAGGGGTTGGACTAGAAAACAGGTGGGAAACTCGCCACATCATGTTGCCGTCACGTGACATTTTGCAACATTTCCCCTTCACAGAGCTATGGTGGGCGTGGCCTATGCATGATGCATCTGGCCCATGGGCTGCCAGTTTGACAGCCCTGGACTAGAAGACCCTCCAGGTCCCTTCCAGTTCTATTCTGATTGATGCATTGATCAGGCTACTTGTCCATAACGTGTATCAGCTATTGTGGAGAGGCAGGAATCTGTAAATTGTCATAAAGGCAGCAGTTTGTTGAATCCTGTAGTGTCATTTCCTTGTACTTGCTAGGGAACAGTGCTTAGATATGCTTACACAATTTAGAAAGGACATATTCCAGTAAAAATAGGGTGGAGGTAGCAACCTACAGACAACCCAGGAAACAATTACACAGTAAGGTTTGATTTCATGATTCTCATCTAAGAGTTTCAGCAATATTGAGCAAAAAAAAAATAGTTCAGACTAAAGAGGTAAGCAAGGAACAGGCTCGCATACTTTGGGGAATAGCAATAGCACTTAGACTTATATACCACTTCGTAGTGCTTTACAGCACCCTCTAAGCAGTTTACAGAGTCAGCATATGGCTCCCAACAATCTGGGAGAAAAAACTAGCTGCCAAGTTTTTCAGATGTTCAATATGGCATAGCTAGAGAAGAATCCCTGTGTCATTAGAATGAAGAAGCTTAACACCTAAACTGTGTCTAAATTGAATGGGAGACTCTCAGGTCTGTATACTAAACTAGGAATTTGATAAAACAACTCAATAAAAGGAAACAGGAAACAAGAAACTCTTGTTACAGCCCTCTCTAATTGGTTTACAAAGTCAGCATATTTCCCCCAATAATCTGGGTCCTCATTTTACCGACCTTGAAAGGATGGAAGGCTGAGTCAACCTTGACCCAGTGAGGATGGTGTAAGGCAGCCTTTTTAGTGGCAGCAATAAGGGTAGGGCTGAAGTGGTGCAGTGGCCTACATGAGAATGGCTCATGAGAATGTATCTGCTAAAAAAAACCTCCACATTGGCGACAGGAAGGGCATCCAGCCAGTAAACACTCAGCTCCATTCAGATGGCCAGACTCCATAATCCAGCAAGGGATTATGGGGGTCATTAAAAGAAGATTATTATTATTATTATTATTATTTTATTAGACTTGTATGCCACCCTCTCTCGAACAATAAAAAACCCAATATAAATTACAATAAAAAACCACTAAACCAATACAAGCCTAATCAGTGATTATAAAATTTAAAAAGAATTAAAACAAAGACTAAAAAAATCAACCCATACCCCCGAAGTCAGCCCAGACCAGCCTGTTGAAACAACCAGGTCTTCAGGTCCCGGTGGAAGGAGCGGAGATCAGGGGCCAAACGAGGGTCTACGGGGAGTTGGTTCCATAGGGCGGGTGCTCCCACAGAGAAGGCCTACCCCTGGGCACTGCCAGTTGACAGTGCCTAACCGACGGTACCCCAAGGAGGCCCTGCCTATGGGAGCATACCAGGCGATCTGAATGTGATGCTGGCAGGAGGCGTTCCTGCAAGTACCCTGGACCCAAGCCATTTAGGACTTTGTAAGTTGTTACTAACACCTTGAAACTGACCTGGAAGGCAACCGGCAACCAATGCAGGTCGCGCAGGAAGAGTGTAACATGGGAGTATCGGGTCACCCCCATCACAGCCTGCGCAGCCGCATTCTGCACCAGCTGCAACCTCCGGGTGGTCCGCAAGGGCAGTCCCATGTAGAGAGCATTGCAGTAGTTGATTCAGGAGGTGACAAGTGCATGAGTGACTGTCCGTAGGGCATCTTGGCTCAGGTAAGGGCAGAGCTGGCGAACCAGCCGAACCTGGGCAAAGGCCCCCCTGGCCACAGCTCCCACCTGCTCCTCCAAACTGAGCTGTGAATCCAGGAGGACACCCAGGTTCTGCGCCCTGTTCACAGGGGGCCACACCTCTCCCCCCATGACCAAAGATCAAGATGCCGGTACACACAGCCACTCAGTCTTAGCTGGGTTGAGTCGGAGCCTGTTGCTCCCCATCCAGATCTGCACCGCATCCAGGCACCGGGACATCACAGAGACAGCATCACTGATATGGTTTGGGGTGGAGATGTAAAGCTGGGTATCATCCGCATATTGGTGATACCTCACCCTGAAACCACGGATAATCTCAGCCAGCGGCTTCATGTAGATGTTGAACAGGAGAGGCGAGAGGACCAACCAAGATGAATAAGGGTTGAAGTGAAAGCCTGGGGCCTCTACTTCAGGCCCAGCCTTAGCAATGCTGCCAAGTGCCAATGTTCAGGGTAGCCTAGATAGGGGAGACAGGTAGTGAATTGTTTCTCTTTTGTTGGTATTTGTGTGTGTGTGTGAGAGAGGGGGGGAGAGAGGGAGGGAGGGAGGGAGAGATGCCAGCATGCCAGCAGAGTCAAGTTGGAAATTTTCCAAATTTTGACATGCTGAGCTCAAAAAAGATCGCCATCCAGTTATAGAATATAAATATAAATTGAAACCTACCCAATTTTTCAGATTTCCTCCATTTTCTTTTCTGATAAGTGACTTTAATACAACCTTGCCAATCAAGCAATGATTGCCAATCAATCATCTGATTGCCATGTCCACCATCATGCTCACCTGAGTCAAGAGGGATCCAGAATGCTGGGATGTTGGAATGTCGTAGACGTCATTTCTTTTCTCCAGAGCTGATGCCCATGTAGCTCTCGGAAGAGTGAAGAGGTGCTTGGGAGAAGAAGGGGGAAATTATGAAACCAGAATGACACGGATATGATCTGTGAATATGTTATGAGCTGTTGTTCATTCAATGCTGCATCAGTATTTGTTAACCAGTTAGTAAAAAGTTGTTTCTCCTACAGACAGTTATTAACCTTGAAAAATATTTGTTGTTTGCTCATGAAATTGCATCCTCTGTGATTATTGAATAGTACTCAAAGTAGAGAGTTCAATCTAAGTGAAAAAGTACCAATTTATGCTGCTTCATTTTGTCTGATCAGTCAAAGAAACTGGATAAACCTGAGATTTGTTTTACAATTAGGTTTGTTATTGAAGGCTAAAGTTTGCTAGCTGTTTAGAACAAAAACAATCAATTTAAACGTTGTTAAAATTCAAATGATCAACAATTAAAGTCTCTATAAAATGATGCATTGGAGTATTTTAAAAGGGTAGCTAATGGATCATTTTTATTAACTTTTGACCACAATTCAGCCCAGAATTTCTGTTGCTAAGTGGGATAATTATTAAGTAAGCTTTGTCCCATTTTGTGAACTTTCTTGCCACAGATATCAAGTGAATCAATGCAGTTGTTCAGTTAGTAACACGGATGTTAAGTGAATGTGGCTTCCCCATTGACTTGGCTTATTAGAAGGTCTCAAAAGGGGAGCACATGACCTTAGGATACTGCAACAGACATAAGTATGAACTAGTTGCCAAGTGGCTGAATTTTGGTCATGTGAGCATGGGGATGCTTCAATGGTCATAACTGTGGAAAACAATCATAAAGTGCAGCTTTCCAATACTGTTGTAATTTTGAATGGTCACTAAAGGAGCTGTTGTAAGTTGAGCTCTACCTGCACACCAGATTTCTTAAATGATCTTTAGTAGGGCAGAGATTCATACAGAAAAAGGCATTCCTTTAACTAAGTGACATACATAACCACTCTTATCTGTCTTCCATGTTCAAAGAACAGTAGATCTATGCTTACTTATGTAACTGTAGAAGTGCAGGTTTTACAATGAAAAAGACACAATTCCCAATTGAGTAAAGGTAAAAGTAAAGGTATCCCATGTGCAGTCATTTCCAACTCTGGGGTGTGGTGCTATTTTTATCAGCAGGATCTAGCATGGTCCAAAGACGTTTTCCATGGACATCAGATGTGGTATTCAGCAGGTTCTGACCAGTTCTGGAGAACCGGTAGCAGAAATTTTGAGCAGTTCGGAGAACTGGCAAATACCACCTCTGACTGGCGCTTCCCCCATCTATTCTCTGCCTCCCGAGTCCCAGCTGATCGGCTGGGTCTTCTTTTGTTGCCCTGCACAGGAGAATGGAGCTGGAAAGCAAGTTAGTGGGATGGGGAGGGAGTAGGATTTTGCAGTAGCCTTCCTCTGCCATGCCCACCAAGCCATGCCCACCAAATCACACCACACCCACCAACCATGCCCACAGAACCAGTAGTCAAATTTTTTGAATCCCACCACTGGTGGACATGTGGCCAGCATGACTATATGCCGAGGCACATGAAACATTGTTACCTTCCCACCGAAATGGTACCTATTTATCTACTTGCAATTTTCATGCTTTCAAACTGCTGGATGGGCAGGAGCTGGGGCAAGTAACAGAAGTAGATACTCATTAAAAATGAATCTTTAGCCACTTTACCAATCTTTTTTAATTACAAATAAAAAGGAAAGGAAGGACAAATACAAATTTCTTGATTTTAAGTATGCTCTTCCTTCTGCCCCATTCCAAATTAAAATTGAATGTGTGTAGATATTGCAGATCTGAAACGTATTGTTGTTTGAGGATAATAATGTCTATATAATTCAGTAATTCAGGGAAACCACAATAATCAGCCAAAAAACCCTATCATGAGGAAGATGGGAGGGGCAGTGATAAGAGAAATGATATAAAAGTTGCAACACCAAGGAAAGAACTTGGTCTAGACTAGCCTATCATTTATTTCATGAATGAACAGAGAGGTTTAAACCAAGATCTCCTTGAACCTATTCTAGTACTCCAACGAATGTACCACTTGGCATTAAATACTAGTGACTCTTCAAAGCTAGATTTTGAATAATTCTCAGATACACCTCTTAAAATTTTGATTGGGCTAAGAAATCTGATTTAAACACATGCAGTTTACAATACACACTAGTACTTGCATTTCTTTCATTGCATATAAAAACAGACATGAAGAAGATACCAAACATTTCAAGCAAGGGTCTGAAGAACAGATTAGATGTATAGATGCTAATTTTATAGGTGTTTAGTGGTTCAATTATAAAGAAGTGAATGGGTTTTTTGAGGGTGGGGAGAAGCACTGTGTTGTGAATTGTCTGCTGCTTAGTAGAAAATTTCAAAGAAGAAACACTAAGGATTGAGACATATGCCAAATGTCATTTTAGACTCTAAAAGAGATGGACAGCAGCCTGGTTGGTTGTCAGCAACAGCTGATGCTTCTACAGCTGACTCTGTGTGATTCTAGCCTACTGCTCTATTTCTGTTCCTTCACTAGCCAGGCATTTCACCACATGTGTTATTTAAGCATATGTGTTGTGGTGAAGAATTGCCACAGGACATTTGTTCTCTGTGAAACAACTGCAGTTATAAGCCAGATGTAGCCTGAGAAAACTTTACTTTCACAGAATTAACATTTGAAAGCTTGGTGGTTTGTTTTTTTTTAAACAACTTCTCTCACAGAACTGATAAAGCTGGTTATAATTACCATACTTTATCAGCCTTGTCAAGTGCTTAAGATTATGGACTTATCAGATCAGCCCAAAGAGGCCACCTCGCCTGCCATTCTACTTCCAATAGCAATTCAAGTAAAGAATTCTTGAAAGCCAGGCTGATGACATTGTCACTTGAGGGTACTTGATTGCAAGATGGATGGTATACTACTACTACTACTACTACTACTACTACTACTAATAACAATAATAATAATAAATTAATCCCTATATATAAGCTTATATCCTCTAACGCTACCTTAACAGTTCCTAGGTCCTTGATTAGGACTCGAACTTGATTAGGACTCGAGTTACCAGCCAGCCCCAAAGGCTGTGAATCTCACCAAAGATTAACCACCATAATAAATTAAAAAAATAAAAATTGTTAGAGCATTTCTTTCATTCTTGGGGTTTGGGTTTTCCTGCTGTTCTTAAATAAATTTTATATCATTATATCAACTCTTATATCATTATATTGCCCCAAAAGTATATGGAATTTATGGAAATTATATTCCAAAACATCTGGAAGAAATTGGGCTACATAATTCTGTGCTTTTTTTTAACTCCCCAAGTATTCATAGCAGAGGGTACTCCAATTTCTGAATGTAAATATTAAATATTGGGCTGCTTTGATTTGAATTTCATAAAGATACTATCTAACATGTGAAGTGCTTCCTTTGTTATTGTAAATTATTGCAAGAATTATTACTGTAAACCAGTTGTCCCCAATTTGCCTTCTCTCTCTAGATTGAGCCTACCCCCGTTGGGAGGAGGGCTCAAGCAGACAATTAATCTGGATTCATTATGTAAACACAAGAAGTAAGGTCTGGCACATGCACACACAGACATATACCCGCATGCATTGGAGCCATTGTAGCTAGTTTGAACTCTACATTTGTGGTTCTGGCTATTTATACCTCGCAACCAGACAACCACCGTAGTATGTCAGCCTTACTGACTAAGAATTTGGGAAAAACTAGTCCAAATATCCAAACAAAATTTGAAGAGTTCCAGGTTTTCAAGGGTTTTCCAACTTGTTGACTATAATTTTTACTAAATGCTACAGCAAATATTACTGATGTAACACAGAAACTGATTGCATTCTATTTACACTAACTTTAACCATCTAAATGTATATTTAAATTAAATAATTTTGTTTGATAATCCATTATATCTAACTTTATTCACTCAACATTTTATTAACTTTTACAATTGATACAACTATCATTAATTTTTGAAAAAACTCACCAATTTTCTGTAAAGTAGCTCAAAAAAAATCAATGATCCATTGGAAATTATGAAGTAGTCTATCAGTGAACTGCAATTTCTGTATGTAAGTAGATTGTTTATCTATCTAACATAGCCTTCTTCAAATCGGTGTCCTGTGGATATGTGGGATCACAAGTTCTCAGTCCTCCAAACTTTATGGGCAATGACAGTTAAAATTCAATATTTTTAATCCAAGCAGAGAGAAATAAATCTCTGTGTCTTTGTGTATTCTTATAAACTAATGGGAAACAGCTGGATAGTTAATGGAAAAGGAAGATTAAAATCTATTTCCTCCTACCTTTATTACATTTTCCATTTGACAGGTAGCATGCACCTTTACCTGATTTGATGAAGTCTCGGTCTTTTCACTGAGCACCTTGGCAGCCAGAGCTGGTCCTTGGTACTCTTCTTGTGTTGATAACAATGAAGTAGAAGATGAAGATGAAGGCGGATTAATCCAACCATCCATTTTTTCATAGACAGATAATGGCACAGAGGTTCCATGTACTGAAGGAACCTGGTAGGTAGTCCAAAGGTTGGTTGGCAGTCCTTGAAAATCTTGCTCAACGGAAGGAACCTGTGACGAAGTAAGAAGCTCGAGGCGATTGGCTGGTGCCAAGCCCTGCTTCCCATGAAGTGAACATTTCCACCAACCTTCACTCCCAAGAAGATTCTGTTCAACAACTATAAGGATGTCTCCTTTGCGAAAAGCCAGCTCATCTGGACACTCAGCTTTGTTGTCATATAAAGCCTTGGCCAAGGTATTCTGAAGAAAAACAAATTAAAAGTAAAGGAAGTTTCTTCTTCTCATAATTACTACATTTATATTTAAGTTGCAGTAAAGGTTTAAATGAGACAGGATTCAATTCCATATTGTTCTGGAAGTCCCCTGTGCCCCATGATTTACTTAAAATTTAATCAACTAGCTTACATAAGTTTTGGGGTTTCAAAGCTGATCATTCTCACTCAATCACAGATACAAGGCTGATGGAGATGCTCTCACAAGTAAATTATCTTCTTTTACAAAAAAACACGTAGGACTTTTTGTTTTAAGTGTACAGTAATGTCAATATTGTAATGTGTTTAAATAAATCTGTAGTACACACTGAGCCTGCACAACACATGTGATGTGTGTGATCTATCAGATTTGGCCTGATCCACAAAGCTTTTTTTCAGTTGTGTTTTTCTCCTATTTTTAAGAGGTAACTTCAAAGTATATGGAGATGTGAATATACATAAAAATGAATAGGCAATATCTGCAGAAATCCTTATGGATAATTTTGCATTATCCCATATATAAATATTTAAATCTAACTTCGTAAGAGATGCTCTAAAACATGGGTGTCAAACTCAAGGCCCATGAGCTGCATCCTGCCTACTGGGTGCTTAGATCTGGCCTGTATGGCCACCCTGAAAACAGTGAAGGACTGGCCCACAGTGCCTCTGCCAATGAAAATGGAGCTCGGGAGGGCCCAAGCTCTGTTTTCGCTGGCAGTGGGTTACAGGAGGCCATTGCAGCCAAAAATAGAAATTGGGAGCCCATTTTCGCTGGCAGATTGTTCTGGCCACCACAGGCTCCTCCGACATGAGTGATGTCGAGCTGGCCACACCCACCCTGGCCACACACCCCAACCCCCCGAGTCAAACACAACCCTGATGCAACCTTCAGTGAAATCGAATTTGATACCCCTGCTCTAAAACTACATGTTTTCAGAGCCTTTGTGGCTTGCCAAATATTGATGCATACGCACAATTCCAGTTTGTAGAAGTGGTTCTTCTGACTCTGCATTCTCTAATTGCCTGCATAAATGAGGAAATTTTTTCTTGGTTGGTTTCTACATTTCCCATAAATACCTTGTCTTTCTTTTTAGGTGGGACATTTTGAGAAGACCATGCCATTCAAAATAAAAGTTACTATGGCAATAAAAGAAACACAGGAAATGGAGACATTACTATCTAACATATCTGAAACCAATGTGTAAACCCCCAAAATTGATACAGATCAGACTCCCAGAAAGAAAGAAAATATCTTAAGCTGTGAGAAATAGAATTTTGTAACAGATAAAATTCATCAGCTATATATAGATGTGAGAAATGAGTAATGGGAAATTACTATCATAGAATGTGAATGTCAATACATAACCTTTATTAGGTACTAAACTTAGTATATATCAATGGGTAAGCAAGTCAGCCTTCATACCTTTTCCACAAGGCTATCATGTCTTACCATTCTTAGGAAGTTTTCATGACAACTCTAAGAAATGAATCAGGTGCGCAAGGTTACAGCTAGTGGAACAAGTTGAACCTTAATCATTTTTTCTAGAAATGTATTTATTCCTTGATTTAGAGAAAAACCTGTTCACTAGTTTTCAGTGTAATGAAAGAAATTTTGTTTCTGAAATTCTACTATAGGAAAAGGGAATATTGGAAAAATATTTGGGATTGGTACAGTGTTGGTAGTACAACCCTTACTTAGTTACCTCAGTTGTCAAAGAGCCCTCATTTTCACTGAAAAGTTTTCTCTTGGTGTTCACCAGCTTTTTCCACTTTCATTGAATTCTAACAGAAGAGATCATGAAGTTACTCCTCCTATGGGATTTTTTTTTCAAAAGAAAAATATGGACATCTAGAAAGGCTTTAGAACAAGGGTCTTCAAATTTGGCAAGTTTAAGACTTGTGGACTTCAACTCCCAGAATTCCTGAGCTAAGATGACTGGAGGAGGAATTCTGGGAGTTAAAGTCCACAAGTCTTAAAGCTATCAAGTTAAACCCTTGCTTTAGAAAAACAGAAAATATAAAACAGAAAAAAATGATGTGTATAGCAGGTGGAAAGCATTCCATCTCTGACATTTGGTGTATAACCATTGAGTTAGATGTAATATTTCCTTGGGTTCTTCCTAGAAGAGATTGTATTTTTATGTGTCATATCTGGTTGTCATTGAGAAAACTGTCAATAGGAGTCAACAGCGACTTGATGGCATTTAGTCAATTTTATGTCTTGTTTTTGAAGGAATGCATATGCATATCCCTTCTTTGCTTTTCAAATAGAAAGGATAGCTCCAGGCTTCCTAACTGGGTGATTGAGAACTTCAGCAATGGAAAGATTATAGAGGACCAACCAGCCAAGTTTGTTTTCTATTGGAGACATCTTGCAATCTTGGTGGGCTATTGTAGGGCTAGAATGTCACCCTTGAGAAACAGTTGGAGAAATGTCCTTCCCCTGGAGAAATTCAAAGAAAGCTTCCAGCCAACCTTTTCCTCTCCACAAATTTGGGAGAAAATTTCAGATCTGCTACCTCCAGATTTTCTTTAGTCCATGCTGTCCAAATGACAAGGCTGCCATAGACAGCAGGTGCTGATGGATGAGTCCTTTAAGCCAGCCAGCTGCTCTCAGGTTTTGCTGGGATTAAATAAGATTTAATTAGCAGACCGACTGGCTTCAATCAACAATGAAGAGAGGAAGATGGTCATCTTGCTATTGGCTTCAAACTGGGCTAGCTTAACCTATGAGTTATTTTTATTTTCAATTGGCAATGAAATCTACAATAACATAATGGAAGATGTTGACACAAGCAATAAAGTCAAGGCTTTTTGATTTGGGATCTACTGTGGCAGCTCATGGCTGAAGGAATCACTGTTGATCTCTTTGGGAGTTGCATTTGGAATGGAAAGAGTGCACTCTGCAGTTCACAATACTCAATGAAACCTTGAACCAATCTGATCAGCTCTGCATAACTATAAAGCTAGGACTGACTTCTCAACCTGAACTACTCATTGAGTTACCATGAAGATGATCTGACTTCATTTCCCATCTTAAGCTTCAGATATCTTTACTTAACAATATGAGTGCCTGCTCTCAAATAAGATATGAACATGTACTAACCAGAATCATTGACTGGTGAAATGTGCTGTTTGCCACAAGTACTGATTAAAAATGTGAAAGCAACTTCTAAGATTGATCAAGTTTATTTCATTTCCTCATCAACTTTACTAAGTATTATTTCTTCCTAATCACAATATTGTCAAGAGCCATTGCATCCATATCTTCATGGGCTTTGAAAATCGAGGAAGGAAATTCAAGAATTGGGGAACTCAAGCTTTCACCCAACCTTCCAGTTTATGGGGGGAAAAGAATGGGTGGAAAGCAGAATTCATGAAAAGATTTGAGTTCTTGCTCCACTATCAGCTTTTAATACGTCTTGAGGGGAGAAGGACTGGAAAGAAAATGTCTAGCATAAGCATCTTGACTTAGAGTAGTAGGGCTTCAAATTGAATCTCATAGGGATTGGAGATGAAGATCTTAAAATAACAACTTCAAACCAAAATTTGATCCTTGTAAGAGGAAGTGAGAGTTTTGCTAAGTGGGAGTTTAATAACTTACTTAATGAAAAATCAGGAAGATCATTGACTCATAAAGTTCATGGCCTTGGCTGTACATACATTAATGCAGAGCTGAAGGGAAAAAAAGATGCACTTTAATTTTTAAGAAAGAATGCAAATATACTTTTATAGATGTAAGAGAGAGTTGATGGATATCATAACTGAAAATTTATTAATAAGAATGGAAGCGATAGAAGGAGAGTAATGGCACTACATATTAAAATATCTGCACCTATTTGGGTGCACCTAATGTGGTGTTATTGTTAACAAAATCAGATGTTTATTAAGCCAGCCCAAGGTTTTTTGGGGCTTTCTGTAACCCTGAACTTAAAATTTAGAATAACTTTATTGTCACTTTAAATGTACAGTAATCGGCATACATTAAAATGAAATTTCATTGCATACAGCTCTCAAAGGTTACCACCTCTAATATACACTACATAAACATGACAAAATAAATATGCATATATCTACATACCCGCATATGCTATATGACATGGAGAAACAACACAGTCTAGTTCGGATGTATACATGTACATGGTGAGAAAAACAAATCTTGCGAGTTTACCAGACGGATGGCATAGGGAACAAAGTTGTTCCAGAACCTGGTTGTCCTGCTAGAAATACTATGAAATCTCCTCCCAGAGCAACAGAAACAGACCATAAAGTAGATGTGTGGGATCTCTAACAACGCTTCAAGCTCTAAGAAAAGTATGAACTTAATTTTTAAGTAGATTAGCAAGGCCAGATGTACATTTATCCAACCAATCCTGACCTGAGGCTACTGGTGCCTTCTCATTCTGATAATTTTTTTCCAAGACATGTGGTTAGATTTGAAGAGAGCGTTCACAAGAATGGCAGAAACATGCTTTATGCCTTGAGAAAGAGGATAGTATTAGGAAGAGATTCAAGCTGGCTCCTTTCCCACTCACTGTGGAGCAGGGCAGGGCGAGGCTGTGATAAAATACAAAATGAAGGTTCTGTTATTGTAGCCTATCTCAATAAAGGAAGGGTGTCAAACTCAAGGCCCGCAGGTCAGATATGGCCCATGGGACAGTCCTGGAAAATATAAGGAGTTGGCCCACGTCACTTTGGCCTGGTCTACCCAATGCAGCTTCAGCCCGGTCTACCCAGTGCAAAGAGGAAACATGCCAGCAGTTTGGAGAGTGGTGTCAAGCTGGCCACGCCCACCCAGTTGGCCATGCCCAGTGAGTGGTGACAAGCTGACCATGCCCACCCAGTCAGCCACACACCCTGCCCCCCCGAGGTCAACTACAGCCCTGATATGGCCTCAATGAAATTCAGTTTGACACCCCTGAAATAAAGTATAGTTATGGTCTTCTTATGGAATCGGTCTCTTGATCTGGTCTATCTTCTAGGGCTGACACAGGCCGAAAAAACAGGAGCTAAGAGACAAAGGCCATGGCAGGCAGCGTTCCCAATTCAATCAACAACGAAACCAGGCACCATGAATAAACAACATGGAAACACATATGCCAGTTTCAAAAATAAGGGTGCGTATTAGTGGAAAACAACCTGCCTTGCTTGGAGTTTCCTTCAGTTTTCACTAAAGTACCTCTGGTTTGATAATAGCTTTTTGTGGCTTACACTTTGACAGCCACCTCTGGTGATATGGCTGAGCAAAAGCTGCATTTTGATTTCCAGTATACTTGATTCTTTTCCCTTAAAGGAAATCGTTGCACATAATTTGCCTGACTACCTGCAAAGAATTATCCAACGTAATCCATGCACGTATTCCACCAGGATTAGAATTGCGTGCTTTCTTGGACTGTTTGCCCTTTAGATATCTGTGGCAGAGGGTCATCACAATAGCATCAGTCCTAGAAGCAGTTCAAAGGAATACAACAGGACCACAGGGCTCATCCAAATATTGTCCACTCTCTTTTCCCCCACAGAAGAATTAACAGTATATAAAGCATGGTATGACTTCTCAGAGGTTTGCTGAGGACAACTGGTTAGAGAATGTGGTATTGCTAGAACTTTTTATTGTTACTGGGCCAAAGCCTAAGACAATAAAACATGTCAAAAGACTGAATACTGATGGCAGAGAAGCAGAACACTGGAGGCAATGAACCACTGCAGAGCTGCAACCAACCAGTTAATTGCACAACAATCAAAGCATTGGATTCATCATTCCCATCCACCAAACTGATTCCTTCATGGTGCAGAATCAAGGACTGAACACTTGGCATCCCATCTGCTATCTCTATTCTGTAAGTTCTCAACTTAAAACCAAAAGTGGGATCAACGTTTGTGTTAAGGGAGGTCACACTCGGTTTTACAACCATTTTTGCCCTGGTGGTTAAAACAAATCACTGCAATTGTTAAGTGACTCCTACTTTCGTTAAGTGAAACTGGCTTCCCCCATTGACTTCGTTTGTTGGAAACCAGCTGGGAAGGTCATAAATGAATGATCACACAAAGCCAGGACCCCTCATGCCATTTGCCAAGTGCCTAAATTTTGATCATGTGACCATGGGAATATTGCCACAGACACTAGTGTGAGGGCTATAATTTCAAACAGTAACTAAATGAGTGGTTGTAAATCAAGGACTACTGTAACGTTATACAGTATGCATAAAAGAGTTCAGGCTGTAGTATCCAAAGGCCATTCCGTCTGGAACAGTCCAAGCTAACTATCCACAGTATGGTTTCCAGTGTTTATGGGAAACTCTGTGGCTTTTGATAAAGGGGGATGAATGTAAACAATGCAGATTCTTGCCTGTAGTTCATCTCTTAGAAGAGAACATGTGCAGTTCAGGGTTGAACTGTACACTGTGCACTGATGGCGTTACCTAGTTTGGTAATGAAAGTTCTGCAAGAAAATCAACAACCTCGGAGAGCACCAAGAACCCCAGAGTTCATTTCTTTTTTGTACCTACCTTTCCCTTTTTGTCCACATTTGTCCTCCTTTTTGCCAGTTAACTATTTTTTTTATGCTTGCTGATATTTAAGATATAAACATCAAGTTATATTTTTTTGCCAGCTCAGCTGAGTGGCATGTCTGCTGCTCTGATCTGTGCTGCATATAAACTAAACTGGAAATTACTACCCACTTGCTCTTCCAATATCACAGAATAGGAATGCCCGTCTTAGCGATTCTTAGTGGTTTGCAACCATTCTTAACTGCTTCCTTTACTGCTTCCTGGGGCAGTGAGATGGGTGAGAGAGCTTGCTATAGATATAGGAGCTGCTGATTATGGCACCGTCTTTATGTCAATGTCTCCATCCAAAATAGGAAAGTCTGTGTATATTAGGGCTGAATTCTAGGACTTTCTAAGAAAAATGTAGGGGAGCTTTCTACTAAACCAGTATTTAAATGAGAGTAAAGCATCATGCAAGCTCTGTTGAGATAAGTAGCTTGCATCAGAAGCATACAGCTTATATTTTTATCATCACATTTGCTGAACAGGAACAGCTGCTCTAGTGAATTAAGGGAAGAAATGCATTTGCCAGCTCAGATTGTATCACTGTCCTGTTGTTGATAACATCCATTTCGTCTGCTGAGATGGCCCAGAAACAATGAACTCCTTCTTCTCCCTGCTTGATCATCCTCACCCTTTGCCTGTTGTAACAGCTGCCAGAGATGGACAACAGGCCTGTTTGCCTCATGGAACAATTATTTTAAACAAATTGAGGTGTTCCAACAAATATGTCAGCATAACATTCTATTTTTCCAATTTAAAAAAAAATGCCTTGATCTTCTAGCCATATAGCTCAATTGCTTTCTGGCTAACCTTCCATGCACATTGCACTGCAGAAATGAAAAGTTACATTTTTAATGTAAGAATTAATTTTTTACAAGGGTCAGGTGTTGCATGAAGATATGTCATTCTCTGGTTATTTGGATGGGTAATGAAATGTCTGCCAATGAAAAATCAAGTTTAGAGAATTTCTACAACCCCGCATACCAATCCTGAGCTACCAACAGAGGAGATAATGGTCTTTTTTTTAATGTGAACAAACTGGCCCACATTAAAAATGAAATTCTGTTGCTGGCTCTCAAGAGAAAGTATATATCTGCCCAAACACACATGTAACACACTTCTACACATGCTATATACATACATAAATATATACCTGCACCATACATATAGAATAGGATAGGATAGGATAGGATAGGATAGGATAGGATAGGATAGGATAGGATAGGATAGGATAGGATAGGACAGGACAGGACAGGACAGAATAGAGTAGAATTCTTTATTGGCCAAGTGTGATTGAACACACAAGGAATTTGTCTTTGGTGCATATACTCTCAGTGTACATAAAGGAAAATAAAATACATTCATCAAGAATCATAAGATGCAACACTTAGTGATAGTCATAGGTTACTAATAAGCAATCAAGTCATACTAGGAAAGAAATAAAACAATATAAATTATAAAGATACAAGCAACACAGTTATAGTCATAAGTGGGAAGAGATAGGTACTAGGAAGGATGAGAGGAATAATAACAATACAGTCTTAGTAAATAAGTTGACAGTTTTGTAGGAATTAGTTGTTTAGCAGAGTGGTGGCATTCAGATAAAACTGTCCTTATGTCTAGTTGTTCTGGTATGCAGTGCTCTATAGCATCGTTTTGAGGGTAGAAGTTGAAACAATTTGTGTCCAGGATGTGAGGGGTCTGTAGATATTTTCACAGCCCTCTTTTTGACTCATGCAGTCAGTATACAGGTCCTCAATGGAAGGTTGACTACCACTGGTCTAAATGATCCTGTATCCTGTAAACATTTTCTTTAATAAAAAAAAACTAAAATAATTTTTTTTACAGAGATCAGTGTTCCAGCATTTTTACTAAAGTTTTGAAAAGCTGTATTCAATTATACTCACTGGAGTGTACAAAAAACAATTTGGAGAAGCAGATGGCAAAAGAGAACAGGCATTTTATTAAAGCTTTTACATAGGACAGACTTAAGACCTTGTTCTGGATATGCTTTCAATAGAAGTTAATAGCACCAGATCTCCGCAACGCCAAATCATTATGCTGCCTGAAAGGACATTCAAGTTGGTTTTTCTCCCGTTCCCCTTTCCATAAAATGAAACAAAAGAAAACACTGTGACAATTATACAGACCCCTCAACCACACCAATGACAATTGCAATCCAGCTATAGGGCACGCTGAATGCATCTTTACTACCTTCTCATTTTTCCAGATATTGCTTGCTTCCATCTCTTGTGACAACCAGTTCATTTTACCTAACAGGTCTGGGATGAGCCATCTATTTCTGCCAGAGCATAATCAATTTTCCCCTCATGCTCAGACTTCCTATCCAACACCAGCCTATTATCTTATGAAAACATAACTTCCTCCCTACTGCCAGGGGTTCAGTTTTTAGAATCTGCAAAAACAGACCCATCGCTGAGTCCTGCAGGGTAAAAAACAAAACTAGACTTATTAAGCTGTAAGCCTATTGTGGCTGAATTCCTCTCTACCTGCGATGAATCCTGAATGGTTGATGCTTTGACTACCTACAAGGATTCAACAACTGTAAGCATGGAAGGCAGAAGACTTGCCTTTTGAGCCATCATCCCCATCGACTGGCTGGGGAATTCTGGGAGTTGAAGTCCACATGTCTTCAAGTTGCCAAAGTTGAGAAACACTGCTGTGGACATTGGCATATGATTACCTTCTCCAATTGTCTCTCCAGCCAATTGCCACCAGAAAACGCATTTGTGCTTACAGCTATTTAAAATAAATATGAAAGCCAACATAAATTCAAATGCTACAGAAAGCATTTAGATTCCACAGAAATATAGTGTCCTCTCAGTTACCTTCTCTTTGGTAAATGACCCAACATGCATGCATACAGCTTGAATATGGATACATATTCATATGTACAGAATACAGCTGAAAATATAGATATTTGTCACTAAACATTTTATTTGTTGTTCCTGTGGAATCCAGCATGAGAGTTTTCTTGCCTGAGGATTTAGTTAGAGAGAAAGTTATTGCTTGGATGACTTTTTCTGGCATTTTACTCTTGGTCAGCTTTTCTACGGTTCTCTCAAACCCATAGAAATCATGTTCATTGAATGAGCATTTCAAGAGTCTTCAAAAATATCAAGGCAGAATTTGCTGCCTCAAGAATGGTTGGGAGACCCAGCAACTAAGATCACTTTAAATTAAATTAAATCATATGAAATGAAGAATTAAATGAAGGATTTATTTATTTAGCGTATGGCATGTGTTAGCCAGGGATTACTGAAGTGGCTGGCTGCCTCTGTGAAAGGAATTTTTTCAGGTGGTGTTATCTTTACCCACCGGACATCTGAGTGCCAGTAGACAATCGGGGGAGACTCCTTTCTTGTCCTTCTGTAGTTTATTTGCTCATCGGAATTGAGCCGCCCAGCTGCCAGCCTCAGTGATGAGCAGGCCTAGCATCTTATTTATTTATTTATTTATTAATGGGACTTATATGCCGCCCCATCTCCGAAGACTCGGGGCGGCTTACAATAAAACAAACACAATAAATATTTAAAAAAGAATTAAATTAATGGTCCCAATTAATACAAAACATTAAAAGCCGCAAAATCTAAAACACCCCACCCATAGGTCACAGCCTGGCTTGGTGAAATAACCAGGTCTTCAAGTCATGGCGGAAGGTGCGGAGGTCAGGGGCCAAGCGGAGCCCCAGGGGAAGTTGGTTCCAGAGTTCAGGGACCGACAGAGTAGGCACGTCGTCGGGGACCGCCAGCCGGCATTGCCGGCTGATGGGACCCAAGGAGTCCCTGTCTGTGACTTCGCACAGGGCGGTTAGTATTCGATGTCGGCAGCAGTCTCTCCCTTAAATAATAAGGACCCATGTCATGTAGGACTTTGTATGTTAAAGTTAAAACCTTGAATCTCACCCGGAGGGCAACCGGCAACCAATGCAGGCAGCGCAGGAGGGGGCTAACATGGGAGAACCGGGAAACTCCCATCATCTTACCATGTGAGCCACCTAAATGAAGGAAACTTCATAGCATATGCTGGAAAATGTTAAATGCTGCTTTTTTTGTTCTCTTGACAAATCATTATTAAGATTCCTCCTCTAATCACCCTGGGAAAGGACCCAAACTGAGTCTATAAGAAATTATTTTAATAAAATATTCCATCAGGATAAAAGTAGCAGGTTATAATGACCTACTGGAGCCTTAAGACAGATGTCTATTGGACTCTCTTCTCAGAAATAATTAAGCATTAATGTTCTTTTTCTAAAATCTTCATAAAATGATACAAGGAATCTTTTCCCTTCCCTTTTTGTATCAATTAAGGGGTGGGTTGATAGATTGAGAGTGTTGCTAAGTGGGAGCCTAATAACTTACTTAATGAAAAATCAGGAAGATCATTGACTCATAAAGTTCATGGCCTTGGCTGTCCATACATTAATGCAGAGCTGAAGGGAAAAAAGATGCACTTTAATTTTTAAGAAAGAATGCAAATATGATTTTATAGATGTAAGAGAGAGTTGATGGATATCGTAACTGAAAATTTATTAATAAGAATGGAAGCGATAGAAGGAGAGTAATGGCACTACATATTAAAATATCTGCACCTATTTGGGTGCACCTAATGCGGTGTTATTGTTAACAAAATCAGATGTTTATTAAGCCAGCCCAAGGTTTTTTGGGGCTTTCTGCAACCCTGAACTTAAAACTTAGAATAACTTTATTGTCACTTTAAATGTACAGTAATCGGCATACATTAAAATGAAATTTCATTGCATACAGCTCTCAAAGGTTACCACCTCTAATATATACTACATAAACATGACAAAATAAATATGCATATATCTATATACCCACATATGCTATATGACATGGAGAAACAACACAATCTAGTTCGGATGTATACATGTACATGGTGAGAAAAACGGATCTTGTGGGTTTACCAGACGGATGGCATAGGGAACAAAGTTGTTCCAGAACCTGGTAGTCCTGCTAGAAATCAGGGCAACAAGGTACAGGTACAATTGACTGCTTGAAAAGCTTGAAAGGTGACTGACAAATTCATCCTGAGCATCTACTCATATCCATCCAAGCCTACTTTACCACACTGGAGATTAGTGATGGTGACAGTGATTTTTTTCACTGGCTAATAATGTTGGTTGGGAAGAGAAGCAAAACCAGAAGGAACTACCAATGGCTGTCCTTAAATTACCCCCACAACAAAGCTGTAAGGGTAGAGTCAAAAGTCTGTAGAGATTCTCAGTCATCCAGGTCATGGTTGTCCCAAAGGTGCTTTTTCAGGAGGCAACTGAACTTTCTTGTTTTATCTTTGGAGGCATTTCACTTCTCATCTAAGAAGCTTCTTCAGCTCTGACAGGATAGTGGGGAATTGGAGGATTTATATTTGCAGGCAGCTGGTCATTTGCATCCTTTTAGAGGGTTGTTGAAGTGTCTACAAGGAACATAAATTCTCCCATTCCCCACTATCCTGCTGAAGAAGCTTCTTGGATGAGAAGTGAAACGTCTTCAAAAGAAAAAAAAACAAGAAAGTCCAGTTGCTTCCTGAAAAAGCACCTTTGGGACAATGGTAGGGTCACTCACAAGGCTTATTACCAGAGGTGTCAAAGACTACAAAGTCCAGCTGGTGGTTGTGAGAGTGCAACTGGAACTCCATCTGTTTTTAAATGTATTGATTTCACTGTTGCGGCCACCAATGACTTTCTTTTTTACTGCATCCTGAGGACATCCCTGCTCATTCTGGGATAGATAAGAACTTGGTGGCTGGAGAAGTAGAAATTGCACAGATTTTCTATTGAATGAAGGCAAGCAAGAATGCCCACCAACACAGCTAGGAGAAAAAGTCCAAAATTTATTTATTTATTTATTTATTTATTTATTTATTTATTTATTTATTTATTTATGCGCCCCTCTCCAAAAGGACTCGGCTGCTCACAACTAAAACCCAACAATAAATAATTACTTAAAACCGTATTAAACAAAACAAGCCAAATATACAAGTTTAAAACCCCAGAAACTAAAACACCCATCAACCCCACCCCCCAGGAGGTCAGCACAACCTGGACTGCGTAAATAGCCAGGTCTTTAGATCGTGGCGGAAGGAGCGAAGATCGGGGCCAGCCGGAGCTCGCGAAGCTGATTCCACAAAGTGGGAGCCGCCACAGAGTAGGCCCTCCCGGGTCACCGCCAAACATTGAGTCGCCGACGGCACCGAGGAGCCCCGTCTGTGCGCGCACAGGGTGGTTGGTATTTGATGCTGGCAGGAGTCGTTCTCGTAAATATCCTGGACCCATGCCTTGTAGGACTTTGAATGTTATCACAAGAACCTTGAAAATCGATGTTTGCAGGTCATGATATATAGAAAAATGTATACCAGGCAATGCTTTTGTGCTGTGGTTAGAAGAACATCAATGGGAACGCAGAGGTGTTTTTACCACATTATCAGAGAAGCTTTTTTGAGGCGTACAGCAATCACACCTGTGTAAAGGAAATGGCAATGTTGTTGCATTCTGGAAAGGAAGACTTGGTTTCACAACCTACCTGGAACACAAACGTCTTCCACATTGTCATTCTATTAATAAGAATGGCAAGTTAGGGCCTTTTTCTTCCTTCCTCTCCCTAACCCCATTTTCTATTCCGCTTGATAAAATGACTCATAAGAGGGTGACCAGAAAAAAGGAAGGCAAGAACAAGAAATAGGTTCATCCTTTGGTGTACAGATCTTCTGCAATAAACTGACTCAGCTGTGGGACACAATTAAGATGCAGCTTCAGCAATGTCATCTGTTAGGCAAAAGTTATTTAAAACCCACTTTTCTTTTCTGGTTTCAGCAGCTAAGCAGGATTAGGTCTGTTAATTCATGAATGGGGACTAATTTCTGGGCTATACAGTAGACTTGAAAGTCAAAGAAAAAATCCAGAGGAAGATCATTCCCTAATGCTCTCAAGAATATTGTATGGATGTGTTTACCTAGTCACGAAGAGTTGAGCCAAACTTGAGGGTGTGTTTTGTCTTTCTTTATTCCCCTCCCCCTGGAAACAGGCAATAGACCATAAGCTGGGCTCCTATGAGCTCTCACCAGTATTCTTAATGTCCCTAGGCTTTGACCAAGCAAAGCAAGTAGTAATCAATAGAATGAAGGACATGCAGTTCCAAGAAGAACTAAATAGGTTGGCTCGCCACAGGGACAGAATCAAACAGGGAGTGTGAGAATTGGCAAGATATCAAAATGATCTGATCTTCCCAAAGCAAAGAATAGCTTTCTTCAGAGGCAGATTTAATATTCTCCCATCAGCATTCCTCTAGGGCAGGTATAAGAAAACACCAATAGCAGAACGGGTATGTATATGTGGTAAAGGAGAAGTTGAAGATATCTCACATGTTTTATTGTACTGTGAGTTATACAGAGTTTATAGGTCATTATATATTCTTCTCTTACTAGAGAGATTGCCAGGGAGGGCAGACAATTTTTATGTAGACTTTCTCCTCCAGGATTCAAACCCTGCTATTACGTGTGCAGTGACAAGATTCTGTGTTGCTGCAATGTCTACTAGAAAAAAATTGGTTACAGAATTATAGCTGTCAATTTGTGACAATTTTTGGAGATAGAACAATCTTTGGAAAATGATATTTACACACATACTTATTGGCTCTCCACTCATATAAACCAGAGAGTTCCCCTAACTTTTTGAGAACATGCATTTTCTTAATGGATGTTTTTACCCACTATTAATGTATTTCTTCTTCTATTCTTGTCTTTCTTTATTCACAGGCTATATATCTATTGATATATTCCTTACTTCCTCCCCACTCCATCCAAAAAAAATGGTAATTGATTTTGCAAAATTATAAGTTAGGTCTTTAACTTCATCAACTGAAAGATGGTTTTATTTGTTATTTTGTATGTTATAAAAATCTTTTTAAAAAACTTTTAGTTATTTAAAAGGTCAAATCAAATGGCTTTTTAAATGTTTCAAAGTATATAAAATACAACTGAACACAGACAGAATACCCTAACCTTACAAGTATATTTAATATAATGAACAGTTCTTATAAGCTATTTAGTTATTAATGTATTCTATTATAAGTACAATAAATTTCAAAATCATGCAGGCAATTGTGAACTTATTTCCCTGTTATCATTGATTTTACGTACTATAATAATATAAAATCAGAAACAGGGCAGAATTGGAACAAAAAATCCATCCATATAAATCTTTTGGCTAGAATTATTACATCTAATTCCAAATGTTTGAAATTTGAGTTTTCCAAAGAATTTTGAGTAGTTTCAATGCTCAAAGAAAGCCACTATGAGCCAGCAATGTGCAGCAGCAGCCAAAAAAGCTAATACAATCCTGGGTTTTATAAACAGAGGCATAGAATCAAGATCCTGTGAAGTATTAGTGCTGATTTACAAAACTCTAGTAAGACCAGGGGTGGGCTGCTACTGGTTCTCCCTGGTTTGGGTGAACCAGTTGCTAACTGGTAGCTAATTTTATGGCTGGTTCAGTGAACCAGCAAATCCCACCCCTGGTTGGGTCTGCCCCTCCCAGGAGTCCTCATGCAGCTCATTTTGGATCCCAGGTAAGTACAGGGTCTGTGCAGAGGTTTGGAGAGGGCGAAAAACGGGCCTCCCAGAGGCTCTGGAAGGCCAGAAATGGGCCCATTTTCAGCCTCCAGAGGCCTCCGGAGCCTGGGGAGGCCATTTTTGCCCTCTCGGAGACTCAAGAAAAGCCACTGGAGCCCTGGAAGGGTGAAAAACAGGCCTCCCAGAAGTTCAGGAAGACCGGAAACAGGTCTGTTTCTGGCCTCCAGAGGGTCTCCGGAGCCTGGGGAGGATGAAAATGCCCCCCACCACCATGGTGCAGGAGGCCAACTAGGCCATGCCCACCATAACCACGCCCACCCGCAGTCAGGCAGAGAACCGGTTGCAAAATTTTTAAAGCCCACTCCTGAGTATGACCACCCCTGGAATACTGCAACCAATTTTGGTCACCACACTACTTAAAAGAAGTTGAGACTTTGGAAAAAGTTCAGAGAACAGCAACTAAGATGGTCAAAGGCCTGGAGACTAAACTATATGAAGAACGGCTGCAGGTTTTGGGTCTGGCTAGTCTAAAGAAAAGAAGAATTAGGGGTGACATGATAGCAGTATTTCAGTATTTAAGAGACTACCACAAAGAAGGGGGAATCAAATTATTCTCTGAAGCACCAGAGGGCAGGACAAGAAATAATGGTTGGAAACTAAACAAAGAGAGAAACGACCCAGAATTGAGGAGAAACTTCCTAACAGTGAGGACAATTAACCAGTGGAACAGCTTGCCTTCAGAAATTGTGGGTGCTCCATCACTGGAGATTTTTAAGAAGAGACTGGACGGTCACTTGTCTGAATTGCTATAGGTCCCCCTGCTTGAGCAGCGGGCTGGACTAGAAGACCTCCAAGGTCCCTTCCAGATTCTATTCTATTCTATTCTATTCTATTCTATTCGTCCAGTGGTACCTTTTCAGATTGAGAAGCTTCAGAATGAACCAAAACCATGCCATACAAACCAGTCATGGTCGCATCTTCTAGCAGTTCCAGTAACGAAGTTAGTATAACAGGTACATTAAAGCAAGAATCTTACTAATAAAGTATCATATAATGCTTTAGAGTCATCCAGCCATTGCTGAGCCAAAATAACAATGAGAATAGATTTTCTGTCACCTCAAGAATTACTGGATGAAGCTGCTATGGTCATTGGAGAGAAATGACTATCGATGAGAAATTAATTTAGAACCTAGATATTTTATATCAGTTTAAAAACTTGTGTTGCATAAGGAGAAAATAGGATTAGGGCAGGGGTGGGATGCAAATATTTTTACTACTGGTTCTGTGGGCATGGCTAGGTGGGCATAGCTAGGTGGGCATGGCCATGTGACTGGCTGGGCATGGCTTTTTTTGCAGCATCCTCCCGCGCTCTTTTTTTTTTTTGCCTTCTGTGCCTCAGGGAAGCCTCTTGGGAGGCCATTTTTGCTCCCAGGAGGCTTCCTTGAGGCCCAGGAGGCCAAAAACGGAGCATGGAGAGGTCGTGACTCCCCATGCCCCATTTTTGCCTCCTGGGCCTCAAGGAAGCCTCGTGGGCAAAGCAGTAAGACAGCAAGGGGGATCCCAGCACAGCTGATTGTAGGAATAGCTGATTGTCGGGAGAAAAAAAGAAATACTGGTTCAGTCGAACTGGTAGCTGTTTTTTTACTACCGGTTTGACTGAACGGTAATATTTTTTACTACCAGTTTGGCTGAACAGTAACATTTTTTACTACCGGTTTGCCCAAACCGGGCTGAACCAGTAGAATACCACCACTGGATTAGGGAACATGAAGAGTAGATTTTGGAACATAACTAAGAAAAATGGAGCTCAAAATTTAAAGAAAACGATTTCTCATAATTCCATAATATTTCGGGCCAATAAATATGGTATGTCCTTCAGTACTTCAGATCATTACAGAGACAATTTCTGAATTTGGAGCAATCATAACTTACGTGTCCCTTTACATGATTTTTCAGTATGCCACAGCTGATTTCTAGCTTCTCCCATTTATTTCAATCATCTGGATCAAGATATGTTTACTGTACCTGTGTTGAATTTTATAAATCTGGCAAAAATCAAATGGAGTCCCTTTGGATTTGATTTCTTAGCATGTGGTCTGAGGATAATTCCTGCAGTTTACAAACCATGCTTATGGAGATTCTCAATCATCCAGGTCACTGTTGTTCCAAAGGTGTTTTTCAAAAGATAACTGAACTTTCTGTGTTTTTTTTACTTGAAAATGTTTCGCTTCTCATCCAAAAAGCTTCTTCAGTTCAGAACTAAATAAGCTTTTTGAATGAGAAGCAACATGTTAAGAATGTAGAGAGGGGTTTTTATTTAATCTGAAAGTCTTCTAATATCCCAAACGTTTATTTAATGGTTATGATCTCAGAATGTTTGACAAACCCTGGTAGAATTTATTAGGTTATGTCCTCCATTACTACCTTCTCCAATGACTGTGTTGACTTGAAACAGGGGAAACAAGAGTTGGAAGGACATTGGCAACGGGGGCAGCAAATTGCATACCAAAATAATTTCTGATGATTAAGAATGGATGAATAACAGTACAACTCACTCCCAAGGAAAGTCCCTAAATCTAATTGCACCAAATAAAAACAGTATCTTAAATGCTTCTTATGGCTTATTATGAGTTTCCTGAAAAGATTAGGAGTGACATGATACTCGTGTTCCAGTATCTCAGGGACTGCCACAAAGAAGAGGGAGTCAAGTTATTCTCCAAAGCACCTGAAGGCAGGACAAGAAGCAATGGGTGGAAACTAATCAAGGAGAGAATCAACCTAGAACTAACTGACAATCAGAATACTAATCAGTGAAATGACTTGCCTCCCAGAAGCTGTGTGTGCTCCAGCACTGGAGGTTTTTAGGAAAAGATTGAACAACCATTTGTCTGAAATGGTGTAGGGTCTTTTGCTTGAGCAGGGGTTGGACTAGAAGACCTCCAAGGTCCCTTCCAACTCTTTATTCTGTTATTCTGATTAATGCTTAAAGATGCTTACTGTGTTTTGTACCTTCCTTTCTTACACATTTAGGTCCACAACTTCTCATGTAATCTTTTAAAAAGCAGTAAAAATAATAATAGTATTTTTCAAATGCCTAAAATTAAAAAAGAAAACATAACTAGTGTGGCTCTGAGACCTAAAAATATGAATTCAGCCATCTTCCAACAGAGCTAAGATTTTTCCTAGTTGACCAATTCAGAATGAGAATTTACTGTAACTTCCTTAATTTTTTTTCTGAAATAATACTTGAAATATTCATTCAGCAAGGAGATTAGAGATAGGTCTCCTTGCTACTGTAATTAATACAATGTTTACAGGATTACTGTTAAAGTGAGTAAATGCATCTTTTTTGTTAAAAGAATTGAAGGTAATGGGCTAATTTGAGAAAACTAAGTGGGTTAGTATTAGAATAACAATGCTAATTTGATGTTTTGCTGAAATGCAACTTTATCTTGCTATCAAACTCTTATTTTGGGCTTTATAAAAAAAATTGACTAAAGAGTATTCTACACTCATTTGTTTTAGCTTTAGTGAGGAATCTAATCTCTAATGTCACCAAAAAGAGAAGAGTATTACTATTAATTGAATGTAAAGCTTCGCAACAAAAGAAAATTCTCTTTCAATACTGGAATTCAGATTCATGCCATAGAATCAATTAGTGACCTGCATATCTGATCAGGGACTCTTTGTTCTTCTGGGAAAGGCTGCAGATTTGTTTGAATTGTATAAAACATATGAGATTATATTTGCCTAGGTATATATCACTGTTTGCTGAATTAAACATGCCTCCATGCATAAATAATATAACAGAGGATCTGTGGCTAAAATTACCTTTGAGTGCTGTGGAGGCAATGTGAATAAAATGAATAACAGTCTCTAGAACTGATGTGTATTTTAATATGGATTCTGGTGTTATTAGATATTTTATGCAAGCAAATAGCTGAAAAAATGTTTGTGGCAGTCAAGGTCCCTTGACATTCTTTGCCAAACTGTGGTTTTAATCTATCAGATTTTCAACTTTATGACTGGAATTTTAGCATCCATATTTTTGAGGAATGGGAATCTTTGTATCATTCTCTTTGGGCTTATTTATAGAACCATTGTCTGACCTCTTCCTGGGGTCAACTTATAGGAGTTGCCTTTCTCAGTCTTGAAAGCTGCTAGATATATTTGCACATTAATAGACCAGGAGATAAATACTGAATTGTAATGAGAAATGAGAAATTATATTGTAAATTAATGAAAATTTGGAGAAAGTGGGGAAAATATTTATTGGAAGTTCTGGGTCAGCAAAACCAGTTATTATACCTTGAATTAACTGATTTATAATGCCCAGTTTAAGGCTTTTGAGGGGATGTGTTCTGAATATGAATCATCTGCTGAACAGTATATACAATGAAATTATGTACTGATCAAACAATATGTCTTGGATCCTTTGGCAAGTTTCAGAGACACCCCAAATTTAAGACATGTTATGTTTGAAGTAAAACCAACACTGAAATTTTACACCATTTTTTTAAACCAAATCAAAACAGGATGAAGGTTAATATTGGTAATAAAAATGTGAAGTGAGGTACTGGAATATCCAGTTTTGAAAAAAAGCAACTAATCTAAATTTTAAGGAATAGAAGATATATGTCTTATGATTTAGAGATAAAGTTAATTCAACAAAAAATCTTCTTCTGTATTTACTGGATTTATCAAAGATTGCTTTTAAAAAGTTGGACATCAGATTTGCTGCATTGGTATATTGCAAAAAAAATTGAGGGAGTATGCATTTAGTCATATCCTCCAATTGATCTTTTTTGGCTTTTTTTGGCTTCCAATGATTAATGTCAATGTAACTTAAAAAGAGCAAAAAGATACAGTAATAATGAGAGATGTAAATATGATTATTTATCCCCTTAAATTATGGGATGCAAGATTTTATGAAGAACTCTTGTCTCTCCCAAGCATGGGATTCAATAAGAATTACTCTATCAAGATTGGGGAAAAATTACTCCTGAGGTTGAGTAGATTGAAGATAGGTATTCCTATCAATTTTTGAAATGCTTTTATATTGAGAAAACGAGATGATAAAGCAATGTTTTTCTATCATCTGATTTAATAATATGGTATAAGAATCAAGGTAGTTTTATAGTAATATTATACAGAACCTTCCCCCCTCCTTCACTTTCAGTTCATTTCAACTGCTGTTGGGTATTTCTTTACTGATGGCATAATCACATTGGTATCATTTATCTTTGTTACATAGCTGTATTTCACCAATTAAAAATGACATTTGGGATTGGTGCATTCTGCATAGAATCTATTTTATTTTTACAGGAGGGCAAACAGCAACCTTCTCCTGCCCCACTTCCTGAAATATAAGCTTGTTGCCTTTACAATGACTTCATGAGGGAAGGTAGAGAACAATGGAAAACATTTATACTTCAACAATATTCACATCCGCTAATAAGAGCATACATTTAAGACAACTGCAGTTCCTTCAAATGAGATGCCCTTTTCCCCTATACTGCTTATTCAGATTAACCCATCCAACAGATCAGACCTCCAGGTAAGGTGGAAGAATTGTTCTAGTGGTATAAATTTTGAGGCAGTTGATTACACTTATATGACTATCAGTGAATATTTTTGGGAAGGCTTATCGATTCAATCAAGCAAAGCAAAAAGTGAAAAGTATAAAATACCATAAGGAAAAACACTAAAGAATTTAAAAAAATTGCAACCTAAATGGGTTCTTTTAATCCATGCTCTTTATATAAACATAAATGTGTGTACACCCAAAAGCACATACCTACTGATTGTCTCTAATGAATAAATAAAATAAATGAATTTTAATAAAACACAGCCAGAGCTGCAAGAAATGCCCAATACTCACATTGACTCTCATCTTGCTTGTATCACTTTGCACCACTGTCTCCCATCACTTCAAACTCCATACTAAAACCTGCTTCCAGCAATTTCTGCTGCAAGGCAGCGGAGCCAGGCACACCGTTTAAAAGTCTTCTGGTGAGCCTCAGCTGTTTAATTCTGCCCTCCTTTTGCAGCGCTGATAAGTCACTTATTTATTTATTTATTTTTCCTGAGTGAAATGAACAGCCTTCCTTGGGGTGGGCAGAGGGAGGAAGGATTTCAGGGTGTGTGTGGTGTGTCCAAATCACATCACCCGCTGAAATTCTCCCCCAGGATTGCAACTGGCTTGCAGTTTTCTTTCATGCAGATGGAGGTTTCGCCAAAAGGTGCTTGGGGTCTCCAACATGGAAGGCTCCCACTCTAAGGTTCCGTAAATGGGGGTTTCTGAAAGTCACGCAGAAAGGCTGGACATGGCTAAGGAACAGGGTCTTTGAGCCTTACTTCAGAGCAGCCTTTCTAACACTGCAGCCAAAGTTGCTGGTTTTCTGATGTGTGTTTTTACTTCTCTTTTTTTTCCCAGCGCTGCTGCCTCAGGAGTTCCCTTTCAAATTCCAAGTAGAGGCTGAATAAGAACATCTTTAAACAGGGCAGGGAGGTGGGGCGGAGAGAGAATATATATCAAAAGGAACAAAGCCATGACAGAGCCATTAAAAAAAATACTTTCACTGAGGCCTGCCTATTCAAATAGGCCATCTGTCCTGGGCTGGCATCTGCAATGTAAATCACTAGAAAGAAAGAACCTCAGCCACATCGTGTGGGCTGGAGGGACTTTCATAGATCTTTAGAAAACTAGAAAGCACCAAACTTGATTGCAGGAAATACGACTTCAGCAACAGAGTGGTCAATGTCTGGAATACTCTACCTGACTCTGTGGTTTCTTCCCCAAGCCCCCAAAACTTTAACATTAGACTGTCTACTATTGACCACATCCTTTTCCTAAGAGGTCTGTTGGGGGCATGCATAAGCGCACCAACGTGTCTACTGTCCCTGTCCTATTGTTTCTTTTTATTTTTCTTATATGTATCCATTTCATGTATTCATAACTATGTTTATACTTATACCTGTTATCTTATAATCGCTTGACAAAATAAAATAAAATATAAAATAAATAAAATAAAATATAAAATAAAATAAAATAAAATGCAGGTTGCCCTCTGGGTGAGATTCAAGGTTTTAGTATTAACATTCAAAGTCCTACAAGGCATGGGTCAGGGATATTCACGGGAGCGTCTCCTGCCGATATCGAGTGCCAACTGCCCTGTACGAGCTCACAGGCAGGGGCTCCTCGGGGTGCCGTCTGCGAGCCAGTGCCGGCTGGTGGTGCCCCAGGGATGGGCCTACTCTGTGGTGGTTCCCGCCTTATGGAATCAGTTACCCCTGGGGCTCCGTTTGGCCCCTGACCTTTGCACCTTCCATCACGACTTGAAAACTTGGTTATTTGAACAGGCCGGGCTGTGCTGACCTCTTGGGGGGTGGGTGAAATTTTTAAATTGTATAATGTACATTGGGGTTTTAGAGTAACTGGGCTTGTTAGTATTTAATATTTTTAAGTAATTAATTTATTGTTGGTTTTTAGTTGTGAGCCGTCCCGAGTCCTTTTGGAGAGGGGGCGGCATACAAGTCCAAGTAATAAGTAAAGTAAAGTAAAGTAAAGTAAAGTAAAGTAAAGTAAAGTAAAGTAAATAAATAGTCCTTTCATGATATCACCCACTTTCAAAAACGGGACTATCTGGGCAAGGAAAACAGATTTCTCCTATGTAGGTTCAAGCTATGGATGATAATGATGATTATGATGATGATAATGTTGAGGTTATTCATTCAGTTGTGTCCGACTCTTGGTGATTTTGGTGGCTCAGGCTGTTAATTGCCTGCTCTTAAGATCCAGCTGCCTACAACTGCTGTAGGCTCGAATCCCACCAGGCTCAAGGTTGACTCAGCCTTCCATCCTCTCGGGGTAGGTAAATTGAGGACCCAAGATTGTTGGGGGCAATTAGCTGACCTTGTAAAAATGCCACTTAGTAATAAGCAGGCATATACAATGGAATGAAGGCTATTGCTGAGCATATTGGGTTGTATCCCGTAAGCCGCCCTGAGTCTTCGGAGAAGGGCGGCATATAAATGTAATTAAAATAAATAAAATAAATTTTATGGGCCAGGTCTTTCCACATTTTCTGATCTTGCACTATTTCTTTGAAGCTATGGAATGAACTTTCAAAGATGGGCATTTGGGGCTCCCTTCTCCTGATATTTGGGAAAAATTCCAAAGCCACATCTCTTTCTCTTTTATTAATTGATGTAATATTTTCTTGATACTGATTTTACATTTTAAAACATTTGTACGGCTCCCTAGCTAGAATAATGTGACTGGTTGGCATATAACCTCTTTAGAATAGAATAGAATAACAGAGTTGGAAGGGACCTTTTGGAGAACTTCTAGTCCAACCCCTGCCTAGATTAGTTTCCACCCATTGCTTGTTCTTGTTCTGCCCTCAGGTGCTTTGGAGAATAGCTTGACTCCCTCTTCTTTGTGGCAACCCATGAGATATTGGAACACTGCTATCTTGTCTCCACAAGTCCTTCTTTTATTAGAGTAGACATACCCAGTTCCAGCAACCATTCTTCATATGTTTTAGCCTCCAGTCCCCTAATCATCTTTGTTGCTCTTCTCTGCACTCTTTCTAGAGTCTCAACATCTTTTTTACATTGTGGCGACCAAAACTGAATGCAGGATTCCAAATGTGGCCTTACCAAGGCATTATAAAGTGGTATTTACATTTCACGTAATCTTGATGTAATAATCTAAATTGATGTAATATTTTCTTGATAATGATTTTTCCTTTTTAAAAATTTGTACGGCTCCCTAACTAGAATAGTGTGACTCTGGTTGGCATATAACCTCTTTGGTTTCTTGACTTAAGGGACCCAAAACCTACAACCATTTGGTCTTGGTAGAGTTGAGCCATGGCCTGTTCTTCCTCATCTAGTTCTCCACAGCTTCCAGACTCTCATGCCCCTGTTGGAATCTGATTCCAAGGGGGAGGCCTAGCAGCTGACAGGGAGTGGGAGTGTGGCTCCATTGGAAGAAACTGGGGAAGAGCACAGTCTGTCTGGACAGAGCGGGGGAGAGGTAGAGCAAGGCAGAGGGAATTCAGAGGAAGATCCAGGCCCACCCCCTCTTCATCCTAGGGCATGCAGGGAGGAAGAGAGAATGGACCAATGTGAGTTGTGTGGCTTACGGTTGAGGAAAGGGCCCTGATTTCCTTCATTAGCTGCAGCTGGGGACACAGTGTTGTACAGATTGACGGTGTGCATACAGATAGTCCTTGACTTACAACCATAATGGAGCCTGCCGTTTATGATTGTAAGTCATGGTGGTCATAAAAGCAGGTCACCACATGATGGATCTAATTTTATGACCTTTTTTGAAGTGGTTGTTAAGTGAGTCAGCATGGTTGTTAAGTGAATTCATGATCGTTAAGCAAACCCATTGTTTGCTATAGGGCAAACTGGTTTCCAGAAAAAACATAAATCATGGTGATAAGATTTACATGCAAATGGTTCTGAATGTGGACCAGCTATTGAGCAGCCAAACTGCGGTTATGTGACTATGGGGGGCAACAGTTAGTAAGTACCTTTTGTGGAATCTGTTGCAGGGGTGGGATTCTACCTGGTCGGACCAGTTCTATAGAACTGGTTGTTATGATTCTGCCCAGATTGGAGCACCGGCAAATCGCACCACTGACTGGCCCCACCCCTCCCTTCCCCACTCACTCACTCCAAACTTGCCTGCTAAGTTGCTATTTTTCCTCCCCCCTGACCATCAGCTGTTCTCCTGTGCCGGGAGATTTAGATTAGCTAGAAAGCAGGAAATCGTTGGATTTCCAACGAAACTTCAGTTTCTATTTGTCAGTGCAGACTCAGGTAGCAGACTGCAGAAGGATAGATCTCTAAGTGAATCTGTGATTCTGTGAGCAACTCAATCTGTTTGCCTGCTTTGCTTGATTTTGGGTAAAAGTTTCTCTTTTTTAATAAAAAAATTCAATATTTACATACATGGTGTGTTGTGAGTTAATTTTGTGAGTTTGCTTGTTAACAAATTTTAAGAGTTTGCTTGCAAGTAAATTTTATGTGACACACTCAGGTAGCAGATTGCAGAAAAACAGATCTCTAAGTGAATCTGTGATTCTGTGAACAACTCAATCTGCCTGCCTGCTTTGCCTGATTTTGGGTAAAAGTTGCTCTTTTTTTAATAAAAATTCAATATTTAAACAAATATCTACAAGCTACGTCCAGCCAGTCACATGACCACCAAGCCACACCCAATCAGCAAGCCATGCCCACCCAGTCACATGACCACCAAGCCACACCCACAAATTAGGCCATGCCCACAGAACCGGTTAAGACATTTGAATCCCACCCCTGGTCCGTTGTAACCAAGACTACCTGTCATTATTCAGCTATAAGATCCATCATATTCTTTTTCTTTTTCCAACTCTATAATCCTTTAATTTGGGGTTTAATCAGGGTGACTGAATAGAGCAGAGTGTACTGGCCAAGTACCCTCCCTGATGCCTATGTGGAGTTCACAGCAGATATTTTCTCTTTACATCCTGATAGAGAAACATCTGCTGCTACCTAGGATTGAACTTTCAACCTTCCAAGTGGGAGGTGAGTGTCTTCATCCTTAGGCCACCACACCACTCCATCCATCATATACATTTACTTATCACAAATCAGCCTCCCACTTAGAAAAAAATACTTTAACAACTTGCATACCTCGGCATCTCAGAAGAGCTTTTCTAGAGCTAGATTTGAACAACTGGACTCTGTGGTAAGACAAGGGAGGTTTCATGGAGTCCCAATTGGAGGAAGATTGTCCATCTGTGGAGCTCCAATCACTGAAAAAACTGGACACATTCTTGTTGACTGCACATTGTACTCTGCAGTTATTTAGGCCCATAATTTAAAAACTAAAAAATATTGGGAGATATCTGAGAGAAATAGTCTTACTTAAGGCAGGGAACAAACCTGCTCATCATCAATAAGACCACACTCTTCATTTCCAAGTATTTTTGCATTTCCAAGGTCACCTCAAAGAGGACAGAATACCTTGATCAGATTGGAGTTAATCATAGGGGTGACAATCTGTTATGAAGTTTTGTTTTACCTATGTTCATTTTTGTATCAGTTTTATATATTTAATACAGTCAGTTGACTTAATTAGTAAAGTTTTCTTCTACCATATTTACCTTATACTATTTTATCTTACTTGTATTATATTTTATTCTGCAGCTATTTTATCCCACTTACTTGGATTTTATCTCATTGTATTGTATTTCACTGTGGCTGTTGTCTCAGGTTTCATATAGTCAATTGATTAATCAATCAAGTATATCATATCATATCATGGCTTACTTGATACATACTGTATTAAGGTTTACTGTCAGGTAAGTGGTCACAGGACTGCAGTCTTAAGCACCTAAGACATTGTTCCTATTCTTTTCCCACAACAGCTGATCAGAAAAATATTGGACAGGTCACAAAAGTAGAAGAGGTATAAAACAAGTACCTTATTGTTACTAAGAGGTTTTCTGTCTCGAATACTGGACATAATGAGCCTTGGTGGCTCAGGCTGTTAAATGCCTGCTCTTAAGATCCAGCTGTCTACAATTACTGTAGGCTCGAATCCCACCAGGCTCAAGGTTGACTCAGCCTTCCATCCTCTCAGGGTAGGTAAATTGAGGACCCAAGATTGTTGGGGGCAATTAGCTGACCTTGTAAAAATGCCGCTTAGTAATAAGCAGGCATATACAATGGAAGGAAGGCTATTGCTGAGCACACTGGGTTGTATCCCAAAAAATTGTAAGCCACCCTGAGTCTTCGGAGAAGGGCAGCATATAAATGTAATTAAAAAAAAATAATATATAGGTATCATCACGTGAGTAGGAGCAATTGATATTTTTACAGTATGCTGTACTGGACAGCCCTGTTACTAGTTAGATCACCCTTTGGAAAAAAAAAGTGGTGTAGTCTGACATAGGAGGCTTGGTGGCTCAGCAGTTAAGATGCTGAGCTTGTCAGCTGGATAGCCAGCAGCCCAGGTTTGAAATCCAAGCGCCACACGACAGGGTAAACTCCTGTCCTCGCTCCAGCTCCTGCCAAGCTAGCGGTTTGAAAGCATGCAAATGCAAGTAGATAAATCAAAATGAACATTAAATTTTAAGCTGACCATATTTTTTTTACTCCAATGCTGGACAGTCTTATGATCAATACATGTATATATCATACATCGAAAGACAATTGTAGTGTCAACTTTGAATTGAACCTGGCAGAAGCCATTTTTTTTATTCCTCAGTTGCCACACAGATGGGGAAGGGGGAAGGAGGATGAAATACGTTGCTAGACAAAACACAGAACAAAACACAGAACTTTCTTGTGGGAACCAAGGTAATCTCTACGGGTGGTGGATAGAGACAGGGAAGAGTGCCTGGAGAGCTCGTCAATTAACCTAATTGGTCAACGTGACCTGTAACTTTTAGGGAGGGACTTATTTCCTATTTTAATTATACTGAAACTGCAGGAAACATTTAGAGTTGGTTTTCCATTTGATTGTGCTGATATGTTGTACCCAATAAATAAGTTCTTAGAGGAAGACCTCAGCCTCAGAGTTCTGATTTGCTTGGGTTCATTAGTCAGAATCATGACATGTAGTGGCAAATGAATTTCAATAATAAATCAATATTTACCTACCTAAACAAATAAACAGGATGACCATGAGCAGGCAAAAAAACCAGGGAGAATGGGAGAAAAGTCCAATTTCCTGCTGGACTTCCCAATGACTTTACTTGTGGAAAGCTATGTAATGGAAGATATGACTAATCTTGGGGAAAAGGGAAAAGAGAAGCTATCTAGGAAACAATCAGGCAAGAGAGGGAAGAGTCTGCAGTTGCACCAGGGAAAGAAACTTAGGAAGGGCCTGTCCTAATGGAGCAAGCAGTTAAAAATGGGGCTGGGAAGTTTGTGCTTTCAGACTTGCAAGATTCTTTTAACATAGCCTTACAATAAAGTAGAATTAGTTCATCTTGTTGTGTTAGTTGTGAGGGACACTGGGTGGGTGAAGAAACTGACAGGGAGCTACCATTAACTGAGCTATCGATTGGTTGACAGGTTGAGCTTTTATACCATGTAATAACACCTAGTCATATCTACCCCAGTCATCATGATATAAAATCATGGTTAGAAATCATGCAAAAACTAGCCTCAGTTTCATGAAATCCAACTGGATGCAGGAGTTCTATAGTTAGACAAGAGATCCAACACCAGGCTCTAACAAAACAAAAAGCTGATTTAGAAATTGCTCCCATATCAACCTTTGGATTCTAGCAACAGGCAATTCTGGTCATTTGTGTGAAATCCAACTCCTCAAAAGTCCTTTTCTTCTGCTGGGTATGCCCCAAAGTGTTTTGCCACACCCAGTTTCATCAGGCAAGCGTCCTTTGGTCAAGTGGACACTGGAATCATGAAATGTGATTTTGGAGAGTGCTACCTCTAGCAATGGTTCTGTGGTTAAAGACGCTAAGCTTGTCAGCTGGACAACTGACAATCTCCTGCCCACCTAGCAGTTTGAAAGCATGCAACTGCGTGTAGGTGAATAGGTACCACTTTGGTGGGAAGATAACAGTGTTCCGTGTGCATCTGGCAATAGCCATGCCTGCCACATGACCATTGATAAAGTATTTGAACAACACTGGCTCTCTCAGCTAAGAAACGGAGGTGAGCACCATGCCCTAGAGTCGGACATGACTGGACAGGGAAACCTTTACCTCCAGCTTAAGACTTGATGAAGCCAACTGTTCTCCTAAAACATCTAAATCAACATACAGTAGGATGGTGAGACTTAATTTATCTTCTGAGGATAAACTCCACAATAAAAACTTATCATCAGCTTAGAAGCATCTACATCATCCATTTAAAACATCCATACCAAATAAAACAAAACAATATCATCCTTTTCTTAACCATTCAAAAGTACAGACAGTTATATCCTGTGCCCAGTTCAGGTCCAAATTTTATCATTATTAAGTTTTTAGTTCTCCATTGGTTCTTCAATAATATTTTAGATTTTTCCAAAATAGCCTTATAATGTTTATAGTGCAAGCCTGTAAATAAGTATAGGAGTGCTATAGAAGAATTTTAGTGTCTGTGGATTTATACATAAACCACTCTAATTTTGTTCAACAAAACTTATTGAAAGTTTAAGTTCCCTTAAACTGCTGTCATATAGACACACTTCTCTAGAATTAAATCCCAGTGATCTCTATGATCTTTTAAATATCTATAGAAGACTGGATCACCACCTCTCTTAACTCACGTTTCAAAGATTTCTGTTATCAAAATCCCCCTGAATTTACCTTTGCAAATGTACCGAATCCAATGTTTCTATCCATAGTTGTAAGGGATACCACTTCCTGAATCATCATCAATCATCAAAGCAGGACAACCAAGTTTTGCAAGAAGGCTGAGGTCACAAGTGTTTTGAGAAAAAGGATCTGAAATCATATCCCTCTAACAGCGTCCCGATTGGGGGAATTTCTATCTCTTTCAGCTAAGTTGAACACCATCAGCGCAAAACGATTGGAACAGAGGTAGGAGTCTAATTTTAAAATGAGTTGAATTCTCATGACTGATTGCAGTTTTATTTCAAATAACCACACACAGGAAAAAAACTTTTTTGCTTTGCTTCATCTTCCTGTAGTTCCTATTTTAGACAAGTAGGAAGAACTGTAAGGCTTGCTAGCTGTAAACATATTGCATGAAGCCGTTTGTTTGCTTTCCTAGTGGGAATAATGCTTTTAAGAACCATCAAGATGAAAGGTCATTGATATTTCTGATTCAACTCTGAAATGATCCAAAGCTGTATTAAGACTTAAAAGATGGAGTTTAAGATTTCATGCTTTGGATTTAAAGAGGGCTTTTAGAGGCAGGGGATTAGGATTGTATAAAATGTAACACCCTCATCATGGTTAAGTTTAAGCACAGGAAAATCCTAGTGCAATTCAATGGAATCAATTTTCTAGGAAATAAGGCATCTTATCTTACCAAACTTGTTTTTATTTCAAAAATGCCTATGCACCCTTCAAAACAAAACTTTCACAGAGTGCCTAAAATAAATTAAAAAAATTAAGAACTTAACACATAAACAATAACAAATAAAAGAAAGCTTTTTTTCCCCAAAACATGCAGGTAAAATCTTAACATATGTAAAGACTCTGAACGGTGGAAAGAACCGTTTTGTTCTGGAAAGACAATAAAATCCATGCCAGACACACCCCACTTCAGATGAGGGGCTAACCATTCAGGAAACCTCAGCAGTGGAAGCTGTTTGGAGCGTGTCTCCAAGATCTTTTGGAAATATGTAAGAATGTACCGTATTGAAAGAGACATTCTTTCAGATCCTTTAGACCAGAGTTTTTCCATACTTGTTGAAGATGTGTGGACTTCAACTTCCCCATGCTGGGTGAGGGATGCAGAGGTGACGTCCACAGGTATTAAAAGTTGCCATGCTTGGCAAAAACTTTAGATATTAAGACTGAAACTGTAAAAACCAAAAATTCACCAAAGACCTGGTTCCAGTTAAAGAGCCTGTGTGGTGTAATGCTTAAGGAGTTGGGCAAGGAGGGGGAGGCATAGGTTCAAGTCCCTGCTCAGCCACGGTAACTCATTGGATGACTTTGAGTCAATCCAAACTTCTCTGAAGGTTTGTTATAGGGATGAAGTGAAGGTCCAATGTAATAAGCTTCTAGAACAGAGTTTCTTGACCTCAGCAACTTGAAGATGTGTGGATCTCAGATGTGTGGGGAGCTGGCTGGGGAGTTCAGGAAGCTGAAATTGACATATCTTAATGTTTTTGAGGTTGCCAAACACTGCTTTAGTGAAAATATTGAGCATAAGGAAAATGACTTTGATGGAGATATATAAGATCAAGTAGAAGGAGTTAAAGCTTACTTGAAGTCCATAAAGACAGATAACATTCAGAAGTGGATCAGACAGACACCTCACTAATGTATTGAACCAGAAGAAGTACAATACTGTAAGAAGCTAATTTATGAAACTATAAGTAGGACACAAACTTAAAAAATTCTATTACTATAGCCCATCTCAATAAAAGTAGCTTCAGTCTTCTTGTGGAATTGATTTCTTGCTCTACTCTACTGGACAGAAATCCAGGTATAAATCTAGCAAATAAAAATGTATGCTTCCTTCCGTATTTTATACTAACTGAAGCTGCTGAATTATCATTAAGGGCAACCCCATGCAGAATGCACTGCAGTAATCTAAATGGTACATTACCAGGCTCTGGGGAGGGTATTTTTTAAGTAAGACTGCTTGTAAAAAGCTTTTTGGATCAGAAAAGACACATGTGTTTTAATGACGCAGATAAAATCATAGAGTAAAAGAGATGGAAGGAAACTTGAAAGTCTTTTAGTCCAACTCACTACTTTAGCAGGAGACTCTATACCATCCTAGACAAATGGTTGTCCAATCTCCTTTTGAAAAGCTCCAGTAGTAGAGCACCCACAACTTGCAGAGGCACAGCTTGTTCCACTGACAAGAAATTTCTCCTTAATTCTAGGTTGGAGATCTCTGTAATAATCTTCCACCCATTACTTCTTGGCCTGCCCTCAGATGCTTAGGAGAATAGATAGACCCACTCTTCTCTGTGATAACCCCTAAGTATTGGAAGGCTGCTATCATGTCCCCCCAGTCCTTTTCTTTGCTAGACTAGACATACCTAGTTCCTGCAAATGTTCTTCATATGGTTTAGCCTCCAGTCCCTGATCATCTTCTCTGCACTCTTTCTAGAGTCTCAACATCTGTTTTGCAACATGATGACCTGAACTAGACACAGTATTTTAAGTGTCTTACTAGTCTTACTAATATAAGACTAAGTGTCTTACTAGTCTTACTAGTGTAGTATAATACAGTACTAGAGTATTAATTTGACCCTTTAGAAGGAGCGCAACCTTTCCCAAGGACAGAATGATAACTTATCTGATCTGATAAATCATCTATTAATACTTTGGTTCCCCCCCCCCGAACTGTGCTTCAATTCTATGACATAGGAACTCAGCCATATTATAACAGTCAACCTCTATGCAGTTTCCTCAATAAACATTGTCAGTAAATCTACTAATCCCATCCAAATGTGCCAAGGACTGCAGCACTTGGCAATTGTTTTTGCATTATTCACCTCAGACTACAAAGTCATCCTCCACGTCTCATCGAGACAAGGCCAAGAGTGGGTGATCAATCAAAAACTTCAAGCCAATTCCCACAGGCTCCATCAAATCTTTCCCCTTCTGGCCAGTTCCCCTCCAAATATTCTGTAAAGCTCACAGTTCTCCCAGGGCAGCTGATCCCTCTCTGTCTCACACACTTGGGCTTGAATGGTGGAAATGGAGGGTGTGATTGTGTATCACATTTGTTTAATTATTAATCGCATTTTTAACTTTCCCCACCTCTTTAGCTCAATCTGTGGCTTATTTTTCCCTTGGCTTTTTTTTCTTCTTCTCTGTCTCCACATCTGTTGGGTACACACTGAAAATAAGAGTGAGCAGGTAAAGGGAAAGCAAATCAGCTGCAGATGGTCCCCTCCTCATCTTTAATTTATACTTAAAGCTGTCATCTAGGGCTGTTTCTGGAACAAAGGGGTTTTTAGAAGACTTCTGATCCATGGATTTGTCTCTTCTGCTTTACTCCCTTCCTTGGTGATGATTTAAATATTATTTCCTCATTGCTACTCACTCTTGAGTTGTCTAGTCAGATTTCTGGGAACAGCCAATTCCAGGCCCCGTGGCCCTGGATAAGGTACCCTTAAAAGGGTATGTTTGCACACCATTGCAATTACTCAGTCCCTTGTTTCTACGTCCAATTTAGCGGGGAAAAAACATTTAGAGCAGGGGTGTCAAACTGGCGGCCTGTGGGCCAGCTGCATCATGCGCAGTCCTTGCCCACCCCAGCTCTGCAAAAGCAAAAAATAAAAAAATAAAAAATAAAATCACAATACATGTGACATTACATGATGTGACGACACCCATGATCTAGCAGGTATTGCTTCTTGTTGCAGTATTCATACATTAATTTAATCCTGTTTTATTCAACACTTTCCCTGGTTTTCATGAAATGATGAAATACAAATTAACTGCACGTTTGAACTAAGCTAAAATGTGGCTGGTTTGTGATTCAGATGTCATGCGAACACAACCATCTGAAGACAGGCAATCAGGTCCTTCAACTCCCCTTAGAACTAGCCAGCAGTTCTTAGGATGTGACAGTTTTAACCCCAAGTATGAGAATTGTAACCCAAGTATCCATAGGCCTGACAGTCCCTTCCTCTTTCTGAATTGTTTACACGATATTCAACCGGTTTGCTTCCTGTTAGAAATATGTCTATTTCAGTGCTTCTCAGGAATAAAATTACTTTTGTCAAGACAGTTTTAAAAGCAAGAGGTTGGGAAGTTGAGATGAGTTTCACTGCCCATTTTCAAATTTGTTATTTTGCACTAAGCCAACTGCATAATTTAGCACCTTGTGTGAACTTAGCCATTGTGGTTTATAAAATGTGTTTATTGTTGAAATCTAACTGCAGCTTATTAAACTATGTCCTAGTATACTATTGAGCAAAATTTCATACCATACAAACATTTCTCAATGGATACAAGGATAATGCCTTATTGCTGCCTATTCGCCCATTTATGGTACCTGAACAGCTTATCTATAAATGGAGATGAAGATGGATGTTTTAATAGGTTTTTAATCATCCATACTGTTTTTCCTAGCATATCATTCATTTCAAGTCTTAGAAGAGATTAAATTCCAATTTGCAGTTTGTCCATTATGTATAGTTTAGTGATGAAATTTCACCTACAAACCAATCTTAGCTCAGAGAAGGCACGTGATTAACCAGAACTTCTAAGATGTATTTTGTAGTCATAATATGTGTTCCTTATTTGGGATTATGATGTAGAAACAGGAAATGGTTAATTCTGAGAAAACAAAGGCACACTGTTGTAAGAATCAGTTTTAATAAGAGAACTGTAGGCTAGCAGATGTAAATCATCTAAAGAGTAACAAACATTAAAGTATAGTATAAAATTACAAGTCAGGACTAGGCAATTATATCCAAGGAAATAAAGATTATTAAATGTTTTGTTAAAAACACAAAAACAAAAGACCAACTTTAAGTAGTAAAAATGGGCAGGCTTGTACACTTGAAGAAAAAAAAATAAGTTTATGGGTTCTTTTTTTTATTAAAAAATATAAGACCATAACTTTAAAAATATTCCCTTAAGGTAGAGCTTGTTTCTTTCTTACAGGTGATTCATTTTCAAACTTCTTAAATAAATCATAATAAAAACAGACTTATCTGTAAAAGAAAAGGGAATAAAATTTGAGCAAGCATTTCAGAACTGCTGTTTTAATCTGTGGTTGATCTTCGGTACCAAAATCGAGCTCTATAGTCATCACTGCAAGTCATGAACCCAGGATTTGTAGGTGAATGGACAATGCAGCGAACAATGCTATTATGCCCCAAGGAAAGAAGATTTCTTCGCTCCGCCGTTCGTGAATCCCAGCAGCAAAGGCTAATGGTCCTTTCATCAGGAAGGAGCACATAGTCTTCGGTGTGATTAAAAACAGCCTGTGTCCTATGAACCTGGCGTCCACTCAGGCCAGCTCCTGCAGATTTAACAGCGTATTGCATACAATTAATTATATTGTATTCACATATACCATCCTCTGCTGGATGGATTCAATATTTTTAAGTATTAAAGCCCAACAATAAGAATGTCAAATCACCTAAAATAAACGACAACATATTCATTAGTAAGGTTAGCAAGCATGTTCACAGAAAAGAAAATCCTCAGTGTTTTCCAAAGTCCAGACTAGTTCATATTCTTTGGTGCAGTGTATATGCTCCTCCAAATTCATAGTACTTAGAAATAGGACTTCATTTCTCATATGACCATCACTGAATCCAGAAGCTAAACAGGATCAGGCCTGGATGGTACCTGATTGGAAGACTTTTCTAAATACTAAAGCTGTAGGCCAGACTGGGAGATTGACATAATAATCCAGAAAGCAATGGTAAGCCGCTTATCTATTGCTGCCATGAAAACTACTTTGGCATATCCATGAAGGCATCAGCAGTCAAGCTCAATTTAATCTTTAAAACCTTCTCCTGAGTGTAAAAGGATGCAAATTTCCTGTATTATAAACATTTTATCACAAACAATGGAAAACTGCTATAATTCCAAGTCAGCTGTTATTCCAAGCCTGGAATGAAACTTGGCCATTGGAGGTATAGTTTAACTCCCAAAAGAAGATAATACAAAAGGAATATCATATTGACTTAGCTTTTGAAAAATAGCCAGAATTTGGCTTTTGTTTTTACTGATTAAGGAAATTGGTATTGTTAAGGGATTTTCATTTTCATCTATATCTGATTTTGTTTTAAAAAGAAAAAACTGGATTGCTATCTGTGCAAAAAAACCTGTGAAATCCATGAATATATATGAGATGGGAAAGACAGCAATATATATTTCCCAAATGTGCAATTTTGTAAGGCATATACAAAAATATTAGCACCCTATTTATAGACTATGCTGCTGTAATTTTTTCCCGTAGGATTCTTAATACAATAGTTTCATATATAAGTATTCAATAAAATTTCTAGTTTGTATCAGTAAAACAATGAACTAACATGTAATTTTATCATTCATCTATAATCCATGTTTAATTAAATAAAGTTTATTTCATTGAATTAGACCTAAGAGCAGGATTAGACTTAAATGAACTAATTATGAAAAATGGAGACAACACACAACGTATAGTTTTGTTTACTCAGTGTTCGACTTCATTACAATAGAGTATGACATCAGTCCTTAAACTTCTATTAACAACTTTCAATATTCCAGAGGACTAAAAGAGCCAAAATATGCTTCTTTGAATTTAAACACTATCAATGTTGCATATATGAGTCATTTATCAGATGGCTTTATAAGTCTAAATAAAAATAATCACTATATATGGAACCTATAGATTTTTAGACTATAATACATTAGATATGTTCTAATTACTAATGCATACGAAGAAATTTTCTGGGGTGGGGAGTAGTGGTTTCCACTCAATTCATGACAATGTATACTGGAGTGGCCTTAAGCCCAGTTTAGCCCTAGTGAGAGTGGGTTTAGAATGGGGTAGTGTGGTGTTTGTTATGCATCTTCTGTTAGGCAGCTGGCTTGTGTGGATCTATGGCAAATACAGCATGTATAATAAAGGAAGTTCTTCAGTTTTATTTGTTAAAAGAAGTATAGTAACACTCAACAATTCAGCATGTCAACTCTTTGCTGCACCCTGCTGGCTTGATATATTATAAACTGAAATTTGAAATGGTAAAGATAATCTCAAAAGATGGATCTGTTTAAATGACTTCTGATTATTCTTTTAGGAGTTTTACGTTTTTAAAAAAATATTTCACACTGAAGGTGAAGAAAAAAAAGCACTGAGCAGAGCAATGCCAAGCTTACATTTTGTGTTGCATTTAATGACAAACTATGAAGAAGCAACCTCGTTTTAATATCAATTATAATTTGAAACATGTGTGTTAATGCATGAATCTACCCGGGATTTTTTCTTAAAAACATTTGCCCCCTAGGGAAATAGCAATTCAGAAGTACAAAGTACACTCCTGGAAGGTTTGCAAATTATACTCTGAATTTTTCCTAATCTCCTAATTATGGTTTACTTCAGGGGTGTCAAACTGGATTTCGAGGGCCGGATCAGCATTGTAGTTCTCCTCTGCAGGCCGGCGGTGGGGGTGGGGTGGGGGTGGGATGGAGGTGGGATGGAGGTGGGATGGGATGGATGCTTCCTGCAGCATTCTGCCAGCCAAAAACAGGCCGTGTTGCCCATTTTCCAGCCTGTTTTTCGGCTGGCAGAAGGCCATGGAGGGTAAAAATGAGGCGCGGGGGGCTGCACATGGCCCGTTTTAGCCACCAGAGGCATTGTGGGCCAGTCCCTTGATATTTCTAGGCTGGCCCCATGGGCCGGATTTAAGCACCCCATGGGCCAGATCCAGCCCGCGGGCCTTGAGTTTGACACCCTTGGTTTACTTAATAAATCATTGTACTTATGTATATATAATAGCATTAACTCATACAATTCTAGAACAGGAAAAAATGTTTGAAGTCATTTATAAAATACTTTCTAGACTAGACTGTTCAGTTACTTAGAATAAACAAAGAAAATTTCAGTGCACTACTGAATTTTTTTTCTGCTGTAAAACAAAATGCTCCAGATTCACAAAGTAACTTAATTTTACACTTATCGGGCAAATGAAAAATTGTGATTACCTAACAAGAGCTGTATTGTGCATTGCTAAAATCCAGGTATGTCCACACAACTACTTACAGGATTCATTACAAAAGTCAAACCAGAGAAAGTCAGATTATATTGTTCAGAAATGTTTTCACCCACCTGTATATTTGACTAGTGTCCTTCCTGTTGATATCTCCCACAGTTTAGCCACAGAATCCTTTCCACTTGAAAGTATGTATTTGGAGTTCTTAGAGAAAATGGCAGAACAGACTTCAGCACCATCATGTGCCTTCTCAAAAGTGGTGATACAACGATTTGAAACTCCATCCCACAATTTGATGCATCCATCTTTGCTACCTGTTACATACATGTTAGCACTTGCATTGTAATTAACTGAACATATAGCATCTGTATGTTGATCTTGAGGATTGCAGGATACAAAGCATTGGAAAGTATTTACATCATAGAGCCGCAGGGTAGGATGCTGTGTCCCAACAAGTATGAAATCCCCAGAAGGGTGGAAAGATATAGAGCGCAGCATTTCTGCTTCCTGTTTAATTGGAAATTCAAAAATTAACATTAGAGTGCACTATTCTATAACTGTAATGTACCTAAATATCAAACCACTATGCTAATAGATCTATCAATTATAGAGCCTTGGTGGTGCAGGCTGTTAAACGCCTAGCACTTAGCTCCAGCTGCCTGCAATTAGTGCAGGCTCAAATCCCACCAGGCTCAAGGTTGACTCAGCCTTCCATCCTCCCGGGGGTAGGTAAAGTGAGGACCCAAGATTGTTGCGGGCAATAAGCTGACTTTGTAAAAATGCCACTGGGGGAGGGGGGGCAAAAAAGCCCTAGTAATAAGCAGGCATATACAATAGAATGAAGGCTATTGCTGAGCACATTGGGTTTGTGCTCCAATGATTGTAAGCCGCCCTGAGTCTCCAGAAGGGCAGAATATAAATGTGAATTAAAAAAATAAAATAAAATGAATTCATATCTAGAGAAGGACATTGCTATCTGAAGAAGTCAAACATAACATAAGACAGAATACAGGTACACAATTGATAGAGATTTTGGGGAGGAAAGGAGGGGGGGGAGAGAATCTTATTTTTCTCTTTAAAAATGCATGATTATTATTTTTTAAAAAAATCTTTTTTAAAGTTCTAAACAAAAGGATACTGATTATAGAAAAAAGACATTTTCCCACCAAGCAGCTTGGATGGTAATGATGAGCTTTCAATAGAAAAAAAGTTTGAGAGAAAAACATTAACAGTGTTTGCCAATTATCTGACTGGTTTTGTATTCATTAATTTTCAATGTTCCAAGTATTAAAATAAACTACATAGTTTAGAACTTGTTATCAAGCTTGACCGAAAATTTAAGGAGTAAAAAAAAAACTGTCTGGAAAGCTACATCATCAAGCATGATTTATGTCCTTATACCTAAAAATTATATGTAGTATCACCAGCAAGACAAATCTTTTCTAAGTTTCTTGTGATGATATTGCTTAGAAATGTATGATTAGAGGACCTGACCTGAATATATTTGAAAGCTCTCTTGGCAGACGGTTTTGAGTAGTCAAACAATTTAAGAGTGTAGTCTCTTGATCCAGATGCAAGGATTTGTTCAGTTGGATGAAAAGCTAAACAGGTGACCTCATCTACATGATCGTAAAGGGTCCTAATAACTGGATGGTTCTCCATGTTCTGCTGAGCTGTTTCATTCATCATAACCTGTAAAAATTAAAAGTACAGCATTTAAATATATAAAATAAAATATCTGTAAACACATGAGTAGTTTGCTTTGCAGAGAGTTTAAAAAACAACAGCAACATAGTGGATCAGCACTGTTTCACAGAGCCTAACGATTATTTAAAGTAAGCTATTACAAACCTGTTATGGGAAAACAAATTGAAGCATACATTTAAACTCTCACATGGCAGATTCTGGCCATGTGAGCATTTTTCAAAATCTTGGCAGCCCACCTACTACCTTGTGCAAATGGTTTATATGGTAAATAATACAAAATATGATTATTTCACACGTTCAGAAATGCACTTTGTCTAAAATGCATTTCAATAAAACACATAAGAGTTTTTTTTTTCCTTAAGAAATTATTTTTGGGGAGATTTTCTGTTATTCCCAGAGCATAAGCTATAATATTTATCAAATTAATCTTGACACATCCATTCAGTTTTTTTGACAGTGTTATTCAGGCATCTTACTTCTGCTTTCTTCCAGGGTATCTTTCAATTTTCCAGTCAAGTCAACAGTCCCGGAATTCCCAGAACTAAATACCATTATGGCCAATTCTGCCTAGATTCTGAAATCAGCCAAAAGCTATTAGATGCTACCATTTGGGTAAGTTCAGAGCATATTTTAAGTAATTTCAAAACAAGCTTTGTAAATCAAAATTCTCCAAAAAATGTTGGACAAAGAATTTTCAGTGATGAACAAAACTGGATGGTAATAAGGTGAAAGGAACAAGGGAACGGATAAGAAATAAAGCTCTGTTTAGACAATACCAAAAGGATTAAAATTCAGAAAGTGAGCAACAGAGGTGAGCTCAATCATTTCCACCACCCCCACCCAGCAAAAGTGACTCTCCAAACAAAGACAATCCACAACCACATTCACAATTATTTGTACCTCCTGCAATAGTTTTTATATAAACTTATAGTGTTTTTACTAAACTCTAAGGGAAATGTGTATTTTTAAATTAAATAACTGGAGCCTGAATTCTGAAGGTCGCCGAACAGTCTCTCCATGTAGAACTCAGTTTCTCTTTATGAGAACAGCAGATGATAAATAAGAGCTGAAGCAACAATATGGATTCATACTATTTCAATATTTACCTCAATGGGCATAGCACTTTTTGCTAACATTCTTTCGGTATCAAGTATTTTTATCGATGCATCAGCGGATCCTGTAGCAATTAACTGTCCATCTCTGCTGTATGTAGCTACACGACATGGTCCTTTGTGAGATGTGACATAACAGGTCTCATATTCGGATGCTTCTGGGGACATAGTCTGTACATCTGCATCAAACTCCAAGTCAATTCCTGTTCCAGGAGCTACTGTATCAGAGCGTCCAATTGCATACTGAACTGCACTATCATCATTTTCCATTCCTGGAGGAGAGAACACACCAAACCTTATTTTTTAAAAATATAAACTGAAGATGACTCAATAATGAACCACATGTGACTGTACAAGAAGCAAATGCAGTTTTAGGCTGCATCAAAATAACTGTAGATTACAAATTACAGGAAGTTTATAAAATATATAGTAAGTATAAAGTTAATGCACAGAATTTTAATGTCTATAGACAAGCTTAGAGAGTGCTTATCCAATAAAATGATTTGTCTCCCAGCATTGATTTGATTCAAACATAAAGCTAAGTCTTGCTTTAGAATATAGGAACACAATGTGCTTTGTGTGCTCTTTCCTTCCCACAAGTCAATTACTTTCTTCTCTTTATTGTGCAAATCACGGCATGTCATTCATTTCCATGCAAATCAAGGTTTTAAACCAATAAAAGAGGAAGTCTGGGAATGTGCCAAACAGTAGGAAAAAGGAAGGTACCTTTATAGTGATATCAATGTATAGTTTTGAAAAGCATAGCTAGACTGGCAACCAAGTAAAATCAGAAGGCTAGAAACACCTCAGAAAAAAGTTCTGTCAATTAGAATTACACAATTACGGGACAATTGATTGGAATATTGCTCAATATTATTTTAGAAGGCAGAACCAAAAACTTGCTTCAGTCTGGTGCCCTGGGTGTCTGACAGTGCCTATCTCTTGCTTAAATTAATGCTGGGTTTTAGGATTCCTGGCTGCTGTGAGTTTTAACTTTTTGCATTGCTTTTGTTTTGTCTATTTTATTGTAAGCTGCCCAGAATCACATGAGATGGTGGATCAGTCAATCAATCAATCAAATAAGCAAGCTAGCTGTTCAGCTTCATATGAGCTCAAAGTGTATATATAGAACCATTGGGAAGCATCTTAAGCAGCTGCATCTTTTTCTGTCACCTATAGCTGAATTACATTTTGCTCTTTGGCTGCAAATCTCTGCACAGCTATGATGTTTAATTAATGGTATGTGGGAGAGGCCATATTAAAATAATGGCTTTCAGTGTGGAAGTAACTATAACCAAATTTAGGAACACATAGAATGATATTACTGTAACTTTTTTGTTTACTGATGTTTCAACTTACCTAGCTTAATAAGATGCAACAGTTGTTCAGAGGGTGCACAGACAGACTGTGGCTTTACTTCATTTATCAGACCATTAGCAATATTGATATATCCATCATATAACAGCTGACTAATAATAAGCCTGTAAAGTTGTTGTCGGTCTTTAAGGCTTACTTTTGGTCTATACATTGTGAACAAGGGTTGCCTTCCAGGTGTCTAGAGCAAAAATAAAATTATTTACATGTGTGACAAAATGAAAAAAAAATCCACCATGTATCTACTTTTCTGTTTTTCAGAAAAAAAAAACCCAAACAGAATGGTAAAGTACTGGTAAGAATGAATTAGGTGACAAAAACAACCATAATGTCAGAAAAAATATTTTTATATGAACAAGTATAAGTGTAGCGATAGAATATTAGAAAGGAGTAGGAAAGATTGATTTTTCTAATCAGAGAGAAGTCAAGATTGCAACCATAGAGAAATCCCACCCCTTTCCCCCCCACACACATCAGGTACTGAAGACAAGCCAGATTTCCATATATGATTCAAGCAGGGGATCTTACCTACTGTAGGAAATGCAGTAGGCCTTTAGACAACTTTACATGTAAGCTATTTGCACTCAAGTCTAATAATAAACTGATATTTATTTTTTTTTAATTGGACACAGTGGAAGGAAAAAGATGCTTGGATATAAGAATTATATTAATAAGAATTCTTTAAAAAGAATTTACATAATTAAAACTATCTCCCAGCATCTAGTTTAGAGTATTTAGAAACCTCTTTGACAATTAAATAAAGGATAGAGAAGGAATTATTTGTAAAACATACCATTAATGTCCCAAAGATGTCTTTTTCCCACCCAAGAGGCAACTGGATTTTCTAGTTTTTCTTTGAAGATGTTTTGCTTCTCATCCAGAAACTTCTTCTGGATGAGTGGGGAATGGAAGGATTTATACTCCTTGTAGGCAGCTGGACATTTGCCTTCTTTTAGCGGGTCTTTAAGGCCACATGGTTTATCTGTGTTATCAGGGTTACCTGAGTGGTGCAAATTGGTGTGCAGCCTTCTTGGAACTGCTGAAAGGACTGTATTGTAGATTGGAGATAGATGAAGTCATATCCCTCCCCCTCTGTTGGGAGGGCTGTTCAATTTTAACATAGATGGCCTCTTTAACCCCTCTTTCAAACCAGGGATCCTCTGTCCAAATATGGACTTTGTTGTCTTCAAAAGCCCACTGCCTGTGTCTTTTAAATGCAGATAAGATTGCTGAATCTAGTCCTGATGTGTTTATTCTTCATGTTGTGCCATGCATTTATGAAGTGGTTGTTTCATTCCCCCAATGTACAGATTTGCACAAGGCTCACTGCATTGTATTGCCTATACATATACCACGTTACTTAGTTTCTGTCTGGGTGTTTTATCCTCGGGGTGGACAAGCTTCTGTCTTAGTGTATTCTTGGGTTTGAAGTGTGCACAGTCCAGGAAGGCTAGACTATTTTCCTTAACATCTTCCCCGTGTGAATTTGATGTATCTGTCCACAGAGTTAATATATTTGTACCAAGACACATCAAATTCACATGGGAAGATGTTAAGGAAAACAATCTAGCCTTCCTGGACTGTGCAATACACATTAAGGAAGACAGGAGCCTTAACATGGAAGTTTACAGAAAACCCACTCACACAGATCAATATTTACATTTTGGTTCCCACCACACACTGGAGCACAAAATGGGAGTTGTCAAAACCTTACATCACCGAGCTGAAGGCCTGCCTACCAGCAAAGGTGGGAAAGAAAAAGAATGTAAACACATCAAGGAAGCCCACAGAAAGTGTGGCTATCCCAAGTTGGCCTTCATTAAATCTCAAAAAAAAAAAACCCAAAACACTACAGGAGCTTCTCTTTATTGTTCTTACAATGATGAGAACAATAAAGGAAATGACGTTGTCATTCCATATGTTGCAGGCATATCGGAAAAGCTCAGGAGGATCTTCAGCTAACATAACATACATGCACATTTCAAACCCAAGAATACACTAAGGCAGAAGCTTGTCCATCCCAAGAATAAAACACCCAGACAGAAACTGAGCAATGTGGCATATGCAGTAAAATGCAATGAGCCATGTGCAGGTCTGTCCATTGGGGAAATGAAAAAAACACTTCATAAATGCATTGGACAACATGGAGAACAAACACATCAGGACTAGATTCAGCAGTCCACCTGCATTTAAAAGACACAGGCTACTCTTTTGAAGACAACGAAGTCCATATTTTGGACAGAGGATAGTTGGTTTGAAAGCTGGGTTAAAAAGGCCCTCAACAGAGGGAGAGGGATAAGACATCATTTATCTCCAATCTACAACAGTCCTTTCAACAGTTCCAAGAAGGCAGCACACTAATTTGCACCACTCAGCTGACTCTGATAACACAGATAAACCTCCAGGTGACCTTAATGATCCACTAAAAGAATGCAAATGTCCAGTTGTCTGCAAGGAGTATAAATCCTTCCATTCCCCACCATCCAGTCAGAGCTGAAGAAGCTTCTTGGATGAGAAGTGAAATGTCTTCAAAGAAAAACCAGAAAGTCCAGTTGCCTCTTGAAAAAAAGCACCTTTGGGACAACCATGACCTGGATGACTGAGAATCTCCATAGACATATACCATTAATGTAACAGCAGGAAGTAGATACTACATATTGTCTAAAAACAAGGCAATATATTTGTTTAAGTCCTTGTTCCAAGATGTAATACTAGTCACTTCTTAAAATGGATTCTAACAATTGAACTAAAGAACCATAGTAGCCATATGGAAAGTTCAGAGATGGAATGTCTTAGTTTACGGCTTGTTAGGCTAAACCAAGGGTCTTCAAACTTGGCAAGTTTAAGACTTGTGGACTTCAACTCCCAGAATTCCTGAGCTAACATGACTGGAGGAGAAATTCTGGGAGCTGAAGTCCACAAGTCTTAAAGCTGTCAAGCCTGAAGACCCCTGGGCTAAATTATATTACTGAATTTGTGGTTTGGTTACTATATTATTATAACATGCTAAATTTGGTTGGCTTTTGGAGTGTTAGTATGCTATGATAATCCAGACAGTGGATTGTTGTTAATTTCTGATTGAGTGTGCTGTGTGAACAGTCAACAGGGTTAAGTCTATAATCAGTATTTAATAAACTATGGGGTTAGCATGTTGTGCAAATACATTTTGTCAGCACTCAAACAATCTTAACTTTTGTTGTGGAATTTTTGCCAAAGAAAGGAACACAATGTAGAAGAGAAATTGCCAAACTTTATTCTACAATCCATCACTGGGTATCTGATTTGCAAGAAAGAGGGACACTGAACAATAGAATGACACAGATTCTTATACATTTTGGGATTCAAAGGCGAGAAATCCATGAGATTTTATTAATGTTTTTGAGGGAGTGAGATATAAGTGTTAGGGGAAAAGTTTTTCTACTGTAAAACAAAAGTCACACCTCTGTGACAAATGGAATTTTGAGAGTCAGGTGCTCATGCTTAATTATGAGATTATTATGATTACTGATGAACCTTTCTGAAAAATGAAAGCTTTCTTTTCAAATGCAAGTGAGGAAAACAGGAATAGCAGAGAGAAAGTTGGGCAACAGGAGAGGCAGAGGATGGACAGAAAGAAAAAAAGGTGGCAGGGAAAATCTGGAGAAGAGCTTGTAACTTTATTATTTTTCTGTCACACTTTCTACAACCTGCAAAAACAGCCACTATCATTACTTTATAATTTAGCATGTTTTGTAAATCTGAGGAATTGAATCATTTCAGAAAATTAAGATTAGAACTAGAGAAGTTTGGTGTGCTGTGTTAGTGCCTGAATAGTGATTACACATATCCACACAGCAAATGCTGCACACAGTTCTCATGAACTGTACAGGTAGTCCTTGACTTACGATCACAAATGAGCCCAACATGTCGGTTGTTAAGTCAGGCTTTTGTTAAGTGAGTTTTGCTCCATTTTATGACCTTTCTTGTCACAGTTGTTAAGCAAATGGCTGCCGTTGATAAATTAGTAACATGATTGTTGAAGTGAATCTGGCTTCCCCACTGATTAAGCTGTAGTTGTGCAGTGGTTAGAATGCCACATTACAGGCTAATCCTGCTGACCCCTGCTGATTGCCAGCAGTTCAATTCTCACCAGCTCAAGGTTGATTCATCCTTCGGAGGCCGTTAAAATGAGGACCCAGATTGTTGGGGGCAATAAGCTGACTCTGTAAACAGTATGTAAGCCTAAGGGCTATTGCTATTTTGCTTGTCTGAAATTGCAAAAGGTGTTCACATGACCTTAGGACACAGCAACCGCCATAAATACCAGTCAGTTCCCAAGCATCTGAATTTTGATCACGAGGATGTTACAAAGGTAGTAAGTTTAAAAAAACACACACACGATCATGTCACTTTTTTTGGCGCCATTGTAACTTTGAACGGTCACTGAACGAACTATTTAGCAAGTGGAGGACTACCTGTATAGTATGATCTATACAACTGCCTAGTAATTAAATCCTGGCCTAGACAAGTAATATACGGCAAGGGTGGATGGAGTTCACTTTAGGCAGGATCGGAGATCTTTTCGATCAAAATCTTTTTTCGTCTTTTTGTTATTTTAGGATCTGCCCTTATCGCAGCAACCAAACTACTCCACTCCTTCTGGTCCCATCGCGCTCCACCTTCCTCCACAGCGACGGCTTTAATAGCCACGGGGATAGGACAAGAGGCTTATCCGTCGTAGGGGAGGCACCACCTTCTCCCGCCTTCCATGTGCGAGAAAACGAACGGCTGACGCGGGAACTACCGGGTCCGACACTTACGAGCCCGTCCTTCGTCCGCGATCGATCTCCGCTCAGAACGGCTGCCGGGGGCCCCACGGCGTCAAGGGGCGACTGGGCGGGCAGGTGAAGCGGAGCGGGCGGCGGCGGCTGAGGCAGTGGGGGCGGCAGTTGCGGCGGCGGTAGCAGCAGTCTGGCCCGAGGACCGCTCCGTCGAACAGGCTGCTGCATCGAAGCCCCGCACATCGATTGAAGCCGCGGCTGGAAAGGAGGCAAAAGCAATCAATCCCCCAACAACAGCCAGAGATCGCCCTACGTAAAATACGCAACGTGCCGATTCTTGAAATAAAAAGAAGCCCGGCAGAACTTGGATTTTCTTAGCTGAAACGGAGCCCGGCCTCCCAGAAGGCAAGGGAGCAAAGGAGGAGGGCTTCCTGTCGAAAACGATACCCTTCCCTTTGCCTTTTTTTAAAAGAGCAATTAAGCCCGTGAGAAGTGTTTTAACTGGCAGAAACTTGACGTTTCTGCATTGCTTCCTTGTGCCTGGAAAAACTTTAAATTTCTGTTCGACTGACAAGATTTGACCAAAAAACAAAACGACAACAAAAAACTAGCAATCCTGTTAAATAAAATATTGAGGAGCAGCATCCAAAAGAAGGGGGAAAAAAAAGTTGGATCCAGGATTTTTACCTGGATTGAATTCAGTGCACATGTCTGCACAACATTAACACAAGTTTAAAATTTTAGGCATCACTGAGTCCAAAATGTCAGTTTGAGGTGGATTCCATATAAAAAAAAATAATGGTGTGTGGTGCCTGGACAACCTGTTCCCTAGCAAAAGGTTACGTCAAACAATTATTTCCTTTTCAGTTCAAGATTTTTAATTCAGGATATAAGCTTGAAATCTATCATAATACAATAAAAATTTGACATGCACTGTTCTATATTTTGCTAAGTGAGTTTGTATGCCAAAAACCAGAGTCATGTTGCTTGAACAGGGCAGCTACATAAATTATATAAATATAAAAGTCTTTAAGCCAATGATTTGTATTGTATACACGGGAGGTTTTATTTCCAGCAGGAATGCTGGGAATTGTCTGTCCAATACATCTGATAAGCACCAGCTTTGGACTTACTGTACTTTATGAAATGCTATGATTCTGTGTAATATTTATAACGTACAACAAAAGGTAAAGTGAGGAATAAATTCCATCCTCTTAAATAAGGGACTAATTCAATCAGTTTAATCTGAATTTGAGAGAAAAATGAAAACTTAAGACTAGCTGTGAATCCTCAATTCTCTACCTATTTAAATGTAGATAAATTCAAGCAAGTTACTCCAGAGGTTTGCAGTCTTGGAAAATTTCAGGGATGTGCATGGATTAGGCTTTATATTCATTATACTGCTTCTGTTAAACAGCACACCTTTCAGTATAATTTGCTGGAAAAGAGAAGATCCTATTAGAAACATGAGTTGCTGAAAGCTTTTCAGAGGTTATCTGTAGAATAATAATGGAATATATGAGCCTTTGGTTTGACCATTGACCTTCTCTGTGGTGGCCCCTTTTTATGCAATATCATTTCCCCTGAGATCCAGTTGGCCCCCACCCTGTTGGTTTTACGAAAAGTCCTAAAAAAAACCCCATGGTTTTTCAGCAGACCTGGGGACCAAGAATGGAGACGAAGTGAATCAAATGGCTGATTTGATTGTGTTGTTGCTGCCACGGGAATGGGATGTTTTTATTTTTAAATAGGCATTTATTATATGGTGGATTTTTAGAATTGTGTAAGCTTCCTGGAGCTGTCTATGTGTGAACTGGGTAGCTATATAAATTTGTTTTAGAAATAAATCTAGCAGGCTTTTTCTTACATTCAGTCTTCAGTATTTGATATTTATGGTATTTACACATCAGCATGCCCCATTACACTAATCCAAAAGAACAATGCTACTTACATCGGCTTCAAGAAATGGTAATCTCATTGGCCGCAGTTCACCAGTGGGTGAGCCCATGCCAGTCATGCTCCATGGAAGCTGCCGCCTGTCACATGGCGGAGTGATACGACGACTTGACATTCTTTCTGAGAGAATAATATATCACACAATATTCACACTTCTGAAATCTGTCCCTTACTGTCCTCATAAATGAACACATCAATCTACACTTTCAATATGTTGCCATTACAAAGCATAAGGACTGGAGAATCCTTTTTGTTTTTGTTAAGTTTATGGGTACTTCTTTTAAAAATTGTTTTAGAGTATAGTGAAAAACTACTAACTTGATATGATAAAACAATGGCAATATTCACTGTACTGGAGCCACTTATTTTGGAAACTCCAACGTAGTTCTATTTTTTCCCTCTCTTTTTGCTTTCAGAGGGAAAAGTTCCTTGGTAGCAAAGTGTCTCTTGCTTGTCCCAGAAATTATACAATCTCATTGTGTGTTAATATTCAAATAAACAGGAAAAATTCTTCATGCATACCCTTCTTATTCCTTAACTTGTAAGGCTGGCCTTAACACTGGTAACAAAGCATAAAATTGCAGTCTTTAAGCCCACCGGCTTTTTGTATTGTTCCTGTTGAGGCATATAGAGGAAAAACACATAGGGTTATAAAATGCAGAACAATCACAAGCATCTTTTTTTAAAAATTGCAGTGGGTTATAAAGTGTCACACTGCACCCTTCTACCTTTATTCTTGCTGCATTTTGGGGAGATCACACAGTGAGCACAAATGTCCTGACAATTGCAAAACTGGTGACAAATTCCAAAACGGACCTTCAGCAACGCCCATGCTTGATCTCATCCATCCATGGCTTGTTTGGTTCTCCTTGTGCTCAAAGGCAGCCCATTTTTATTAAGTAGTAAGAAATAAGGCAAAGCTGCTGCTTTTCTGTCTATAATTAAAGGTCTGCACCAGACTAATGATATCGATCCATCATACACACCCAACCTGTCCTAATCATGACTGTGTCAATGGCTGATATGTAACCCGCAGCAGCTCCCAAGGGTGTCCACTCATGTAAAGGAACTGCCTCATTCAAACTTTGCGGCAGCGGCTTTCGTCTAAAAGTGTGTCCGAGAGGGGCAGGTAAGCAGCCTCTTCAGCCCCGGCCTAACTGCGGCTGCATAGGCGCCGCCGTTAGAAGCCGGCTGCCGTTGCTTGAGAAACTACGCAATTTGCGTTGAGGAAAAGCGAGGCCGAACGCCCCCCGGCGGCGCGATGACAGACTTAACGCATGCGCCTGTTTCGGTAATTAACGCAGTGTACGCTTCTAACTTAAAAATGCCCGCTACGTTTACGCTCCTTCTCCCCACCACCGCCTTTCTAAGCAGCTAAAGTGATGGCGAGCTTGCTTGGAAATGGGAACCGGTGTACTCACTCAGCCCAAACGGTTAGGAGGGGGCGGGTGTTGTCGACGGAGTTAGCCAATGAGCGATCGAGAGTCTTGGAGTGAAGGGGAAAGACTCGCCAATCGGAACGCGCAGGCGGTTTAAAGGGCGTTGAAGGTAGGCGGGCGGGCATTTGAATTCAAACGGCGGTGGAGGCTTCCAGACGGATTTGCAGAGGTGAGCGGACGGTCAAAGAAGGGCGACTGGTGGGTGGCGGGGCTGTGGAGGGTGCCTTGCAAGTGTTGGTGGGGAGAAGCTTTTTCCTAAGCGCTCGAGCCCACCCGTTTGGTAACTTCGGTGAGTTTTCACATAAAATAGGTGTGATGGCCGAGGAGGATGGGAGTTGTATTCTAACCGGTATAGGGACTAGTATTTTGGAACATCGTGGGACTGTGGGCATTTCGTTATTAAACCATTACAAGGTGAAAAATATGGCGAGGACTGGGTGATGTTCTAAATCGGTCCTATAAATGACTTGCCAATGATAAAAAGTTGCTCCTTTAAAATGTTACCTGAGACTAGGTTTTCTTTTTTTCTGGCCTGCTTTTAACCCTAAAGGCAGGGGATCTAATCCTTATTTAAATTTTCTTGGGAGTTGGTTGATTTTTTTTAAAAGGACCAGCACTGCAAAGGAGGGAATAATAAGGAAATAGGCTGCTAATGCATTTTTTATATAAATAAAAATACCTCTTTGAAAAACAATGGATTCTAATGCCTATGTTTCTCTGAAGAGTACTGCATTTAGTGCAACAGGCTCTTCAGACAAACTGTTTTATCAAAGCATTGGAGAACAAGGTGTTGTACAGTGTGTACTGAAATGGAGTGAGATATTCCTCATTAATTCTTCCATATAAATGTGTGTCTATTTAGCAAGTGGGAGATATCAACAATAAATGATACAGCAAAGAGTTTAAGGGATTGTGGATAAAACTTGCATTAAGACTGTCTGGCTTCTAGATAGCTTTAGATACTTGGTACAGGAGGAAAACTGATCTCTATGATCATCTGTGTAATTGCTAATATTTAGAAGACAGTTGGGGGTAGAGTAGTCTTGTCACACATGCTTTCACAAAATGGTTCTCATGGAGGATGACCAATTACATAACTCTCATTTGTTAGAAAGAAAACTAGTAACATTCCTTATTGCGTTATGTACTACAAATGTTCCCCAAACACCTTTGTTTCTAAGCAAATGGGCATACTTCCACAAAAACCTAGATTGCAGTTATCCGCAATGTTAGTTTTCTAAGAATTCCTCTGAAGTCTTTGTGGAACCCAAAGGTATTCTTGGAGGGTGGGATGGTGTTTTATTTTGCAGCAAATTTCCTTTTAAAAGATGCTGAGTTCCAACTGAGAGTCAGTTGGTACCATATTGTAGTTCCATGATTTAAAATATCTGTGAGACAGACAAGATGGCTTTTCTGAAAAGTATATGTAATAAAAATTATGAAATTATTCATCCAGACAAACCAACATGAGCATAGGCTTGAGTTTTTCAAATCTTTGGTAATTTTATGTCTCTTCATCTGTTCTTTCTTGTTCCAGAAGAAAATCTAAACATTTATGACAGATATATACATTGCCATGAATAAGTATCTGCCTTCGTAGCTTTCAGAGAGAGCACAATTATAAAGCTTTTTTAAGCTGTTCAGTTTATGCTATTGAAATGCTTTCATAATTCTAAGAAATAAACTGCATTTCTTTGCCTGTTTGATGTATATTCTACTGTGCATCACATAAATCAATGTGTTCTTCTCTGAGGTCAGAGTTCATGCAGTATGACTTAATTTTTCCAAGGGTTTATTAATATGAATAGGTTGAAAATATTGAAGTGACAGTTTCAAATAGCATGATGGAATATGAGAGACAAAACATTTTAGTTACGTTATACATGACAAATGCCTTGATTTTTGTCCCCAATATAGTAATGGACAAAACGAGTAAAGAAAACCAGAATGGACACCTACATAACAGTAAGGTAAAGTGACCCCTTGTGTGTATTAGATAGTGTAATTCTTGCCATTTTAGATTTCACCATTGCACTGCCCCTCACAGTCATGCAATCACAATTTGGACACTTGTCAATGAACTTGAATTTACAGTCCCTTGCAGCATCCAGTGCTCAAGTGATTGCCATTAGTTAAGTTGGATTTGCACTTACGACCATATTATTCACTTACCATTTGCTTAATTATCACAGAACCTGGACTTATAACCTTCATAAAAATGGTTGTAAAATCTGGTCTTGTGACATGGTCTGACCCCAATGATTTATGACTGAAATTCTGTTCATAATCATAGTTGTGAGTTGAGTAGTAAAATTTTGCTATTTTAAATTATGAACTTCCAAAACTATAGGGCAAAACCAGTGCCCTATAATCTATATATATAAAAAAGTGAAATACCATTTGCGCATCATCACAAAATCTCCAGAACCGTAAAGCCTACAAACTTGAAATTTGACACATGTTCCTCTTGGCTTCTAGGTGCTCACTAAGAAAGGATTTTTCAAAATGACCATCAGAGCATTAGTATTTTGTATATTATTATTAACATGCTCTGATGCTAATGAGTTCTCCCCCTCCCCACCTGAAAATAAATCTGTTCCAACTGCAAAACACAAGCAGAGGAGAGGAGTTTCAGTTTCAGTTTCACAGCAGCAACCAGCTTTAGTACAGAACAATTATTTATTTTATTTATTGGATTTCTATGCCGCCCCATCTCCCGAGGGACTCGGGGCGGCATACAATCATAAAAACAAATACTATACAATTTAAAAAGAGTTTAAACATGAAACCCAATAATCTGAGTTAAAAATAGCACTATTCATTAAAGCCACGCCCAGGCTCCTTGCTGTCTCCTTGCTCATACAGCAAATACTGTTTCAGTTTCCAAACATCCCTCAACTCTCACACACTGACAGGACAATAGCCAGATGAATGATTAGAAATGGATGGATGCTGGTAGGCAGAGGCAGAATTCCCCCCCTATTTTTCCTACCCCAAAACTAAGCCTGAACTACTGGTTTTATGTTGGACAAAACTGAATCCTAAGAAATTTTGCAACTGTTTTTCCTTAGGTGCCTAAAATTGTTCAAAGCTGTGTATTTATTTTTAAAAAAAAAAACAGGTAGAAGGTCCAAAGCGGATTCCGATGACTCAGAATCGGGCACTGAGGACTGGAATTCAATCACAGCGTGTTCTTTCTGCTTCAAATGTACCCCAGAGAGTGCCTATTCAGTCTCAGGCACAGAAACCTGCTGTTACCCATTCAAAATGTTCCAACTACACAAGTCAGCAGCGACCAACATCTGCAGTTCAACCAATATCTAGGAACTCCGGTCCAAATAAACCTGGTATAATCTCTCAGCAACCTTCTGCATCCGGTAAGTATTACTATTTCAGTTATTTTTAACTTTATAACAGCAAGACGCCTATTTCAGCTATTTCTAATCATCATCTGAAAAATCTATTGATTTTTCCGCTTTGATTATAATACATGTAGTCCTTGAGTTAAGACCACTAATTCAGTGACTGTTAGTAGTTGAATGAAGGAACTTGCAATTGGTCACTGAAATTACTGACATTGCAATTTCCTCATGGTCACGTAATCACTTTCTATGCACTTGGTAGCATATTTCAAATTACAACTGATTTCCAAGCACTCTACAATCATGGGATCTCCTTTGGAATCTTTCCTGATGGCTTCCTTAGAAAGCCAATGGGGAAGCCACCATGGAAGATCACAACTCACTGGGATAAGGCTCTGCCCATGCAGTTCCCCAGATCTTCTGCACTTGTGCCATACTGGCCACAGACACCCTTCCTGAGCTGCACGGTGCCTCTAGATATCTTGCATCCCCTTTGACTTCCCCACACTCTTTATCACCTGATAGCAGCCACTTGCCAGCCAATCAGCCTGGGACTTAAAACTTCCTGCTGGCTTTCCCAGTGACTGGTTCATGGAAGCCAGCAGGAAGTTGTCTCACATAAAGACTCACTCATTTAATGACAGCAACTGGGTCTTCAAGGATTCACTTTGTTAAGCAATGAGATTGTGTTTACAACTATATCACTTACCAATGAAAATTACAGTCCCAATTGTCCTAAGTTGAGGACTATCTATATACAACAAAGAACAAAAAGAGAGAAGCTTTAAAACAGTATTGGAAAATATAGGGAATTGCTGTATGCATTCAAATGAAAATCTACAAAAATTTGACTGATTAGTATGAGTTGGTATGAGTCTTCAATTTATGATTTTGCTTAGTGACCTTTTCAAGTTACAGCATTGCTGCAAAATATCTGGTCCTCACACTTAAAACTGTTGCAGGGTCCCTGCAGTCATGTATTCAAAATGTGGGGAGCAGCATCTATTTAGAATGCTTGCAGTGATCCCTGGATAGTGCACCTGATCAACATTTGCAACCTTTCCAGCTAGCTTCCAACAAAGTCAATGACCATGTGATTCACTTAACAAATACAATACAAGTAGTCCTCGACCTACAACAGTTTGCTTAGTGACTATTCGAAGTTAACAGTCAGACTTATGACTGTTGCAGCATTCCATGGTCATGTGATTTACATTCAGATGCTTGACAACTGGCTCAGATTTATGATGGTTTGCATTGTACCGGGTCATGTGATCACTTTTTGCAATCTTCTGAGAAGCAAAGGCAATGGGGAAGCCAGATTCCCTTAACAGCTGTGTTACTAATTTAACAACTGCAGTGATTCACTTAACTGTGGCAAGAAAGTAAAATCAGGCAAAACTCACTTAACAAATTTCTCACTTTGCAATATGAATGTTGGGCTCAATTGTGGTTATAAGTTGAGGATCACCTGTATTTAAATGTTTAACCATGAAGTTAGGTAGTCTTAAAACAAGCTGCGTTCTCTTTACTACACATTTGTAAATACACAGAAATATGAATAATGCTATCTCAGTAATGTATCTATCTACTCATGTTGCAATATTGATTCATTTTTAAATGTTGATATTTGTCTGCAAAATCATTAGTTAAAAGATTCTTAAAACTTCATGGATCGTGAAAACTGAATCTATGTAAGATCTTTGCATAAGTGTTGAATGGAAGGTTAGAGATGGCTTCTTGGATTACTTAGTAGGGAATTAATATTCCTCCTGTTGGTGCTGAAAACTTCTTCCAAAGTGTGTCAAAATTTTGGCAGTGAGCACATTTCAAATTGGCATTTTTTCATTTAGAGGCAGAAAATGTTACAACCCTTATCCATAAGAGACTTAAATACTAAAAGGGGAACAACTTATTCAGAAAAAGTAAGACACCTCAGGTACATCCATATGTAATAAAATCCTGTCTAGTCTTTCTCATCCAATAGTAGCCCTTGGACACACACAGATTATTTAATGCAGGGGTCCTATCTTCTAAATATAGAGTACTTCCTTCATATATCTAGAGCAGATGGAATATCTTAAATATGACTGGTGGGCTAGCAAGAAACCCTTAATTCTAAATAATTAAGGTTTCTTGCTAGCCCACCAGTTATATTTAAGATATTCCATCTGCTTTAGATATTCATCCAGAGCTATTTTGATTATGTATGGTATTATATAATTTCTAAAGATAAGTAGAATAGAGATAAAATTGCCAGGCAAGAGTGTTAATTTAAAAGTGTTCATCCTTACATAAAGTGTGTATGTGTGTGTGTGTGTGTATGAGATAGCAACAACCAAGCGATTTTCAGTGTCTTGATCACAAGATTTGCTTAGCAACTATATTTCTAGAATGGTTTGCTGTGGCTAAACACAAAGAGATCATACATCTTTAATTTCTGCATCATCTATAAAGTATGCACTCCCCCAAACCTGCCACTGAGAGGAACAATTTAAATAAATTGCTCAATTTTTTCAACTTCAGAGCTTGCTTTAGAAAATTTAACTTTCCTATGCATAGGAAAAAAGCCTGAAACTGAAGATGTATCAGCTGCAACCACTGAGGCAAAAGGAGCTTCTGATTCAAAAAGTGAGAGCAAAGAGGCATCAAAAAGTGAAACTAAAAGGTAAGTTCTTATTTTGTTTCTGTGGGTGGATATATACAAAGGTATGCACGCTTCTTACTGGGAAATTCAGATGGAACCAAGTCTGTTAGCCTTATGTAAAGGATTGAAGATCTAGCTGTTTCCCCAGACATTTGAGTCAGATGGTTAGATGAGCTCTACTCTTGTTAATGTGTATAAGTTTTTTTCTTGTCAGTGGGGTGGTTATCCTTGGGCACCTGTGATTTTATGTGATTTTTGTGTTATTTTTTCAAGTCAGAACATTTGTACACCTATAGATATTTATGTAAATGCAGTCTTATCTAAAATGGTTTTCAAAGAAAGCATTTTCTTCTACATTCCTCAGGAAACTAAGTGCTTTTACCTATCCCGCTGTGTCTAACCTATCCCCACAAAAAGTTTTTTCTTTATAAGGATTTCCTATATAAATTGCAAGTTTTGAGGAGAGAACGAAGTGTTCTTATTTCATATTCTAATCCTTTTTAAAAAAAAAACAGAAAACAGTGGTTCCTTGAAGACTTTGAAATTGGCCGCCCTTTGGGAAAAGGAAAATTTGGAAATGTATACCTGGCTCGAGAGAAACGGAGCAAATTCATTTTGGCACTGAAGGTCTTGTTTAAAGCACAGTTGGAAAAAGCAGGTGTAGAACATCAGCTGCGTCGAGAAGTAGAAATACAGTCTCATCTTCGGTAAGGTTGAATAAAAATACAGCGGGGTAGTCTGGAGGCCATATACAGCAAACAAGGCTTACACTGCCAAAATAGGACAGTAAAAGAGTAAACATTCAGTAGTACAATTATTGTTCAGAATTAAAGGTAAAAGTGAGAGGGGGAGACCTCTGGGAAGGGATTCTAATTCTCTGCTTTCTCTTACCTACACAGAGATGGCTTTGGAGGGAGGTTTTTGATACATTTATCAGGTTTTGAAGATAGGAATAAAAAGTAAAGGCCTTTAGGAGCCTTGGTGGTGCAGGCTGTTAAACGCCTAGTACTTAGTTCCAGCTGCCTGCAATTAGTGCAGGCTGGAATCCCACCAGGCTCAAGGTTGACTCAGCCTTCCATCCTCTTGGGGTAGGTAAATTGAGGACCCAAGATTGTTGGGGGCAATAAGCTGACTTTGTAAAAATGCCGCTTGGGGGGGGGCAAGAAAAGCCCTAGTAATAAGCAGGCATATACAATGGAATGAAGGCTATTGCTAAGCGCATTGGGTTGTGTCCCAAAATATGTAAACCGCCCTGAGTCTTCGGAGAAGGGCAGCATATAAATGTAATTAAAAAAAAACTGCTCTTATTTCTAGACCAACTCAAAAGCTAACTCACCCTGCAAGGTGGCCATTTCTGGCCAATGGAGAAGGTGAGGAGAATAGCAGAGGCTTTCCAGGCGTTTCTAGTCTTGTCAAAACTTTTTCAAATACTGTAGCTGGAAAAACGTGACCCAACTTTTTTTGGAACATATTGAGCAGCTTGCTTGGCTTCAACCTGTTGTTTATCGCTTGTATATAAAAAGGGAGTTATAGACAAGTTTAGCTTATTAAGAGCAACGGTCTTGTTTAAAAATCCATATGCCTCTTTTGTAGGCATCCCAATATTCTCCGGCTGTATGGTTATTTCCATGATGCAACAAGGGTGTACTTAATTTTGGAACATGCACCTCGTGGAGAAGTCTACAAAGAACTTCAGAAGCTTACGAAGTTTGATGAGCAACGAACAGCTACTGTACGGTTTGCAAATGGCAATGCATTTCTTTTTGTATGAAATACTATGGCTATTTTCCCCAACCCCTCTTTGGAAATGGGTGCTCTATTATGGTTATTCCTCTAGCAATTTGAATCAGAATACTGAATAGCTTTGGTTTAAGAGATAAGTTTTTAAAAAATAGTCAAGTAGGTAGAAAAGTTCATAGCTTCCCCCTCTGAAGCAGATCACCACTAAGAGGCCAAGTGGGATAACTTCACTGAAGCTGTTTTGTAAATGAAGGGAAATACATATTTCTCATGATAATGTTGCAGGATCCAATCCGAATCTTTCACTGGGACCAGGATTTTTTCTTCCAAGCTTTTGGACTCATGCTGGAGCCCATCCTCAGGGAACTTCACTCTCAACAGGATGCGTGCCTGTTTTGTTTAAAACTTCTGAAATTAACAGGGAGAACAAGTTAAAGGTGCTCAGCTTTCATGGAAGAGAATGGAAGTTCACAATAAAATGACTGTTATTTAAATTACGATGAATTCATCTGTTACCCTGTAAGTGTTTTGGGTTAGAAGTCGATTACCAATGGCTGGATTCAAGATTTTTGTGTCATTGTATTTTTTTTTCCTGACTTAAATGATACCTAGGCAACTTTCCTGGCTCATTCTTGAGCTGATTTAATTTGACCTCTGCATTTCCAATTAATTGGCAATCCTGTTGCTTTCAGTGTAAACCTCACTATCCATGTAATGTTGGGAATACTATGATTCTGTTGCAAATTTTTCAACTGGTCATCTGATTTGTATGCATGCAAAGGGAGTACTGCTTTTCTTGTCCCTTTATGGCATGGCTAGTTTTTTTTTCTTAGTGAAAGACCTTTCACATAGGGTTTCTAAAAATGTATTTATTTTTAAAATGGAAAATGGAAATACAGCTTTGGAGACTTGGTGTTTTTTGAAAGTCTTAAAAATTAGCAAAAGAAAAAAAAGAGGCAACTGGTCTACAAAGAACTTGAGTTAAGTGGCAATGAGTGGAGGAATGGATTAATGCTAATTTGAGAAGGATGTTGACCAATTTCCAGTAGCTTAAGGGAGAACAGATATTACGCTTTCAGAAACCACTTGTCTGTCAAAGATGCCAGAAGTGCATTCCAGACGTACATGCATCCTAGTCATTGATAGAACATTCAGTATTGGAGAGGTCTTCAATGTACCTATCTCATCAAATTTTGTTTAATGTGCAAATATCTGCTTGCCAGAAAAGTACAAAATAAGTACATTAATTTATTTTTAATCTTTGGGACAAGGTTACAAACATTTTATGTGATGAAGGCCAATAGTTATGTAGTAAGCATGAGAAACCACAGTAATTTTTGGAGCAAGTTTGGAGCAACTTTGAATTAAAGCAAGCTTCTGTAATTAAACTAACGCAGACAGAGCCTTCCTGAAATTATGGTGACATTTCAGGTACCTGACTAGTAAGGATGGTGACATCCATAATGATTAAGGGAAACTTTACATTTCATAGTAGAGACCTGCTGTTTAGCCCAATAATGTAGTACTTTTCCTGTTCTTTTTGGTAGTTATCTTTATCATTGTCTTATTGTTGTGGCTACAGTAGTTTAAGAATAAATGCTCATTGGCCATATCAGCTTCAATTGCATTAATTGAAATTGTTACACCATATTTGCAAATGTTGGTTTCTTCTACAGTATGTGACTGAACTCGCAGATGCGTTGTTATATTGTCATTCAAAAAGAGTAATTCATAGGGATATCAAACCTGAAAATCTGTTGCTGGGATCAAATGGAGAGCTCAAGATTGCTGACTTTGGATGGTCTGTGCATGCCCCATCTTCTAGGTAGGAGACTATAATATTCAAGTTTGAGAGTAGAATTGCCTTAGAATTATTTGAATATACAATGTACTTTTCTAGAAGTAGTAAAATTTACCAAAATAGCTAAATCTTTCTGATTCTTTCAGTTGAGGATAGAACTCTTAACTGAAAATCTATTTAAAGTAGGGTTCATACTATAATGCTGGCAATCATGTTTTCCAGGTGAATACCAAAGTAAATTGGCAAGAGTCAGTCAGGTGTAGTGGTTAAGGCATCAGTAGAAATCAGGAACGAGTTCTATTCCTGCCTTAAGCATGAAAACTAGCAGGGTGACTTTGGGTCACTTATTTTCAGCCAAACTCAGAAGGTGGTTGTAATGGGAAAAGTAGGACAAATGAGTATGAACATTCACTGCCCTGAGTTATTTATAAACATAATAAAAGGGTAAAATATTTTAAAAACATAATCTCCATCCCTATACCATTCTGTTCCTTTTGCAATTGAAACACTATTCAGTGGCTATAACATTTCAGAGTTCTTACTGTGTGGAACATCTCAGAATGTATATTTTTGAAATATTGAGTGTCTCTGGGTCACCTGATATTTAGATGAAATATAACCATCTAAAGAAAATCATGTAATAATTGAATATATAAGAAAGTGGAACATTTTAACTCAGAATTCAAACCCAAAATATCACACCAACATTCCTAGCTAGTTATGAAGGATAAATCAACAGCAAGATAGTTATGAATGCAATAAACAAGATCATACTGATAAGATCCTAGAATCCAAGAAGGTAGATGGGAAATGAGGTCCAATAAAAAGGAAGTCAGGATTATATGTAGAGAAGTGTGAGCAGTGAAGGGCTTCCTGTTCTACAAAATAACTTTGAATTTGAGTTTGAGAAAGGAATGGCTTCTTGTGACATTCAAAAATGTCAAGCACTTTGGAATAGAGATAGCAGAAAGATTTAGGATTAGGTAATATTTATAAATAAAATGCCTTAAAACATGGTATTAATAAGCATCCATTGTGGTTTTTAGATAAATAACATGATTTGCTGACTGATCTATATTTTGCTATCCTAGGAGGTCAACAATATGTGGCACCTTGATTACTTACCACCTGAAATGATTGAAGGGAGGACACATGATGAAACGGTAGACCTGTGGAGTCTTGGTGTCTTATGTTATGAATTTTTAGTAGGAAAGCCTCCTTTTGAAGCAGAAACTTATCAGGATACATATAGAGCCATTTCCAGGGTAAGTTGATTTTATCTAGTTCGATGTATCCTATATTTTTGTTTTCTTGTAATCCATGATTCACTCTATATAGAGAGTAACCTTTGAGATTTTGAGAAGCCTAAAACTGCCTTAACAATTCCCTAATGTTATTCAGGGATTAGAATTTTTTTACTTACCAAGCATATTAGTACCTTTTTGTCAGCTGGCAAATTCAGGCTCAGTTCCTGCAATATTAACAATTGTTTGGATGGTGTCTTACATTGAAATGCTACTGCCAAACTAAATGTTTTTTACCACCTGGATTCTACAATGGGAAGAAGTGAATGCAGTGCTTTGTGTGTAACTGTAATGTTCTTTGGTTTAAAGGTGGAGTACAGATTTCCTCCTTTTGTAACAGAGGGAGCTCGTGATCTGATTTCAAAGCTCTTGAAGCATGACCCAAAGCAGAGATTACTACTGGAACATGTGCTTAAACATCCATGGGTTACATCAAACTCTACTAAATCTCCCAAGCGTAACATGGTGGAAACCACTGTTGCTAATACAGCTCAGTCATAGCATAATAAGTATTGCTGACTGCATTTCTGAAGAAGCAGGGATGGCAACAATTGGAAGACAGCTGATATAGGAAGCATAGAATTGGTCTCAAAAGTTTCCTGCACAACGAACCTCTATGAACACAATGAAGTCTGAGCTGCAGTTTTCACAGGCATGCTGCAATGCTTGTAGTTCCATTCAAAGCAGTTTGAATATTTGGAACATATACTTGAACTCTTTGTGCATGTGATTCAAAGCTGCTGAGGCACATCTTGTTCAGAACTTTCTTAGACACATAGCTTCTATTCTGTTGATCCTCCTTGCTGCTTGATAGCCACATGAAATTGTTGGAATGGTGCAATAACACCCAAAGGTTATATAACCTGTGCAGTGATGTGACATGGATGGCGTCTGTTTCTGTAAATATGAGTTACTGGTGCAGTCATTGTCTTTTCTTCAGTTAGGAAATTCTTTAAAGTCTAAATAATAACCCAGTGCTTTCAGACATACTGTTTTTGGATACCTAACTGCTTTATTCAGTGGCCAGAGATACCCTGTTTGTAAGATATCCTTGATAGTGAGCAATTATTCAATGTAAGTTCTTACCAGAAAAACTGCATGAATTACTTTTGATCATCAATTTTTACATAATGTATTTGTTTAAGCACTAGTAAAACTATTACAAAATCACGATGGTTCTGCAGCACTTTTACTTGCATCTAATGATACTTCACTTTTAGAATTCACATTTATCCAAATGTATAATAACATTTTATCTCAAGCTACCTGTATAGTTCAGATAAACAGACTGATGTCTGATCCTGAAAATACAAGCCCTCTTTTGGCATGTAGTGGTTCTCAAAGTTATCCTGCGGTTATGATGAAAATTGGCATCGGGATTGCCGAAACTAACTAATGCGGTCATAAAGAGTAATTTTGTATGATAGCATCATTTTGTGATGGCAATCCCAGCATGTCCCCAGGGCTGTGTGGGTTATTAAGCAGGGAGATGTGGGAATGTGTGATTTTTTAGGCTCCTGGAAACTTCTGACTATAATGGTTACAAATCAAGAGCAGCCATTTTGCAGTAGGAAATATATAAATAGGCACAATACCATTTAAAGAACCAAACAAACATTCCACAGCAAAGCATAATCAAAAAAAATGGTGAATTCTAGCTTCTAACTGCCCCCTCCCGTATTCTCAAATTGACCACTTGCCTGCCCTATTATGTATGCTAATACTATTATCCACTGTCATTAAGTTACTCAACCATTTCACTGTTTGGAAATCCCCCATTGCCTGTAAACTATTATGGGCAGCAAGTGTCCGATACAGGTACTCCTTCAACTGGTCAATTACTGAGTGTTTGAAGTCACTACAGACCCTGAAAAAGGGACTTAAGACTGAGATTCAAAGTCCTGATATGCCCCGCCTCCTGGAGTCACAACTACGTTTTTGGCACTGAGCAACTGGGCCACATATTACTGCTGTTTGCAGCATTTTGAAGTTATGTAACTGATTTACTATGTTTTTTCTGAAAACTAGCATTTCCAGTTTCCAGGGGGGGAAACCCCCAAAACAATGGGTTCATTTAACATTGCAGCATTTGCTCAATAGTGCCTGTAAAAAAAAGGTTGAAAAATCAAGTTGGGTTATGTGATCACCTGCTTTAGAACCATCACGACTTATAACCAAAATTGCGGGCTCAATTATGGTGGTAAGTCAAGGCCTACCTTTAGCTCATGTCATCTAAAAGCTAGTTACTAGAATGCTATCTTTTGAAATACCATAAATATAACTCCTTAGGGTCAAGTACCATACTTATGTATTTGTGTTTCTAATCTCATTTAAATTTGCTTTAACTTATTTACAAAATCCCTGTATGTGAAAGGAAACAAAATTTAGTGGTATAATGCCTAATCTGCATCCTAAATTCAACTTATTTAAAATGAGTTTGCAGAAGGCTTAGAATCAGTACTGAAAGGACATTTAGTCTACACAGTTTACAGCTTTATTCAGTTCAGAAATCAAAAATGCTTGAAAGCATCCCAGAAAAAGGAAATCTGAAATTGGTTTCATTGTCGAATTGTTCTTAGGAAGTGTTCCTAGTCCTCAACTTGAACCTCCACCATGGGACAATTCTGAATAGGCCCATTGTTTAAAAAGTCTTCCTGCTCCATACAGCTAACAGGCTCTAGTGGTGTGATCTGACATGTTTATCAGCGTACTCAATCCATAATTCTTCAGGGCCTCAGTAAACAAGCAATGTAGCTGAGCAACATAGACAGCAGTCTTTTTGAAGCAGTTACTGATTTCAGACAAAGCACATTCCCATCCTTTCGAAGAAAGAGATTGGGAGAATTGCAAACAGATAAGCCAGAGTGCATTAGCTATCAAATGTTTCTAGGAAGAAACTATGGAGCATCCTTTTTTAATTCCAGGGAATAATTTCATGGGTTTGGAGCCGGAGGCTTGAAAAATCCTATCTTCCGAAAATAGCGAACAAGAAAGGGCACCGAGACTACGGTGATGCTGATCCGGACAGGAGCAAACAGTTTGTGAATAGCATAGGCCAATACAAAAGTGCTTGTTCCAGCGGCTAGCTTGGATCGCACAACGGCTTCATCAAATCCCAGCTTGAAGAGAATAGTGGTCATGTCCACTCCGCTAAAAGGGAGAAAAGGGAGAAACAGATGATATATTGATAGTATGAAAGTGGTGGTGGTTTTTTTTTTACAAAACTTTATACAGGTACTATTCAACAACCATTTGCTTAGTGATTGTTCAAAGTTTACAATGAAATTTGAAAAAAGTGACTTACAAGTGGTACTTGCACTTATGACTGCAACCCACAGTCCTATAATTAAAATTTGGATACTTGGCAAGCGGGCATGTATTTATAAAGATTGCAGCATTCTGGGATCATGTGATCACCATTTACAACCTTCCTGGCTGGCTTCGGCCAGCAAAGTCAATGGATTCACTTAATGACTCTGATTCACTCAACAACTGCAGTAATTCTCCTAACAACCATGGCAAAAGACATCATAAAATCAGGCATGACTTTGCTTAGCAACAAAAATTCTAGTCCCAATTGTGCTTGTAAAGGAAATCTTGGCTCTGTTCCTGTTCAAGTTCATCCAGCCTGAAACACTTTGTAGATATGGGAGAAAACTACAAGTATTTAGTGTATCCCTCAGGCCTGGAGAAGCCTATTCCATAGATCAGATGACATCAGATAAGCTAGAGTGAGCCTCACCTTTATTTTCATGTACCTACTTGGGGGAAATAGGAGAAATAAGTCTGCTCTACCTGTGATTGAATTGTAGAATTTGATGTCCTGGTTTGTTAAATAACTTGAATGAGAAGAAAACTGGTGCTGTGGAGTAGGGTTGTGCCCTGTTTCAAAGAGCTGAACTAGCCACTCAGTCTATCTAGAAGTGTTTCTCAATCTTAGCAACTGGGGCATTCTGGGAATTATAGTCCACACATCTTAAAAGTTTCTGAGATTGGAAAATACTCCTCTCTAGAGCCTCTTGTGAGTCACCTACCAGACCAAGGCAAGGGCTGCAGAGGTAAGTATTGTGTTTGCAGTCCTTATTATCATTACTAATTTGAATTTATTAGCTACCCATCCTCAATGGTCCTTGCCAAAGGCAGTAAGTTGAATGATTTTGGTATGAACTACCACAAAGGGATTCCTGGATGGACAAAACTGGCTTGGGTTAAAAGTCCTCCAAATTGGGTGGTTCTAGCTTGTGCTACAGGCCATACAAAGGCTGTCCAATCTGGTAGCAGTCAGGGATGGATGAGAAAACGGGATTCTCAATAGCCCGAAGTAATTTAGATAAATGTAAAGGTTCCCCTCGCACATACATGCTAGTCGTTTCCAGCTCTAGGAGGTGATGCTCATCTCCGTTACAAAGCTGAAGAGTCAGCACTGTCCAAAGACGTCTCCATGGTCATGTGGCCAGCATGACTAAATGCCGAAGGCGCACGGAACACTGTTACCTTCCCACCAAAGTGGTCCCTATTTTTCTTCTTGCATTTTTACATGCTTTCGAACTGTTAGGTTGGCAGAAGCTGGGACAAGTAACGAGAGCTCACTCTGTTACACAGTGCTAGGGATTCAAACCGCCGAACTGCCAACCTTTCTGATAGACAAGCTCAGCATCTTAGCCACTGAGCCACTGTGTCCCTGGCAAAGTAATTTGGAGCTGCCCAAATTCCAGCAGGCCTAAATAACTGACCCTTTCTCACAGTTACAACTTTTGTAACATCCCCACGGCCATGTGATCAAAATTCAGATGTTTGGCAACTGGTTCATATTTATGATCATTGCTGTGCCCCAAGGTCATGTGATCCCCTTTTGTGATCTGACAAGAAAAATGAATGGGGAAGCCAGATTCACTTAACAACTGGGTTACTAACTTATCAGCTGCAGTGATTCGCTGAATAACTATGGCAAGAAATGTTGTAAGATGAGGCAAAACTCACTTAACAAATATCTTGCTTAACAACAGAAATTTCTGGCTCAATTGTGGTCATAAATTGAGGATGACCTGTATACTGATGATAAATTCAGCTTAGCAGTTTTTAAATGGAAAAAAAACACCTCATTTTCTCTTTGTAAATGCGGGAAGATCAGAAAGGGAGAACATGCAAATCTGATTTATAGTATAGTGGTCAAACTTCTAATGTACCCATCACAACCACAATAATAATGCTTACCTTGACACAACCAGATAAAACATTCCCAGAGATACCAAAGAAATCCCAATATGAAATGTTACTCCAACAGCTCCGTATTCCTTAAAAATTTTCTTCAACTGATGAGATTTATTTGGCTTCTTCCCATTTTCCTGGCTGGGATCTGTGAGATTTTCTGGAGATGTACCTGTAGTCTGAATATTGGAGGTAAGTAAGAGGCTGATTGTTATTACCATGCAAATAAGCCATTTTATTTCTAGAGTAACACTTATTTTAGAACATGTTTATTTCATCATTTGGATCCTGTAATTTATGGTGCAGTTTATTCAAACATTATATTACCAACTGCTGGCATGTAACAGTTGGCCCTTAACCTGCCTATTGCATTCTTCTGTTTGTCATTACCCCGGCGGTTAAAAAAGAACTGACATAAATGATCATTATTTATCAGCACCTATCCTCAAATATCAACCAGCATTACAAATGGTCCTGATTTATAGTGATTGCCTTGTTTAGCAACTGTTTGCAGTTATAATGGTTATGAAAAAGTAACTTGACAGCCAGTCCTTGCATTTGCAGATGTACAAAGCAAAGAAAAGCTGAAGGAAGATCATAAATATAGTTGTGGATCATTTAACAACTACTTTGGTTACTGACCAAGTTTCCAGTCCCCATTATACTCGTTAAATGAGATCTACCTGTATTTGGGATCAGTGGCTGAAAGCAGGAGTAGCCATTGTTGCAGGGTGGGGATACCGTGTTTCCCCGAAAATAAGACCTACCCCGAAAATAAGACCTACCCCAAAAATAAGACCTACCCCAAAAATAAGACCTAGTGTGTTTTTGGGAGCCAAAAATATAAGACAGTGTCTTATTTTGAAACACGGATGCTTTGTTCATACATGAATAAATGTACATTGTTCTACATGAATATGCATTAATACCCCAAAAATAAGACCTAGTGTGTTTTTGGGAGCCAAAAAAATATGTGTCTTATTTTCGGGGAAACACAGTATATTTCTACTATTTCTTCCCCTTGGTTAAGGATGCTCTAAAATCTATTTGAGAGCTAACATTTTAACATGATGGGAAAATTCCACCACTTGGGGGACAGTGACCTTCAGAAAGATTGCTATGAAAGGATACAAATAGAGATTAGCTCATAGAAAGGAATACTTTGTACCTACTCCAATTGAGAGCTTTAATGAGTTGTTGGTGTTCCACATTTCCTCATTGATCGCCGGTTTAATTCATTTTTGTGTTGACTTGAAGTTAATTTGTTTTATTCTATTTTTATAATTTTGTAACTCATCTGTAAGAACCTTATCTTACAAAAGTTGGCTTCTGCAGGAAGTCCTCGACTTACGATCACAATTAAGTCCAAAATTTATGTTGCTAAGTGAAACGTTGTTAAGTGAGTTTTGCCCCATTTTATGCCTTTTCTGGCCACAGCTGTTAAGTGAATCACTGCAGTTGTTAAATTACATAACATAAATGGACATAAACTGTTTCAACTCCTACCTTGAAAATGATAAGAGCACCGCACAATAGAACAATTAGACACAAGTTTTTTCCCAAAAGCCATCACTCTGCTAAACAAATAATTCCCTCAACACTGTCCAACTATTTACAGAGTCTGTACTACTATTATTGTTAATCTTCTCATCACTCCTTATCACCCATCCCTTCCCACTTGTGACTGTATGACTGTAACTTTGTTGCTTGTATCCTTACGATTTGTACTGATCGTTTCCTAGTATGATTTGATTGCTTATTGTACCCTAAGTGTTGTACCTTATGATTCTTGACTCTTGACGAATGTATCTTTTCTTTCTATGTACACTGAGAGCATTTGCCCCAAGACAAATTCCTTGTGTGTCCAATCACACTTGGCCAATAAAGAATTCTATTCTATTCTATTAGAAACCCGGTTGTTAAGTGAATCTGGTTTCCCCATTGATTTGGCTTGTTGGAATGTCGTAAAAGTTGATTACATGACCCCGGGACGTTGCAAACGTCATAAATATGAGTCAGGAACCAAGCATCTGAATTTTGATCACATAACTATGGGAACGCTGCAACAGTCGTCCGTGTGAAAAGCAATCATAAATCACTTTTTTCAGTGCTGTTGTTATTAAACAAACTGTTGTTAAGTTGAGGACTAACTATATATGTGTGTGTGTGTACTATATGTACCTTTGTAAATGTATTTCCTCTGCAAGTACATGTAAAGCACCAAAATAGTGGAATATTAGAATGCAGGATTCCAGTCTTCTTTCCTGATTATTCAAGAGCTGATTGCAAGTAGACAGCTAAGAGGATCTGAGTCTTAGGTCTAGATCAAAACAATGCCCCCCCCCAAGATTCTGCAAATCCTGAGAGAAGAAAGGGACTTCTGTATTGCTGCAGGCACTGTGCACAGTAATGCTTGTCACCGCTTAGAGCAGTGGTTCTTAACCTTTTTGAAAGAATTGCCCCCTTGAGCCATTGAGGAAGTTGTCATCGCCCCCCTCCCCCAACATAACCGCCCCCACCACCTCTTAGCAATGCCAAGGGGGCCAGCAGAGGGGCGCTAAGAGGTGGCAGGGGGGCGTTTGAGGTGCCGGCCCTGCAGGTTCACCCACTGACTGTAGTAGCTCGGGCAGCGCTCCAATGTGGAAGCGGTGGCGCATTATGTGCCACAGCGGCCGCATTTGATGCGCCACCCCCCTGCCACCTCTTAGCGTCCCCAAGGGAGCCAGCAGAGAGGCGCTAAGAGGCGGCAGGGGGGCGGTGCATTGAACGCAGCCGCGGCGGCATGTAACGTGCCACTGCTTCCACATAGCTCCGGAGCAGTGCTAGTCAATGGGTGAATCTGCAGAGCCGGCTGGCACCTCGAACGCCCCCATCGCCTCTTAGCACCCCTCTGCCGGCCCCCTTGGGGACGCTAAGAGGCGGCAGGGGGGAGTTTGAGACGCCGGCCCTGCAGGCTCACCCCATTGACTGTTGTACCACACCTGAACCGGCGCCTTGAATGCGGCAGCATGTTGGGAAAAGCCGCTGCCACTGCTTTCCCAAAGTGCTGCCGCTCTCGCATTCTTTCTGTCTGTCCATCTGTCCGTCCATCCATCCATCCAAAAGGTCTGTCTGTTTGCCTGCCTGCCTTCCTGCCTATCTACCTTCCTGTCTGCCTTTTTGTCTACCTACCTACCTACCTATCTACCAATATAGATCTCTCTCCTCTCTCCCAATATATCTCGCTCCATCACCCCCATATCGCCCCCCTTCCGTTCCTTCGCCCCCACATCACCCCTTTTCATTCCATCGCCCTCTGAAAAACAAAATCGCGCCTTGGGGGGCGATATCGCCCAGGTTAAGAACCACTGGCTTAGAGGATGCTGATGTAAAACAACTCATCTGGGAACAAAGCTTTTGCCTTCCTGCTCCTGCTGCCTAATGCGTAACGCGATATGTAGGCTCATAACAAAACATGGCAGATTGCGGAAAGGAAATGGTTGGCGATTGCTTGCTGACAACATTCTTTGCTAGGCCGGCTGAAGAAATAATACGTTACATGGATTTTACAACAGCTCGCTGGGGTCAGAGAGACAGCAAAGATAGCATTCATCCTAGCTTTTTAATGAGAAGTTGCAAATCACCCACGCTGCTGTTTTAACATTAACACTGAGTCAAGTACTCTGGGAGCCTACACATTTGAATAAATTCCCCCAAAGGTGATGCCTACTGTGCAAAATCAATTAAACGAACTCAATAGTAAATATTGTGTGTGTGTGTTTTAAGAAATGGGAGAGGCATTGAAGAGCAAAGAGGAATCTGGGAAAGCAGGAAATCTAGCAATCCTGGTGATTATTGTCCTCCAATAGCTCCTCCATAGATTTCAATTTCTTTTTAAAAAGCTTAGGAGACAGATTTGAGCCATTATCATGGATAGTAAAGAAATACGTTTTTAAGAAATATTTTAAATGTGTTACACAGCAGGTTTGAAAACTATTGCTTTGCCTTACTTATTTTAATACTGTATTTTAAAGTATTTTTAAAATCCTGCTATTCATATGCTATAAAACGTGATGTTCAGGACTTGCATGGACCTTTTAAATTATAATCATTTATTTAAAAAATGGTTGCGCAGTAATATACACCTCAGCCTTTCTTATCTTCCATCACAACCGAAGCTTCACAAATTTCCCAGCAATAGCAGCCAAGCATCACGCTGACTGGAAACGTGAAAATTAAAGCCTCACACATATGGAGGGCAGTGAATTGGAAAAAGCTGTTAGACCTGCCTGATTGGCACAACTTACAATCCATAAAAGAAGTCAGCTAAGCAGAAGAAGTGATAGGCATAACTCTCTTTTAATGGTGCATAAAGATAGGTCCCCCCTCTGTGCTGCCTAAGTGGCTGCAGACACGGATAACCTGAGACCATCAGAAAGCTTTGGTATACAGAAAGCAATTGAATGTGGACTTTTCTTGAGATTTCTTTGACAAGAAAATTCACTGTTGTGCTGCAGGAAATAGATAACAAACAGTTACACTAGTGTGTTTCTAATTAAGATCAGCACAGGATCACTGACTCATTTTCCAAGTCACAATAAATTGTAAGTTTAACTTTAGTGTGTTTTATTTTGTTAGATTTTTATCACACCTTTATTACTTTATTTGTAACTCAAGGCGGTGAACATACCTAATGCTTCTTCCTCCTTATTTTCCCACAACAACCCTGTGAGGTGGGTTCGACTGAGAGACAGTGACTGACCCAAAGTCACCCAACTAGCTTTTACGCCTAAGGCAGGACTAGAACTCCTGGTTTCTAGACCAGCACTTTAACCACTACACCAAAATAGCTGTTATTTTGCTATTATCCCATGTTCAGGCACAGTGTCATAGACCTCTGAACATCATTTTTTATTCCTTCATTCAGTTCATAGGATGCCAGATTTCCAAACGACTCTGGGTGCCTTACAATTACAAATAAATAACACCCCCCCCCCAAAAAAACCCTCATATAAACAAAGAAAACCTATTCAGCAGGGGTTCAAACTTCACTCTGCTCCACACTGGGAAAACAGACAGATCTTTAATAGCTTCTGAACGTTTTTAGGATGGAAGCCATCCAGAACTAGATGGCTTCCATCAGTTTGTGGGGTCAGGAGCATATCTAAAATGTTCAGAAGCTATGGCTTGCACACCCATAGAATGGCTTGCAAATCGTTTTTAAAAGTTGTAGATTTTTGATATGGAATATTGTCCTTCAAATCATCTGTCAATTGACTACTTGCTGAGAGGCATTTCTGGTCTCTGAAATTCTCTCTCAGGTAATCTAATTTGTAAAGTAGCACAGCTGATGAGGACTAAATTGCACTTTTATCATTCTACTAGCTTAATACCTGTGCTTCGCTATGAAACTATGTGACCGGGCTTTGTTTTTGGGGAGGAAAATAAGGGGAAAAACTGTGCCTCTGCCTACCAGCATCCATCAGTATTCATCTGGCTAATGTCCTTTCAGTTTGTGAGAGAGTTGAGGGCTGTTTGGAAACTGAAACAGTATTTGCTGTGTGAGCAAGGAGACAGCAAGGAGCCTGGGCGTGGCTTAGCTCAACTGTTCTGTACTAAAGCTGGTTGCTGCTGTGAAACTGAAATTCCTCTCCTCTGCTTGTGTTTTGTATTTGGAACAGATTTATTTTCAGGTGGGGAGGAGAACTCCTTAGCATCAGAGCATGTTAATAATGATATACAAAATACTAATGCTCTGATGGTCATCTCGAGAAATCCTTTCTTAGTGAGCACCTAGAAGCCAAGAGGAACATATGTGCCATAAGTTAAATCACCAGACACTTATTGACTCTTTTCCTCTTTAAACCTTTCTTCAATATATTTGATTTTCTTTTTTCTTTTTGCATGACATAACCCCAATACAAAAGTTGTGATTTTAAGCTAAGGAAAGCTCAGTCTTGAGCTCTTCCAAAATAGATTGATTTTTCCATCAGGCAATCTAGGGCAGGGGTCTCCAACTGTGGCAACTTTAAGCCTGACTGACTTCAACTCCCAGAATTCCTGAGCTAACATGACTGGAGGAGAAATTCTGGGAGTTCAAGTGCACAAGTCTTAAAGCTGTCATGCTTGAAGACCCCTGCTGTAAACTCTTAGCAGCTACATAGATTCTCTCCATATCCCTTTCCAGTGGTGAGAAGAGGGACAAAACAATGGCAGAGTTAAAGTCTCCTTGAATTTTCTCAAGGTCTTAGATGACTCCAATTTTCTGCATTATATCAGGCAGTAGAAAGACAATTGTCCAACTGGAGATATGCTTACTACTTTGGGGGGAAAGTTTTTCAAAAGTAGATATTCCTCATTGTAACAACTTTGCAGAAACATTTTTTTTACTGCTTGCTTCCAGATTAGATTCTGAAGGTTCTCCAGACAAGGCCACCCTTTAGGTATTCAAAGGTCCTAAACCAGTCACTTCTGTAACACAAGCCCAGAAGAGGAAAGGTCAGAGCAAGGCAAAGAGCCTGTGACATTGCTAGACCAAAGGCAGCTCAGTGCTTTGGGGAAGAGGTTGCAATTCAGTGGCAGAGAATACCTATACTTTCTAGAGCAGTGGTGGCGAAAATATATATTGCATTTTGGATGACAAGCCAGCATTTTTCAATACCCAATAATTATTCTCAAAAGCGTGCCTTGTTGTTGCAAATCTGTCCCAAAGGTGCTTTTTCAAGAGGCAACTGAACTTTCTGGTTTTCCTTTGAAGACATTTCGTTTCTCAGCTTCTTCAGCTCTGGCTGGATGGTGGGGAATGGAAAAGCACCTTTGAGACAACGATGACCTGGATGGCTGAGAATCTCCATAGACATTGTTCTTGCACAATTTTCAGGGTCTCTGGAGGCTGCATGAAAATGAACATGTTCTGGAAGTCGCACAAGAATGGGGCAAGTTTTTTTCTGGTTTTTGGAGGCTACAGAGGCCATGGGAGAACATTCTCCCAAGACCTTGTCCAAGCCAGAGCAGCCCCAAATAGGCTGCAGGAGCCTGTCAACAGAGAGAACATTATGTGAAGATAAGCAGTGTGTGGCAGATCCTGGGGAGTGCCAGCCTGCAGGGGCAATCACGCCATTCCCCAAGACTCGCATGTCTTGGGGAATGGTGTGAGGCAGCCATTTTTGAAGAGCAGTGGTGGTGCTACAGCCGAGGTTGAGTTCTGGGCCTCTACTACAGGCCCAGCTTCGGTGCCGCTGCTGAATGCTGTTCTTCAGGGTGGCTTAGATGGGATGTGTGTATGTAGAGAATTGTTTCTCTTTTGTTCAGGTTGTGTGCATGTGTCATGGTAGCAGAGTCAAATTAGGGCACTTCTGAATTTTTGGCATGTCAAGCCAAAAGGTTTGCCACCACAGTTATAGAGCCAGAACTTAAGGTAGCTTGCACAGCAATTCGTCCTCCAATTTAGCCAGTGACTCAGCTCAGTGAGTTTCAATGGCTGAGAGTTGTTTCGAATGGCGTCTCTTCCATCCTAGGCCTGAGCTACTACAGCATACTGTACTGCCTCTCTGTTGGGCTTCAAGAGGTGGTTTTCTAGAGCTGAAAGGATAAGAAAATGGTGCTGAGGTAACCTTGGCCCAAGATCCTGCAAAAGGGAAAAGGCTCAGCAAAGTGAGTTCCTTTCTATAAGTTCACACTTACAGCCAACATTTCTTACAAGAGAAGCCAAACAGCTAAAAAAATCTCTCTCATGTAAAATAGATCTCTGACCAACTTTATTAAACTAATCCCTGGAAATCTCCAGAAGGTAAATACCAGCTCTGTTTCTTCCATTGCTTCTTATGCATAAAGGGATTTAAATTAATTAAATTGAATCTAACTTTTTCATAACAAATAGTGCTCAGAAAGGCTGGCATTAAGATACACTAAAATAGTAAATTATAATTAAAGCCCAGGAGTTAATCCAGTCTTCTAATATTACTTTATTGAATTTTTATGCTGTCAAATCCATTTAGATTTCAGCATTAGCTGAAAAAGCCAAAACTCTATTCGAATAAAAACATTTTCCACCAAGTTTTGGAGCTCCTTATTATTTCTGTGGTGCTAGATTGCTTTATTATGTCTGTTGTAAGCCACCTTGGATATCATTTCAACAGAAAAGCAGGTGCTTTAAAAAAATCAAACTGGTTGCATCCCATAGTATTCTTAACCTGGTTTCTGAATTACTCCATCTGTGTTTACCCAATCCAATGAATCATAAATTCAGTGGGTTGATTGGTACGTACAGCATGTCTCCAAAAATGCAAATCAAAGTTATCACCAAAGTAGCTTATTGTGTTACTGCAAATCACTTTTCTAAATCTTTATCCACTTGCTTAAACATGTTGTATGTAAAGTAAGACAGAAGGTATTTGTTGTTCTTTCTGGAACATACATATTTGTAAGATGACTGCAAAAAATAAGCCAAGAAACACAAAAGTCTTATAGTGTAGCAGTTTTGACAACCTGGCCCCACACTGATAATTGTGGCCTAAAAACCTAAATACACAAAATAATGATGGAATTGTAATTCTACCTCTTTCTGGCAGGCACCAGATAATAGAAAACTGGTGTGAAGTGTGAGTTCAAGGCAGATAAGTGACAGCTGCTCCTTTTCCCTCTCTAATCTCACTCTTTTATCTGTAGCATGCACACAAGACAAACCACTCCCAAAGGATAGCTGAACAGACTAGGGAGACACAGAGAATTCTCCAGTTCAAACCTGCTAAATATTATTAAAGAGAAGGGGAGTTAAGTGCTAAAGCACGTTTTACACTCGTCCAAATCTACTAACTTAAAAAAAAGTTGTTTAGAAACCTGCTGTCCAATACCTTCTGAAGGTACTCAGAAAAAATCTTCCTGTTTCACCTTCTGGGCAAGTTTCTTCAATGGAAGGTACATACATTATTATTTATATTATTATTATCCCTCACAAGTCACGCTAACCAATTGTTGACACTTCCAAAGGGGGTAGATACCCCACCCCCAGGCCACGTACGGAGCACTCTCTGGTGTTAAAAAGTGGGCGCTTCACTCATACCAGGCGAAGGCAGCACTGTGGGTCACCTGATCTCTAACCCTAACACACCGCCGCTGTGACCCCTTTCTGCCAATTCAGGCGCGCATTCCCACACACGCGCGGCCCCGTCATTCACCCACTTTGGGAGGTGCGAGGTTGCCGCGGGGTCCGCCGCCGCGGCTCTCCTCTCCGCCGGCAGACAAGTCGCTCTTCGCTACATGCCGGGCTACCTCGAGGCGCAGCCGTTTGGGATCCACCGCCGGCGTTTCCAGCTGACTGTACTGGCGGTGCAGCGGCTCGCTTCCACCAGCAGCCGCCAGGAGCGCAAAGCGATTGGGGTGCCCCACCAGCAGCCCCGATTCCCGCAAGAGGCGGCGCAGGAGACTGAGGCCGCTTCTCTGGTGCCCTCGGCCGGGAAGCGGACTCTCCGCTGCCCAGCTGAGCTGTGCCTGGCCCGGCAGGAACCCCGGCGCAGCGCCGCCGGCCCCAATTGCCCCCGATCGGAGGCTGCCGCCCGTGTCAGCTGCTTGGTTCAAAGCAGCGCGCCCGCCGATCGCCTGGAAAGCTCCCCTGGGCAAAAACGGAGCCAGGGCGCAAGGCTGGCCTAGCCAACGCATGGCAGCCGGAGGTGCTGACCCGGTGCAGCCCTCCCTGCGCGGCGCTTCTGGAGCGAGGAAGGCGGCACCTCGGCCCCGGGAGAGAGAAAGGAAACAGCCACCCACGGCCCTCCCTCCTTAAAGGGCCAGCGGCTTCTGCGTTTTGCTCTCCCAGCCTATCCTCCTTCGGTATTTATTACGAACTCTATTAAGCAAATCCTGGCTAATCATAATAAGTGGACAAGCGTGTTCCTTTTCCTCCCCTGAAAGGATGTCAATCCTGTCCCAGTTCATGAGACAGCCTTGTGCATTTGGGGACCCTGGGGAATTCCAGGGTCAACTCAACCCTGGTAGGAATTGACAAGTTTACTGCTAATTACACCTCGCTATCTATTCATCTGTCTTATGAACACACAAACCATAAATATTCCCAAGAAGTTAATCACTAGTTGAACAAGGAATAGTGTTTCATTTCTTACAAGATATCTGACATCTGATAATGCTGACCACAACTGACCATTGGAAAGGGTTGACAGATTTCTGTTTGTTTCTAGGCCCGCCCTTTCTTTCTTTCTTCTTCCTTCCTTCCTTCCTTCCTTCCTTCCTTCCTTCCTTCCTTCCTTCCTTCCTTCCTTCCTTCCTACCTGACCATCACTCCATCCTGTAGCTATCCTTTCAATTTCTGGTCACCTTTGAATTGTTTGGTGGCAAAACAAGAAATTAAAATAGTAACTATTTGAATGCCAGCAGCCAAAGAAAGTTTCCTGGCCAGATGAAGATAATACAACCATGAAGCTTTCCTTCTAGCCCTATATATTAAAAACATAAATAATTCACTGTAGATTGGATTGTATTCCTATGGGCAGTCCCAATACTAGGGCAATCTGGGGTGGAGGGTAGACTCCTCCTGGACTCCAGACTATGGGATGACACCCAGTTGTGGGATTCAATTTTTTTTACTACCCGTTCTGTAGGCATGGCTTGGTGGGTGTGATAGGGGAAGGTTACTGCAAAATCCCCATTCCCTCCCTACCCCACTAACCTGCTTTCCAGCTCTGTTCTCCTGTGCAGGTTAACAAAAGAAGACCCAGCCGATCAGCTGGGACTCAGGAGGCAGAGGATAGATGGGGGCGGGGCCAGTCAGAGGTGGTATTTGCCGGTTCTCCGAACTACTCAAAATTTCCACTACTGGTTTTCCAGAACAGATCAGAACCTGCTGAATACCACCTCTGTTCTAGGCACTATACAGATAATACACAGAATTAAACACATAGATAAGTGTATATCTATCTGTATATATCTGTGTCTGTATGCATATAAAGAGAAAGAAAGGGTCACCCAGGGACACTGCATCCAGCATAAATACTGGTTGGTTGCCAAGTGCCTGAATTTTTATCATGTGACTCCATAGACACCAGGACAGTTGTAAGTGCAAGGATGGATCATAAGACACTTTTTCCCAGTAGTATTGTTACTATGAATGGTTGCCAAATGAATATTTGTAAGTTGACTACCTGTATCGTGTTTTGGAGCAAGGAGAGGGTGAGGACCTCAATAAAGTTTCTGCTTTTCATCATAAGGCTGACCCTAAGTGTTGGAGCTTCAAGGAGCTCCACTGCCTTGCTTAACAACAGCAGTTCCAGTTGTCCTGAGTTGAGAACTACCTGTATGGTTAAGGTCTACGGAGATTCTCAGTCATCTCTAGGTCATGGTTGTCCCAAAGATGCTTTTTCAAGACGCAATTGGACTTTGATTTTCTTTGAAGATGCTTCGATTCTCATCCAAGAAGCTTCTGCAGCTGAGCCAAAGAAGCTTTTTGGATGAGAAGTGAAACATCTTCAAAGAAAAACAAAGTCCAGTTGCCTCTTGAAAAAGCACCTTTGGGAGTACATGTATGCTTATTCAAAGGCTTCTTAAAACCCATGGAAATCTTTCTATATCTATATGGTGGGATCATGAACTTCTTCCTATAATTCTACTCAAGTTATGCATAAATATATATATGCTACACTATCATTGAATCTCTGATTACTTACTCTTTCTTAGATATGTCTTGTATACCAGGCATCTTTACTTTTAAAAAATGGGTTAATCTACAAGCCTTCCCTACTGCATCAGATTATAATAGAGTTACAGAGATCAGAACAGTCATTTGTCCAGCCAATATGGCGAAACATATGATATCTGTATGCATTTGGTACATTAAGAGTATAAATGCATCCCAGAACAGAGATTTCCTGAAGAGGGGCTTCAAGGAAGCTTTATATTCATTAAGTGGGAAGTTGAGAGCCCTGAATGAAGGCTTTGTGCTTTGGGTATAATTCTAGCTTTCAAAATCCAGATTCTTTATAAAGAACATGGGAGAGTTCCAAATATGGCTTCACTTGCTCGCATCCTCTACATTTTATTTGTTAAAAGACTTCTCATTAATACAGATTCCCCCAACCTAATGTGCCTCATTAATAAACATGATTTCACAGTAATCATGCCCTAATTTCCAAATTTCGAGCATTATGTAATAGATGAAAAAGCTACGGTTGTGACATTGTTTTTTCATTTACTTGTGGTTGATGGAGTTTTGCCTGGCTGTAGGATATCTAAACTCACTGCATTGGAACAAGTGAGCATGTTGCGTGATAACAAACATGCTGAGTGCATAGATTCTTTTGGCTTTAAATATTGCTGGTAAATGTGTATAAAACAAAGACATTGCTGTGTATGCAGTTGCAGAGGCTTAATATTGTAGATAAATGCTGCAAAAGTTTATCCCAGCCACAAATGGAGCCATTTATAAAATGCATTATTTGTTTACATTAATAAGTTACATCTACAGCTGAGATATATCTGAGTCAGAGGTGGTATTCAGCAGGTTCTGACCAGTTCTGGAGAACCGGTAGCGGAAATTTTGAGTAGTTTGGAGAACTGACAAATACCACTTCTGACTGGCCCCGCCCCCATCTATTCTCTGCCTCCTGAGTCCCAGCTGATCAGCTGGGTCTTCTTTTGTTGCCCTGCACAGGAGAACGGAGCTGGAAAGCAGGTTAGTGTGCTGGGGAGGGAATGGGGATTTTGCAGTAACTTTCCCCCAGGAGTGGGGAGGGAATGGAGATTTTACAGTATCCTTCCCCTGCCATGCCACCAAGTCATGCCCACCAAGCCATGCCACGCCACACCATGCCCACAGAACCGGTAGTAAACATTTTTGAATCCCACCACTGATCTGAGTTGTCAGTCATTAATATCCCCTTATGGCATTTAAAATCCATTGGGTAAAATGTTAGAATTGGGGTAGAGCTATAACACATTTACAGTAGACTCACATATTATGCTAACCTAAGCCATAGGGTTATGTTTCATTTTGAAACAATGTGCAGTGTGGAACCGGTTACTGTAGTCCTTAAAATGATTTATGAGTTACTAGGAGATATAACCTTGCCAAAAAAGGATGAAACAAAGTAGGGCCAAGTACAATATGGGGAGAAAAAACCCCAAGACTTTAAAAATTAAATTTGTCCTAAGGCTGATGCAACTGTTTTTGGAAAATAGTTGCTAATTATATAAATACCTTACCTCTCACAGGCAAAATACAGGTAGTCTTCAACTTACAACCAGTTGCATAATAGACCCCCAAAAGGCTATTTGTGACCTGGATTTTAATTCCCAGTGACTGGGACTCCCTACGATTACATGACAGCATTTGGGATGCTTGGGAACTGTCCTGCATTTATTGTTGTTTGTAGCAATCCACAGTCACGTGACCAGAGTTTTGCTGGACTTCAAGCATTTACTTCTGCTTTCTGGCAAAACCTGCCCTATAGCATACAATGAATTTTTTTAACAATATCAATATTTGCTTAATGACCATAGGCATTTGTTTAATTGTCCCAGAAATTTTTAGGGAAATTTGCCTTTTCCTTCATAATGATTAGTGCAAAAAAAAAAAGGTTGTAAAAATTGGGCACAGTTATGTGAATGCTTTATGACCCTCACGACTTACCACCAAAATTGTGGACTCAACTAGGGTTTTTAGAAACTACCTGTAAAAAGCTTTAAAGGAGTCCTTTTAAAATAATTGTAGGAATCTTCTCAAAGTTGTCAGTAAGGTAAAGGTAAAAGTTCCCCTCGCTCATACATGCTAGTTGTTTCCAGCTCTAGGGGGTGGTGCTCATCTCCATTACAAAGCCAAAGAGCCAGCGCTGTCCGAAGACGTCTCCATGGTCATGTGGCCAGCATGACTAAATGCTGAAGGCGCACGGAACGCTGTTACCTTCCCACTAAAGTGGTCCCTATTTTTCTACTTGCGTTTTTACATGCTTTCAAACTGCTAGGTTGGCAGAAGCTGGTTCAAGTAACGGGAGCTCACTCCATTACGTGGCGCTAGGGATTCGAACCACCGAACTGCTGACCTTTCTGATCGACAACCTCAGCATCTTAGCCACTGAGCCACCGCATCAGTTGTCAGTATTTTGTGCTAATTTTGAGCTGTCTCTGTGTGTGCCTTAAGCCTTGGTTTTCAAATTGCTTTCTGAGCAGGCATATATAATCAAGGTTCCTAATGAATTCGTTTTCTGACAACAACCCACAAAACCAACGTTTTATGTCACAACAATATTTTAAATAGCATTTCACAGAAGCTTGGTCTCACGCCTCCTCAACAACTGAAATACTTGCAGAACAAGATGCTCAGGTTACTTTTACCAGATACCAAAAAGAAAACTGCACCTCATTAAGCTACAGAGAACAATATTTTACTCTTCAATGAGGTGGTTAAAACCATATTTAATTTATGTTTAGTTTTTGATGTGGCTGCCTTGTGTCCAGAGACTCTCTCAGACTTGTAAAGCATTTAATGGGCATAGTGCAACCATTCCCAGAGGGAAACATGGAATTTAAAGTTTATATTTAGTGTTAAATGTTGTAGCTGACTGGTGAATATTCATTAAGGCAATCTTCCCCTGGTTTCTGGAGGTGAAATCATAATAGCCCCAGTTATTTCCATATGTTTGAAAATTGGAGAGTTAAACACATAATTTATTTATTTTATTTATTTATTGATCTGTGGGGCATGCCCCAATCAGTTGTAGGGAAAGCTCTGTGCAGCAATTGCCATGAGACTTTTGCTGGCTCTATTATCCAGGCTCAACTTCAGTATTGATAGGAAACAATGAGTTCACAGAGGTTTCTCTTAGCTTTTGTTGAAATGTGAGCAGTATGCATGGTCACTTATCATCATCATCATCATCATCATCATCATCATCATCTCTTTTATTCATTAAACATGAAACTCAGTCAACTGAACATTTAAAAATGTATCACAAATACCAGTGACTGGTGCTAATGGTTGATATGGGTTGCTGCCAGCATCCTAGGTATCAAACAGGTATCTTCTTAAAATATACAATGTTCTGAGTAGCACATTTCCGCTGGTATTATTGCAGGAAGCTGCAATTTCTTGTTGTGTTTTGTAAAATTCTTGGACATGGTACCAAGTGACAATGGGTATCACTGCTACATGTTTCATCTAAAGCTGGTATTCAGCAGGTTCTGACCAGTTCTGGAGAACCAGTAGCGGAAATTTTGAGTAGTTCGGAGAACTGGCAAATACCACCTCTGACTGGCCCCACCCCCATTTATTCTCTGCCTCCCGAGTCCCAGCTGATTGGCTGGGTCTTCTTTTGTTGCCCTGCACAGGAGAACGGAGCTGGTAAGTAGGTTAGTGGGGTGGGGAAGGAATGGGGATATTTCTGGCTGGCCATTTTCCTTAGCAATATTTAGTGCCTTTCAGCTGTCTGGGTGGCACAGCTTAAGGTTTTTTACAGGTGCACGCAGCAAAACATAGTCACCGAACCAGTAGTAACACTGCTTGAATCCTACCCCTTGGGCAGTTTCCATTGCATTTGTAACTCGAGGTCTATCTGTATTCTGTAACTCTTATTACAGCCCCCAATTCTTTGCGAGCCAGAACTTTCTTCTCTGCTAGAGCTGTGGAACCGGCCAAGGGACTACATGGCCTGCAGCACAGCAGGCTTTGAAAAGTTCAGGATGGAAAAGCCCTCTTATACATTTAAAAAATAAATAAACCATAAAATTTACCTGGTCTCAGTTTCTTTCAGAATAATGAGAACCATTACTGTCTAATGATTATTTTCATATTTGTAGCACCATGAATAAATTAAGATGTCATTTTTCATTATTGTTTTTTTTAAGATGATGCATATTTTCCTTTTCATTGCTGTGCCAATTAGCACCCTAAACTACACTCTGTCAAGAGTGTTCTGGTAATTCTACTAGTCATATGCTGGTAAAAATTACCAGTTTCGTTCCTGATGTTTTCTCAGAAATATGTTGCATTCAATACAGTTGCTCCAAGGAACAAATCCAGGACTACACTTGTGTGTGTGTGTGAGTGTGTGCATCAGTGAGAAACTGATTGAAGAAGGAAAGTTAGGAAGAAATGAATTACATTAAAGAAATCAAAGCAGAAGACAGGTGGTTGCAGGAAAAGTATAAAACTCAATAGGCAGTGTATCTTATTATATTTTCAGCTGGCATTTCAGCAAAGAAAACTGGATGAAAAATTGATGGGAGCTTCTGGTCGCCTTCAAAGCCTTCAGGCTAGCAATGCAAATAACTGAGAAATTGCCTGAAGATGAAACAAAAACTTGTTTCAAGGTGCATCTGAGATGATCCCACAGTGCAATTTTAAAAAGAATAGAACGGTTGCAACGAAACCACAATTCCTAGGTTTTATTGATTTGATTTGATTTGTCAATCGCTTATAAGACGATAGGTATATAAGAATAAACATGAGTATGAATACAGGAAATGGGTACGAATAAATGGGGACAATAGGACAGGGACGGTAGGCACGATTGTGCGCTCATGCACGCCCCTTACAGACCTCTTAGGAATGGGGTGAGGTCAATAGTGGATAGTTTGAGGTTAAAGGAGTGGGGGTTAGAGGATGTAACAACAGAGTCAGGTAGTGCATTCCAGGCATTGACCACTCTGTTGCTGGAGCAAGGCTACCTGAAGGGGGTGGGTCAAAAGAGTCAAGAGGCGATATATGATCATGTGATAGAAGTCCCCATCTCATTTTACATGTGTGGTGGATAAGACATGCCTAAGAAAAGGGTGGGGCTTTTTGATTCCTTCTGTGAGGTAAAACAAGAAGTTGCAATTCCAGCATATGTAGAAGAATCCAAAATGGGGAACACCATAATGGGTCTTCCTTGCATTACAACCACAATTGAGACCAGAATTTGCCAAGCACCCCAATTTTTATCACATGGCCGTGTGAATGCAGTGATAGTTGTAAGGGCAAGGACTGATTGTAACTCACTATTTTTTTTCAGTGCCATTGTACTGGATGGTGGCTAAACAAATGAAGAAGTGAGGAAAATTCTCAGGGCAACTCACACCCCAGTCAGCACTTCTTCATTCTCCTACCATCGGGTAGGAGATATAGAAGCATAGCCAGCTGCACCAACAGGCTGAAGAACAGTTTCTACCCGTGGGCTGTCAGACTTCTGAACGGAAAATAACTTCATGTCAACCTAGTATGATAGACTTGCGGGGCGGGTGCGTTGTGCAACAAGGTCACATAGTGTAATAAGATTGGGTCCGGGTTAGGGACTTGTCCTCACTGTGAGTTGTGTTGGGGGTGGGGGTGCACAAAGGGAGGCTCAGCCAATCTCATTGTACACATGTTGTACTCTGACAATAAAAATAATAATGATTGTAAGTCAGGAACTACCTGTATTAAAAATGCAGTTATTGTTGAACAGTAGGTATCATTCTAGTCCTCGCTCATCTAACAAGACAAATACAGATTGGGATATGCTTTTAATTGATTTTAGTTTAGAAATGTGAAAGCAGGGCAAGGGAACAAATCAAAACAAGGCCTTCCCATGAAGAGACACAAAACGATTCTTGGATGGAACTGTTTATTTTGTACATTTTCTTAATTGGGGAGAAGAACACCAACATCTGTCCTTCCCCAATTCTCATCTCTCATTTTCAGAAATCTAATATCTGAAGCAAGATATTAACAAAATAACATACATCATGGAGATTTGTTCATCTTAATGTCTTTTATTCCTAGCATTCTTTTTAGTTAAAATTCTTTGTATATGCTGTTTTTTATATATATAGTAAACAATTGCTTCCATTCTACTAGTCTCGCTAGAAAAATACAGTTACCTTCAATTTCTGATTTGGTTTGTGCTGGTTGATGACCATAATAAAGATTAATGTTGACAATCAAAGTAGCTAAATCCTTCCTTGTCTTTCAGAGATTTAGAAATATATCATCTTTGGGTTCTCGTTGCTTATCTTCTTTTTATAATAGGAGGCAGAAAGCTAATCAGGCTGGAAGAATTCTGGTGAGTCACACACAACACGTACCTGGCCTAAAGATGCAAAACTGGGACTATCTAATTGCTTTTCATTATTGCTGTTACCTGGCCCCATACATTTGCAGAAATGCAAATTAATATTCATACTGCCTCCGTATAATTGGCACTAGGGTTGACAGACTTAATTCACACATGCATATCTCTCTCCAATTCTTTCTTAGAGCATAGAATATGCAAAAAAATAAAATAAAATAAAATAATTGACTGGTCTTTGGAATTGTGGGGCTAGGAGGAAGTAAATGGTAATCTTCACAGCTTGGTGCCTTGCAGAAGTTGAGAGAAAGGGTGCGGTTCCAATCGCAGCCAACAGGTGGCAGGGCAGCCTCTGATTTAGGCAAGCAATTGACAGCTGGAAAAATTAGCAGTACAGTACTGGTTGCTTAGTTTTGAACAAAAACCCTGTTCAATTCTGCAAATTGTGCAAACAGATTAGAGGATTTAAAATAATTCGTGTTACAAATATATGCCAGAAGACGTTCAGTTAGTCAAAGGCAATTTTAGTTCTAAAAATCAAGGGCCACAGTGGAAAAATGAGTCTAGAATTAAATATAGACTAAACTAATGATAACACAACGATCAGCCTTAAAACTTACAAAGAAGGTATTGAAGTAGTTGATGTCTTCAGCCTTTTAGGATCAACCATTAGTAATAAAGGAACAAGCAGTGAGGAAATATGCCGTAGACTAGCATTGGAAAAGATATTCAAGGTGCCTACCTTGCAAGATAAGATTTGGGCAAGCCATGGTATCAGCTGTGATGCTTTATGGTAGTGAGTGTTGGACTTTGAAGAAGCAAAATTGGAAGAGTATTGAGACATTTGAAGTTTGGTGCTGGGAAAGACTATGGACTATCAAGAAAACAAACTGAGTCGAACAAATGAACCCACAGTTCTCATTCAACGCACAAATGGCTGGGCTCAAATTATCCTACTTTGGACACGTTGTGCGAAGACCCAAATCTGTGGAAAGGACTCTAATGCTGGGAAAAGTGAAAGGAAAGAGAACAAGAGGATGTCTGACAGCAACCTGGATAGACTCCGCAGCAATGAGTGACCATTGGGAGGCTTGAAAGAACAGGTTAGGGATACATCATCAATCAATGGCAATCAACAATTCCTGTTCCACTCAGGAGGACTCCCTTAAAGGCTTTTCAATCAATCAGACTAGAGCTGGAAGGGACCTTGGAAGTCTTCTATTCCAACCTCTTGGTCAAGTAGGAGACCCTATACCATTTCAGTGACTGTCCAGTCTTTTCTTAACAACCTCCAGTGATGAAGCACCTGCAACTTCTGATGGCAAGCTCATCCACTGGTTAATTGTCCTCACTGTTAGGAAGTTTCTCCTTAATTCCAGGTTGCATCTCTCCTTGATTAGTTTCCATATGTTGTTTCTTGTCCTGCCTATAGGTGCTTTGTTAAATAAGTTGACCCCCTCCTCTTTGAGACAACCTCTCAAATACTGGAATACTGCTATCACATCACCTCTAGTCCTTCTTTTTTCTAGACTAGCCAAACCCAAATCTTGCAACTGTTCTTCATATATTTTAGTCTCCAGCCCTTTAATCATCTTTTGTTCTTCTTTGCACTTTTTCCAAAATCTCAACATCTTTTTTGAAATGTGGTGATTAAAACTGGATGCAGTATTCCAGATGTGGCCTTACCATGGCTTTATAAAGCGGTACTAATACTTCACGTGATTTTGATGCTATGCCTCTGCTTATACAACCAAGGATTAGATTAGCTTTTTTGGCTGTTGCCACACACTGCTGGCTCATATTTAAATGACTGTCCACTAGGACTCTGAGCTCCCCCTCACAGTTACTGTTTTTGACCCAGGTTTCACCTAATTTTGTGCCAAGCCATATATATATAGATTTTGGGGAGCATATGATTAGATTCCAATATTCATTTAGAGGCAGTAGTGCGGGGAAATAGTTTACAGTAGATATTTAGTCCCATTCTTGTAGAAGTTTAGAATCAAGGGTAGCATGTCAAACATATTCTGTGATTGCCTCAAATTAAAAAAAAAGTTTCCCAAAGATTTTTTTTAGAGAAATACCTCTTCAAATGTTCATGTTTGCAAATTTGGATGTTCCGTTTTTGTCCAGGTAAGAATAAATACCCATAGACTGGTTCCAGGATGCTTGAAACAAGCAGGGGAAGCAGGGAAACTACAGTGTGATGCAGAACTCTATAAATTAGCAATGAATGACTAGCAGCCAAATGCTATTTTTAAAGGGCAATAATACTACACTTTCTGAAAGATTTCCATTCTTATTCCCATCTTTAATCTAAGTTTCCCAAGTATGTCAGAAAGTAGTGACCTCACCATGAGTTGGCCTCATGTAATGTTCTGGATATTTGGGAGATAAGTGCAGCCCTTAACCAGAGGTGGTATTCAGCAGGTTCTGACCAGTTCTGGAGAACCAGTAGCAGATATTTTAAGTAGTTCAGAGAACCAGCAAATACCACCTCTGACTGGCCCCACCCACATCTATTCTCTGCCTCCCAAGTCCCAGCTGATCAGTTGGGTCTTCTTTTGTTGCCCTGCACAGGAGAACGGAGCTGGAAAGCAGGTTAGTGGGGTGGGGAGGGAATGGGGATTTTGCAGTAACTTTTCCCCAGGAGTGGGAAGGGAATGGTATCTTACAGTATCCTTCCCCTGCCACACCCACCAAGCCACACCACGCCCACAGAACTGGTAGTAAAAAAATTTGAATCCCACCACTGCCCTTAATTCATCAGAAATTAGTCTTGTTAATACCGTTATCAACTGGGAATAAGAAACAGTAAAACTACTGGTGGCTCAGGCTGTTAAATGCCTGCTCTTAAGATCCAGCTTTCTACAATTACTGTAGGCTCGAATCCCACCAGGCTCAAGGTTGACTCAGCCTTCCATCCTCTCAGGGTAGGTAAATTGAGGACCCAAGATTGTTGGGGGCAATTAGCTGACCTTGTAAAAATGCCGCTTAGTAATAAGCAGGCATATACGATGGAATGAAGGCTATTGCTGAGCACATTGGGTTGAGCTCCAAAAAATTGTAAGCCGCCCTGAGTCTCCGGAGAAGGGCGGCATATAAATGTAATTAAAAAAAAAATCTGAACATTTTTCAAGTATGCTGAGAAATAAAACATTCAGAAATTCGGAAGAAATATTTTGGTATGGTATTGTTTAAATCTGATGTGATTGTTCAAGCTTCAGACCCCCATTTTGGATCTTTATGTAACTTACATACCTGAGTAATGGTTTATCTTTGCAATAGTCCCAAGATAGGAGCTTTAGGAAGAAAAAAACACTAACTTATTTTGATTCTCCTCATCTTTCCAGTTCAGTGCTGAGCCTATAGGCACATAATGAGTAAAGGCAGCCTTCATTATTCACAGGCACAGCTTCTTATTTACAGCTGTATATGTCCCTCACCTTGGGAACTCTGAGTCAAAGCTCTAGAAGAACAGAATGTGTAAAAATTAGTGTCCCAAGGTGGGAAGATGGCTAGAAGGGCCCATGAGGGTAGATTTTCTTTTTCTTTTCAAAAAGCCACACTTTAAAGTTTAAATATAAAAAATACCTGCATTTTTATTTGCTGCTTGCTTTAATACACAATACAATGGGATATTGGAAGAAGAGATTATTTGTTCTATAGTAAGAGAAAAGTTACCAAGATTGTTTATACTTGTGATTTTTCATATATTTATTTTCTTGATTCTCCTTTTCTTTTTCTATTTTTCCTTTTCTGCACTTTTTGTTTAAGTTCTTTTTTTAGTTTGTATTAGTTTTCATGTTTCATGTAATTTTTAATAAAACCATTATTAAAACAAAAATCTCAAATTCTTGTGAGTTTTTGTGATCAGAGAGAATAACTGATTGTTAAAAAATTAAACACACCTATATTATTTTTTAAGGGACGTGGTGGCTTAGTTGCTAAGATGCTGAGTTTGTCGATCAGAAAGGTTGGCAGTCAGTGGTTCGAATCCCTAGCACTGTGTAACGGAGTGAGGTCCTGTTACTTGTCCCAGCTTCTGCCAACCTAGCAGTTCGAAAGCATTTTAAAATGGCAAGTAGAAAAATAGGGACCACGTTGGTGAGAAGGTAACAGTGTTCATGTGCCTTTAATGTTTAGTCATGCCGGCCACAGTGCTGTCTCTTTAACTTTGTAATGGAGACAAGCACTGCCCCCTAGAGCTGGAAATCACTAGCATGTATGTGTGAGGGGAACCTTTAGTTTTACTATATTACTTTTTAAGAAATTTTCAGATTCCATTGATACCATCTGGTGACAGGCCATCCCTGCCTCTATGCCCCCAAATACTGTATTGCTAATGTGACAGTCCTTGAAAAGTTTTGCTGAGCAGCTTAAATTAAAAAAAAACTCATCCAAAAAATGAAAGACAGATGAAGCAGAAATACATAATAAATTAGGACGGAAGCATACCCAAGAATCATAAAATAAAATGAAATAACACCAACAATTCAAATGTTAGAGTTAACCTTCAGCTGGGATGGATAATAAAATTGTGATTCACTAACACATAACAAATTCCCTTGAAATGGTAGAGAGGAACAAAACTGAGGAAGAACGCTATAAAAAATTAATAGTGCGCTGTCTCAGTTTTGAAAGAAACATGATGAAAATTTCAAAACCACAAGAGAAGGCTTGTGAAAGTAGGTACATTTCAGGTCCCATTAATTGAACATTGTCATCTTGAGGATGATGAAGTCTGCCTTCTTTATCACAGCTTCTGCTGTCTGGAACACCATTTCCCAGAAGATATGCACAATGCTTGGTCTGTGAAGGTTGTGGAAGTCTTTTAAGACCTAGTTTTGTTTCCAGGCCTGGGACTAGGGAGTTGGTGGACCCTTGTTGAGTCTTTCTCACATGCCAATGAATTTTGTTGTAGACTGGACAGGCATAAGGTTTTTATGTTCAGTTGTGCTTATGTATTGAACATATCTGTCCAGACTCTTTTAGAGTTGGGTTGACCTAACAATTGCAATAAATCAATAAACAATACAAATAGAAGCACTTTCAATGGAAGAAAGGAGGGATCAAAAAAGAAAGAAAGAAGGAAAGAAAGATAAAGGAAGGAAGGAAAAGAAAGAAAAACAGAAGGAAGGAAAGTGTAATGTATGCAGAGTTTGAAATGATTGGTTATAAAAGTACAGAGTTTGAAATGATTGGTTGAAAAAGTGCGGGAAATCCTAGCACTGTGATTGGCTAGCAGCCGTGGCAGCCGGCTATAAATAGCTGCCATGGCTAAGCCAATTCGGGTCCATTCTGAGCTGAAGTCACAATAAAAAGAGTTGAAGCAATTTGAGTCCTGTCTCTTCTACGAGTCTAACACTGGCGACGAAGGTGGGATTCTAAAGAGAAGGAAGAGACGAGATGACTGCGCTGAACACACCCCCAGCCCCGTTCGATCCGAAGAACGAAGACTGGGAATCGTATGCAGACAGATTTCAGATGTTCTTAGAAGGAAATGATCTGGCATCGATATCAGAGCAATGAAGAAGAGCGGTGTTCCTGACATACTGCGGTCCCGCAGTATTCAAGATGGCAAAGGCATTGGCTGCTCCAGCAGACATAAATGTGATGGCATGGGTAGATTTGGAGAGGCTATTGAGGGCACACTACACTCCCCAAGTATCGTGCCTCATTCGCAGACATGAGTTTTACTGCCGCAATCAAGGGGAGGAAGAAAGCATCAGTGACTTCGTGGCAAGTTTAAGAAACATCGGGGGGGGGTTGTGAATTCAGCACACTAGAGGAGGCCATGCGTGATCATTTTGTCCTGGGACTGAAAGATAAGATTCTACAGAGTAAACTACTGATGAAGCCAAAAATTACGCTGAAAGAAGCCATCAATGAAGCGATAGCAGCAGAAGCTACAAAAACCTCAGCAGCAGCAATGAGGAAGATGAACCAAACAACCCCCCATGCTAATGGTGAGAAAACCACCACTACGCATTTTGACGAATTAGAGTCAGAATCAGAGTGTAGCGGAGAAGAAGAAAGTATTAACAGACTCAGAATGAAGCGGAAATGGAATGACCAGGGCTGGAAGAAGCGAGATGTCCGCTGCGCAGGTTGTGGAGGGAACCACCCCCCGCACAGAATGCAGGTTCCTGGAAGCCATTTGTCTCCGTTGCAAAAATCGTTGTGAAATTAGTTTAATTTCTTTTTAATTATTTATTGTTGTTGTTTTTAGTTGTGCGCTGCCCCGAGTCTTCGGAGATGGGGCGGCATACAAGTCCAAAAAATAAATAAATAAATAAATAAATAAATGAGAGGGCATATCGCAAGAGTCTGCAAATCATCCAAAACTCCACCAAACAGAAGGAAGTTTGTCTCCAACAACAAAGACAGAGAAGTAAAACCCAACAACACCAGCGAAAAAATAGGGCAAGGCACAGAAACAAGTGGAAAAAACAAAACTCATCAAATGGTAACCATTGGGCATTCCTCATCATTGAACAATAGGAAGGTGCATGTCAAGGTATTTATCGAAGGAAAACCTTGCCAAATGGAGGTGGACTCAGGTTCATACCTATCTATGGTGTCATGGGACACTATCCAGAGACTATTACCAAACATTCAGAAGAATCACTTCAAGAAGCAAGCGCTAATGCTCAAAGACTACCAAGGAAACAAGATTCCTGTAGTTGGAACAAGGAAATTCAACGTGAAGTTCAAAAACCACACTAAACTTCTACCATTGACCATTGTAGATAAAGATCACCCAAGTCTGCTGGGACTTGAATGGTTCAACTCACTGGGCATCGAAGTGACTGGTATCAACCACGTGAGTGACACAGAATGGGAAGAGTCATTGAAGTCTGAATTCCCAGAAGTCTTCAGCGATGGATTAGGCAAGTACTCGGGGACCCCTATCACTTTCAATGTAGACCCCAAAGTACAACCAATCCAATTAAAACCCAGGCGGGTGCCATTTGCATTAAAAGCAAAAATCGATGAACAATTAGATAAACTAATAGCTCAAGGGGTACTAGAGCCCACAGACCACTCCAGATAGGAAACACCCATAGTTACGCCAGTCAAAGCTGATGGCTCAGTAAGAATCTGTGCGGATTACAAGGGGACATTGAACCATGCGCTACAACAGAGCACATATCTGGTTCCAGTGGTTCACCATTTATTACACTCCCTGGGCGGGGGCACCATTTTCACCAAGTTAGATCTTGCCCAAGCATACCAGCAGTTAACAGTAGACGATACAACTGCAGAGGCGCAGACCATTGTGACCCATCGGGGGGCTTTCAAATGCAAGAGGCTACAATTCGGAGCAAGCGTGGCACCAGGCATATTTCAAAGCCTTATGGAAAGAATACTACAAGGTTTAACTGGGGTGGTACCTTATTTTGATGACGTTTTAATCTCTGCTAAAAATGACACTCAACTACTTGAGAAACTCAAAGAAGTCCTGACCAGATTCAAAAAGGCAGGGTTAAAAGTCAAAAAAGAGAAATGTACACTAAGAACTGACAAAGTGGAATTCTTAGGCTATATGATTGATAAACATGGTATCCACCCCACAGAAGCCAAAGTTCAGGCAATTAAGGAAGCCCCCAGACCAAAATGCAAAACAGACTTACAGGCATTTCTGGGACTTATTAATTTTTACCACATGTTTTTACCACAAAAAGCAACTACTGCAGAACCCCTACATAGACTACTTGATAAAAAAACTGCATGGGTCTGGGGCAAAAGAGAAGAAGCAGCGTTTAACAATATTAAGAGACAAATCACTTCTGATTGTGTATTAATACAGTTTTCTGAAAATCTACCCATGGTGTTAACCTGTGATGCCTCCCCTTTTGGAGTGTGGGGGGGGTTGAGCCACAAGCTTCCAAGTGGCAGGGAAGCTCCCATTGCCTTTTATTCATTCACATTGACTAAAGCAGAGAGAAACTACAGTCAACTGGACAAGGAGGCTTTGGCAATAGTTGCAGCTGTCAAGAAATTCCACGAATACGTCTATGGAAGAAGATTCACCATTGTCACAGATCACAAGCCACTTCTTGGAATTGTGGCCGGCGATAAACCGACACCAATCATCCTGTCACCCAGAATGCTGAGATGGACTGAATTCCTTGCAGCATACTCATATAGACTCATCCATAGACCTGGTAAAGACATTGGGCACGCAGACGCTTTGAGCCATTGCCCACTCCCCTTGCACACTGAGGACCCAGCGCCTGAAACTTACACGTATTTTTTAGAAACTGTTGCCAAACTTCCAGTACATGCTGCTAAAATTGCAAGAGAAACAGCCAAAGACGGGTTGTTGGCTCCTGTTGTGGGTTGGATCAAAAAAGGGTGGCCACTGCAGGACCTACCAGATGTCTGCAAACCTTTTAAGTCCAGACAAACCGAACTATCTGTGTTATGGGGATGTATTTTGTGGGGTGATAGAGTGGTTATTCCTGCAAAGTTGCAGAAAGAGGTATTGGAAATGTTGCATGAGGGACACCTGGGAATTGTCAGAATGAAGGGATTGGCCAGGAGCTATGTATGGTAGCCTGGGATAGACAGGATGATTGAAAACTGGGTTGCATCCTGTAGGAATTGTCAGGAAATGAGGCCTGCACCACCTGTTGCTCCTAAGCAAGATTGGGAATGTCCTAGGGGCCCCTGGTCCAGAATTCATATTGATTTTGCTGGCTCTACAAAAGGGCATACTTTTCTCATTGTAGTAGATGCATATTCCAGATGGTTGGAGGTTCTCCCTATGTCCTCCACCACAGCAGGGGCTGTTATCAAACAGTTAAGGAAACTTTTTGTAACTCATGGGTTACCCGATGTTATTGTTTCTGACAATTGTCCCCAATTTACTGTCACTCTTTTTGAATCATATTTAGCACAACAGGGTATCAGGCATGCCCTTACAGCCCCCGGGCATCCTTCGACTAACGGCCGGGCTGAACGTATGGTTCGTTTTACCAAAGAGAAGCTTCAACAGTTAGGTCCAGGGGACATCACTGAGAAAGTGGAAAAACTGCTGAGTATCCAACACATCACTCCCAACCCATCCAACTCTGCCAAACTCTTGATGGGTAGAAAACTCAGGTCGAGCCTTGACCGCCTTCACCCCACTTACACACCCAACGCACCACTAGACTCCACTAGCAAAACTCGCTGTTTTCATGTTGGGGATCGAGTTTATGCTAAAAACCTTGTGGGTGAACCTTTATGGATTCCTGCAGAAATAATACAGGTTACCGGACCCCAGTCTTACAGGGTTCAGACTGAGGATGGAGCCTTTTGGAGTAGGCACATAGACCAATTGCAGTCCAGAAAGTCTCTAGACCATTCCCCTAGCTCCTCTCCGGATTCCCCATACACAGTCTTAGCTAGGGGGGAAGGGGGAGACATTATAGGTAATGAGCAAGTAAGAATCAACTCCATGTTTAACGAGCTAACATTACAGGAACCATCTCAAGCCCTATCACAACCCCAACAGCTGTTAGCACAAATGGAGGACAGCACATCAGTACCAAACCTAGAGGAAGACATGGGGTTGGAAATGGATTGGGAAGAAAGACCAGGTTGTAGCAACCGACACAGTTCTACTGGCACTGGAAGTCCAAACAAGGAGATGTCAATAGGTACTATTCCTCCCAAACAAATTGAGGTCCCTAGAACACCTGAACCACGCAGGTCCAAACGGAACCGGAAGAGCTCCACCTATTTACAAGAGTATATTAGATAGATGGGGTTTGAGTATAGACCGGACCAAGTGGGGAGGGGTGTAATGTATGCAGAGTTTGAAATGATTGGTTATAAAAGTACAGAGTTTGAAATGATTGGTTGAAAAAGTGTGGGAAATCCTAGCACTGTGATTGGTTAGCAGCCGCAGCAGCCGGCTATAAATAGCTGCCGCGGCTAAGCCAATTCGGGTCCGTTCTGAGCTGAATAAAAAGAGTTGAAGCAATTCGAGTCCTGTCTGTTCTACGAATCTAACAGAAAGAAAGACAGAAAAGAAATACAACATAGTTTCCTTTTGAAACCTCTGCTCTGTGAACTACAATGGCTCTCGGTTGGCTTCCAGATGCAATTCAATAGAATAATAATACAGTTGGAAGGGACCTTGGAGGTCATCTAGTCCAACTGCCTGCTCAAGCAGGAAACCCTATACTATTTCAGACAAATGGCTGCCCAGTCTTTATTTGAAAACCTCCAGTGACTGAAAAACAGTCTAGCTGTCTACAAGGAGTATGTATGCTGGGTGTCAGATTATTTGCACAGTGTCTCTCCCCAGTCGTTTTTATTCTACCATTGGGCCTGACGAGAGAGTCATGCTGTGTATCTTGTGGATTAAAGAGTGTCACTTAGTGGGAGCTGAGAAAGTGGACTTTTTCTGTCCCTGCATGTGCCTTTTGGAATCCCTCTCCCTGATATTAGGATGACCTTATGCCTGGTGGTTTTTTTGGAAACCTTTAAAGACTTGGCTGTGTTCTTGGGCAGGGGATCAGGAAGCTGTGTGGCATCTATGAAGTGTCATAATTTTATTGTAGATGAAGTTAGTTTAGTTGCCATTGTTGGCTTTGATGTTTATTTTGATCTGTGATTTTACGTGTTGTTAGGCATCCAGAGTCCCTATGGCTACATGGGCAGCCATATTTATTTATTTGTTAAATTTCTATATTGCCCACCTCATCTAAATGATTCTGGGCAGCTCATAACAATATAATAAAACCAGAGGTGGTATTCAGCAGGTTCTGACTAATTCTGGAGAACCGGTAGCAGAAATTTTGAGTAGTTCGGAGAACCGGCAAATATCATCTCTGACTGTAGATTTTACAGTCTCCTTCCACTGCCATGCCCACCAAGCCATGCCCACAGAACTGGTAGTAAAAAAATTTGAATCCCACCACTGAATAAAACCACATAAACACATGCACAGATTAAAAACAGAGTAAAGAATAAGCTAAAATGTACAAGTAAGAATAAAAATAAAAGTTTAAAGTTCAGAAGCTAAAAGGTTAGCAGGGCACCAGAAGTGCCTTAAAGCCACCAACCATTCCCAAGCGTGCATCGTGCTCTTAGATCTCCAAGCACATTGACAAAGCCAGGTCTTAACACTCCTCTGGAAAAGCAGAAGATTGTCTCATCTTTAAGGGTAGGATATCCCAATAGGCAGGCTGAACAGCAGAGTAGGCCCTCCTCCTGGATCCTGCCAATCAAAATACCTTGATCAATGGAATGCACAGCATACCTTCCCTGTTGGACTGGGTGGGATGGATAGAAGTAATTGGGACAAGACCAGGGCAGTGGTGGTATTCTACTGGTTTGGCCCGGTTCTGTCATTTCTCTCTGACGCTCTGCTGTTGGGCCCACCCACCCACTCAGGCTCCCATGCTGACCTTTATTTCTGCACAGCAGCTGCTGAAGGGACAGGGAGAGTGCAGGATCGCAGGAGCTCAGTCAGCAAGCCTCTGCGCCTGCGCAAAGTGCATGTTTGACACATGTGCACACACACTTTGTGAAAAGCACACCCACCAAGCCACACCCACCAAACCAGTGGTAAAAATATTTGAAACACACCACTGGACCAGGGTTGTCAAACTCGATTTCATTGAGGGCTGCATCAGGATTGCATTTGACCTTGGGGGGGCATGGAGGTGTGGACAGGTCAACATCACTTGTATTGGGGGTGCCTGTGGCAGCCCGAGTGCTCTGCCAATGAAAATGGGCTCCCGAGCTCTGTTTTTGGCTGCGACAGCTTCCTGCAACCCTCTGCCAGTGAAAAAGGAGCTTGGGAGGACCTCATGTGGCCCTCCCGAGCTCCACTTTTGCCAGCAGAGGCCTCATGAGCCAGTCCTTCACTGTTTCCTGGTCAACAGGAAACAGTTTCCTGGCTGCAGGCCAGATCTAAGCACCCTACGGGTTGGATTTGGCCCACAGGCCTTGAATTTGACAACCCTGGACAAGATGGTTCCTCACATATTCTGGTCTCATGACATGGAGGGCTGTAGATCAGGGATCACCAACCTTTTGGACCTCAGGGACCACCAAATTCATAATTTTAAATCCTGTGCACCAGAGACCCTAGGAAAATCTCAAAAAAAGTCTGCAGGAAAATTCCCCACTCAATTTTCCTCCTAATCGATCATTCTTTATTTGGGATTGCAGGATACCATCTCCAGTTCCGTTCTCGGGGTGGAGGGAGGGAGAGAGACTTTTGGCTTCATGCAAGGAAAGCAGCAGAAGCAGCAGAAGTTTTTCTTTCTCTCCCCCAAACTCCACCAGAAATGAGTCTCTGTGAGACTTGTCACACTGGCACAGCCTCTTGGAGCAGGATGCCTTGCAGGGTCCTAAAGACTCATTTCCGACAGAGTTTGGGGGAGAGAAAGAAAGACTTTAGCTGCTTTCCTTGCGTGTAGCCAAAAGCAGCAGAAGAAAGAAGCAGAAAGAAGCAGCCTGGTGGCCAGGTGAGGTATATGAGGTGAGTGGGGCAAGTTCCCCACCTCCACCCTTTCCCCTCCCCTCACTACCTCATTTTGTTCGCAATGCGAGGACGCAAGCCTTGTGTTCCCACGGGCCATGTGGGCGACGCTGCCTTGTGTTTCCATGGCACCTGGATTAATTGCTTTGGGGGGTGCTTTGGGGTGACATTTCTCTGCAGACCACCAAAATTTTCTCACGTACCACCAGCGGTCCTTGGCCCACTGGTTGGCGACCACTGCTGTAGATGACCAACCCGGGCTGTGACCCCTCCCTGGGGGGGGATGGGTTTCTTAATTATTTTAGCTATTGGAAATTTTAGTTTTTGTATTTTTTGGGCTTGTGAATTAGTTTAATCTCTTTTTAAGTATTTATTGTTGCTGTTTTTAGTTGTGAGCCACCCTGAGTCTTTGGAGATGGGGCGGCATACAAGTTCAAAAAATAAAAAAATAAAATAATATTCCAAATGGCTAGAGGTTATCCCTGTGGCATCCACCACAACTGAAGCTGTCATCAAACAGCTTAAAAGCTTTTTGTAACTCACGGGTTACCTGATGTGCTTGTTTCTGACAATGGCCCTCAATTTACATCCAACCTTTTTGAATCATATCTAGCACAACAGGGTATCAGACATGCCCTGACAGCCCCTGGGCACCCTTCGGCTAACGGCCGGGCTGAACGTATGGTACGATTTACCAAGGAAAAACTTCAGCAATTGGGTCCTGGGGATATCACTGAGAGAGTTGAAAACTTCTCAGTGTTCAGCATATCACTCCCAACCCCTCAACTAATTTGTCCCCAGCTGAATTGTTGATGGGTAAGAAACTCAGGTCTCCCCTTGATCGCCTTCATCCCACTTACGCACCCACCACTAGATTCCACTAGCAAAATTCACATTCACTGTGGGTGATTCTGTTTATGCTAAGAACCTTATGGGTGAACCATTATGGATTCCTGCTGAGATAACCCAAATCACATGTCCCAGGTCTTACAGGATACAAACGGAGGATGGTGTCCTCTGGAGCAGGCACATTGATCAGTTAAGATCCAGATTGCCTCAGGAGCATCTCTTTTGCTCCTCTCTGGTTCCCATACCTACTGCCTCTTCTAGGGGGGAAGGGGAGGATCATGAGTGTAATGAACAAGCAAGAATCAACCCCATGTGTAATGAGCTAACATGACAGGAACCATCCCAAAACCTGTCACAATACCAACAACCATTTTCACAAATGGAAGATTGCACATCATTACCTGATTTAGGTGCTGACATTGGGTTGGAGATGGATTGGGAGGAGAGACCAGGTTGTAGTAACCAAACAGGTTCTACCATTACTACAAGTCCTAGTAAGGAAATGTCAGCAGACACATTTCCTCCCTCACAAGGTGAGAACCTTAAAACATCTGAACCACGTAGGTCTCAACGTACACGTAAGAGCCCCACCTATTTAAAAGAATACATTAGATAGGCTGGGGTTTGAGTATGGACTGAACCTAGTGGGGAGGGGTGTTATGTATGCAGGTTTAAAGTCATTGGTTTAGTTTGAACTGTTCTTGTAAAATGTAAGAAATGATTGGTTTAAAAAGTGCGGGAAAACCCTGCACTCTGATTGGTTGGCAACTGCGGCTGCTGGCTATAAGTAGCAGCTGCAACCCAGCCAAAGTGGGTTCGTTCTGAGCTGTAGTCACTAATAAACAAAGAGCTCGAAGCACTCCGCATCTGTCTCTTCATGCAAACTTAACACAAACTAATGAAATAAATAAAACTGCATAGCTATTTTGTATTTCTTGAAAGAAAGAAATATAAGGAAAATAAACATTTAGATAAATATTTAAAAAACCCAACCATAGGTATAAAAACCTATTTTTAAAGGCAAAAAACCCAAAGGAATAGAGTCTAAATCACTGGGAATAAAATTTATAATGTTTTCCTTTTAAAAAAAGTTCCAAACCAAACCAAACCAAACAAACAAACAAACCAAAACCTTTGGGATTTGAAGAACACTTCCATATACATGATTCAGTGAAATGAATAACATTTTGGCAATTATACAGTTAAATTCAGACCTTTGTAAGACCTTTGCAAGACCTTTGCAAGAAGGTTGAGGCAGCCCTAGGGTATTTCTAGTTTTTAAAGTCCTTAGCCATAATGAAAATAAAATCTGACAATAGATAAAAAGCTGACTGCAGCATAAATGATTTAAGTTAAAAATCTGCTCCAGAATAAAAGAAAGGGAAGAAAATAAACCACTAGTCTGGTAGGGCAATCAGAAAAATGAAGATTTAGTGAAAACAAAAATGTACCTTTTTATAAATATGGGTTTGTCTTTTGAATTTGAAGCCCTTGTTTCATTCTGTTCTTTTTGAATAGGGTTTATGAAGAACTGTTTCAGGAACTGGGCATGGATAGTCTAGTGAAGAGAAGGACCAGGGGAGACTTTGTAGCAGAGTTCCAATATTTGAGGGGCTGCCACAGAGAGGAAGGGGTCAAGCTATTTTCTAAAACACCCGAAGGCCAGACAAGGAACAATGGATGGAAACTGATCAAGGAGAGATTCAACCTAGAAATAAGGAGAAATATTCTGACAGTGAGAACAATCAAGCAAAGGAACAGCTTGCCTTCAGAAGTTGTGGGTGCTCCATCACTGGAGGCTTTTAAGAAGAGACTGGAGAGCCACTTGTCAGAAATGGTATAGAGCAGGGGTGTCAAACTAGCATCATCAAATGACTTATCATGACTTCCCCCCCCCTTTGCTAAACTGGGCATGGGCATGGCACCCAGCCCATGCACCCGGCCCATGCACCCGGCCCATGGGCTGAGAGTTTGATACCCCTGGTATAGGGTCTCCTGCTTAAGCAACTGGTTGGTTTAGATGACATCCAAGCTCCTTTTCAAACATTATTCTGTTTATTCCACAGTGAGTGCAATAAATAAGCTGTGCTGAGCCATTGTACTAGAGCTGCAGAGGCCACCCTTCTGTTAGCATCCATGCCTGTCAGATCTATGATATTCACCTTCCTGCTCCTGAATCACCATTAGGATGAAGGGATGAACTTTTGAGTCTAAAAATTGTCAGTTTGCAGCTGACAAATGTCTTGGGAATCTGCTGGAACTGCAAATGCCAAAGGAGAGTTATTGGCTCCAGTACTGTGGAATATTCAATCACAGGACTGCTGCTACCATCTGTCCCTGGCTCTACCCCCTCCCCATCTGAAAATGTTCTCCAGCATGGCTAGAACAGCAGTATAAGTAATCCTCAGCTTATAACCATTTGTTTAGTGACCAAGTTACAACAGCACTGAAAAAAAGTAATTTATAAATCATTTTTCACATTTACTACCATTTTAGATCACCATGGTCGCATGATCAACATTCAGATGTGTATCCTGTAGCCCAGGATAATGTTACAGGATGCATTGTTCCCCCGCTCTTCTCTTTCTTCTCTCTCTCTCCCTTTCTTCCTCCCTCCCTCCCTCTCCCTCTCTCTGCTCCCCCTCCAGAATACATGCACTGGGATGTTCTACATGTTGCATTTATATAGTGCCTGGCTGTATGTAGTTTTTAGTTATTAATTATGGAGTGGGTGGCTAGCTATGATGTCATTGACTGTTGTTTCCTTGTGCTGGTCTGCCCCACTTCTTGGCTCCTAAGTACCTGATAAGCTGATGGTGAATCAGCACTGACTGAATAATTAACAAGAAGCCATTTCCCAGGATTCAATCATTTCAATCAGAAAAAATGATTGAAGCCTGGGAAACAGGCCCCTTGTCAATCAACAGGAGTGCTGATTTACCATCAGCTTATCAGGTACTTGGGACCCGAAGAAAACAACAGTCAATGACTTAATAGCCAGCCATCAACAACTAAAAGCTGCACACAGGCAGGCACCATATAAACGCAACAGGTAGAGTAGCCCGGTGCATATATTTTGAAAGCTTGGAAGAATATACTTTGGTCCCAATGATTGACTCATAATTGGATCCTGCAAAATTCAGATACTTGGCAATTGGCATGCATTTATGACAGATTCAGTGTCTTGAAATTGTGTGATCATCTTTTGCAAACTTTCGACAAGTAAAGTCAGCAGGGAAGCCATTTTTACAATCACGTTACTAACTAAACAAGTGCCATAATACTCTTAACAACTGTGGCAAGGAGAATGATCATAAAGTGGGGCGAAACTCACTTAATATCTTGCTTAGCAATGGAAATTTTACACTCGATTATGGTTGTAAATTGAGGACTACCTGTACTGTTTATAGGCCCACGTCTTGTATTACTGTCTTTGCATGGTGAAGCTGCAGCAGAGAAAAAGCATTGATCTAACGGGTCTTAAAGATCCTTAACTGGATTTTGGGCTGGGCTTTTAGCTGTGCAGGTTATTGCTATTTTCAAACATTACAGGTGAAGTATTGATTGTACTCACGAGGACACTTATGGAAGATTCAGCAAGAAATCTCATATATTCTTGAAATATTTCTAGGAGAGAAAAAATGTTCTCGTGCCTCCAGGCTGCCCTCAGTATATGAACATTATGATTCCTTGCACTCTTCTTTTTATGACTTCCCCCATAAAATAATATGCAGTTCTTCACTTGGGACAAAATATGGTAGTTAAGTTGTTAGCCTAGACCAGGGGTCTTCAAACTTGACAGCTTTAAGACTTGTAGACTTCAACTCCCAGAATTCCTCCTCCAGTCATGTTAGCCCAGAATTCTGGGAGTTGAAGTCCACAAGTCTTAAACTTGCCATGTTTGAAGAGCCTTGGCCTAGACTTTATATGATTATACCATACCTTTATGAAAAAAGTTGGTGAACATCACCCACAGATGCTGAAACATCTGTTATACTTCAAGTGATATTGATAGTTTTGAAAATCCTGGATGCCATTTTGCTGAGATCATCAGATCTCCTAAAAGTTCATTGACAGTGGTGCTATTCTACCGGTTCGGCCCAGTTCTGGTGTACCGGTAGCGCCAAAGATCAGCAAAGATCAAAATGGTTCTCTCTGAGGAGCTGCTGTTGGGCCCATCCTCCCACCCATACTGATCTTTATTCCCTGCTTTTGAAGTGCAGTTGCTTTGCGTGGCACAACAGATTGCCGCTCGTCAGCTGCTGAAGCTACAGGGAAAGTGCAGGATTGCAGGAGGTGAATAGAAAAGCCTCTGAGCATGTGCAAAGTGTGTGTTCGGCATGTGCGCACAAAGTGTGTGAGTGCACGCAAAGGGCGCCCACCAAGCCACGCCCACTGAACCACTGGTAATCTACTTTGCAACCCACCACTGCCTCATGAGGTATCTTGATTTCATGAGCCGCAGTGGCACAGTGGTTGAATTGCAATATTGTAGGCTAATTCTGCTGACCACCTGCAGTTCAGCTGTTTGATTCTTACCAGGATCAAGGTTGACTCAAGGCTGTCTCCACCTTCTATTCTTCCAAGGACAATAAAATGAGAGCATGTGCACCAAGACAAAGTCCTTGTGTCCAATCACACTTGGCCAATAAAGAATTATATTCTATTCTATTCTAAAATGAGGACCCAGATTATTGAGGGCAATATGCTGATTCCGTAAACTGCTTAGAGAAGGCTGTAAAGCACTGTGAAGTGGTACATAAGTCTAAGTTCTATTGTTATCGCTATCTCAAGCAAGATTTTACTGCATTTAATATGACAACACCCAAACATTAGACTCTTGTGAAGTTTCAGTTGATTTTATTTGAGGGAAGTATATAGGCCACTATGTTAGATTGCACAATGATGGTTAGGGTCAGAAATACTTGTTGATGTGCAGTATAAGTTTTCACACAGACATGGTTGGATTGCAGTTTCCAGCACCCTTTTTCCAGCACCCTTCATCGATTATGTTGGAAAGGTGAGGGCAATGTCTACCAAGGTCAGAGGAAAATCACTTGAGCCAGATTGACCAATTGACAAGGCATGAATGTTCATCATTCCTCCTGCCCATTATGGTGTAGCCACCAGTCTATTATATCACCCAGGCAGAAAAAATAAGATACAAAAAGTAACCCTTGATTTTACTATAAATAGGGCTTGCATTTTATACTTGGCAGGAGTTCTCCACTGGCTTTCTTAGTTCCTCCAATAAGTCTACTTAATTTCTGTTTATATCAGAGGTGGCATTCAGCAGGTTCTGACCAATTCTGGAGAACTGGTAGCGGAAATTTTGAGTTAGTGGGGTGGGGAGGGAATGGGATTTTGCAGTAACCTTCCCCCAGGAGGGGGGAGGGAATGGAGATTTTATAGTATTCTTCCCCTGCCACGCCCACCAAGCCATGCCCACAGAACCGGTAGTAAATTTTTTGGAATCCCACCACTGGTTTATATGGTTTTTAATCCAGTTTAAGCTAAGAAAAGGCTGACCTTGAAGACTAATGGAAGTTTGGATATCCCTTCCCTGAAATCATAAATGGCTTAATGCCTGGCTATCTGTTGAATCATCCGTTGTAAACCTGCCCAAATGTAAAATCTATAGAAGAACGTCTTTTAAAGGCATCCTTGAGTACAAATGCCTACTTACCAGGCATGTGAGAAATGGTCTTTTCTGGCTTCATTTTCATTTTCAATTTGTTGAATGTTTATCCTTTGAGATTTCAATTGATCCTGACTCTTCCTGTGTTTTTGTTTTTGATGAACAGTGTCTGAAAAGCAGAATTACATTTTTAAATATATTACAAACTTTATGTTTGCCATTATTATATTGCCTGTAAATTGTAGATTTGACTAATTTGTTGTATTTTATATAGATTTTCTGTTGCTACTAGATATTACTACTTTTTAAAAACTAACTGAAATTATTTAGATTTTTTATTTATTTGCAGGCATTTTTATGCCATTTCAATAAAGAATGAATCGTATCTAATATGCTCTTTCATTCTTGCTTTCTCCCAAACAGTCAAATAAATCTTTCCATATTTCATGAAATGTATCTGCCTCCTATGTAACTGTACTTGGATATGAACTTTCTGATTATAGAATAGTTTTGCCAGATCTACCATCCTGACAAGCAATAAAGACATTTTTGCTACCCATTCAAAGAGTGCCATAAGACCACAGCTGGTTTAGGGTTCCCTTTATGATTGACTGGGCTAGAATTTATGCATCCTAATTTGCTAGTTCAGTTTTATTCATTATAAGTTGTTCTCTGCATATGACTATAATTGAGTCCAAAATTATTGTTACAGATCATGGCAGTTGTTAGGTGGGTCACCATGTCATAGAATCATAGAATAACAGAGTTGGGAGGGACCTTGGAGGTCTTCTAGTCCAACCCCCTGCTTAGGCAGGAAACCCTACACCACTTCAGACAAATAGTTATCCAATCTCTTCCTAAAAATTTCCAGTGTTGGAGCATTCACAACTTCTGGAGGCAAATTGTTCCACTCATTAATTGTTCTAACTGTCAGGAATTTCTCCTTAGTTCTAGGTTGCTTCTCTCCTTAACTAGCTTCCATCCACTGTTTCTTGTCCTGCCCTCAGGTGCTTTGAAGAATAGCCTGACTCCCTCTTCTTTTTGGCAGCCCCTGAGTTATTGGAACATTGCTATCATCTCTCCCCTAGTCCTTCTTTTCATCAAACTAGACATACCCATTTCCAGTAACTGTTCTTTATATGTTTTAGCCTCCAGTCCCCTAATCATCTTTGTTGTTCTTCTCTGCACTCTTTCTAGAGTCTCAACATCTTTTTTATATCGTGGCAACCAAAACTGGATGCAGTATTCCAAGTGTGGCCTTACCAAGGCATTATGAAGTGGTATGTCACTGTACCCCAATTTTATGATCTTTTTGGTATAATCATTAAGTGAACACCATAGTCATTCATTAAATGAACACCACAGTTGTTAAGCAAACACAGCAATTGTTTAAGAAAACCCATTGTACCAAAATCACAGTTGCAACTGCAGTCACATGACCACAGGATGCTGCAAATGACCATGAAACATATGACCACCGAGTGTGCATATAGCTATCTGGAACTTCAAAGCTAGGTCAAAATAGCATTGGAGAGGACTTTGAAAGGTTGCTAAGCAATAGATCATAAATCAAGGACTACCTGTATAACGTGTGGAAGGCACCATGCTTCCTGCTGCTATGCTGCAATGGTAGATGGATTCCTAACTGTCCATCCATTCTGCTGCCCATTTCATGGGATGTTAGGTGAGCAAGAAAAAGCAGAGCTGTTCTATTCTGAGTGCACCAATCTATTTTGAATTAGGCAACCTCATCTTCATGTGCTATACACCAGAGACTAATGTACCAGGAAAATGTCTTGATGTCCCTGCATGAAGGAGAATTATTCACAATGTCAGTCTGTATGATGTGATCTAGGTTTTTGAGCAGCCCAGCTAAGCTTTGAATTTAGAAAGTGTCAGAATGTGGATGAGAGCTCTTGTAAAATGTAATATGATATGTAAAGATACATTATATATTGTGTGTGCTGTTGGAAGATCTGAAATATCATGTTAGGGACAGATCATCATGGAGAAAAATATAGGTGGATGCTATGAGTCAACAACAACTTGATGGCAAATCAATCAATCCAAAAAAAAAGCAACACTATGATAATGTCTGAAAAATGTAACTGAGTTGTCAGCTTAAAAACAGCAATCCAGATAAGCTTCAGATAACTTAGGGTAAGGAGGATCCACTGTCTATAGAAAATGAAAGTTTTACCACTTTCTCCCCGCTCCTTCCAGTGACAGTAAAACAACCATTCATTCTCCTGTTACCATAGATACCATTCTGAAAGGGTCCTCAGAGAGGAGTATTAGAAACAATAATGAGGGACATTGGTAAGATCATGGGTGACAGTGAATTGTTCTCCAGGAAAAAAAATCAACCTAGGACTAAGGAGAAATGTCATGACAGTTAGAACAATTAATCCATGGAATGATTTGCTCCAGAGGTTGAGGCTGCTCCAACACTGGAAGTTTTTAAGAAGAGATTGGACAACCATTTGTCTGAAATGGTATAGGGTTTCCTGCTTGAGCAGAGAGATGGACTAGAAGACCTCCAAGGTCCCTTCCAACTCTGTTATTCTGTTATTCTGATCATTCCCTTAGCTTGCCCAGTTCTCAAAACATAGCATACAATCCCTTTGGATACGAATCTGGCTCCTTAAGTAAAATATTTATATGGCTTCATAGTGCATAGCTTTTACATCATCACTACTCTGTTCAGCTTTTCTCTCTTAATAGTTTTATTTTTGCTGCAAACCAGAATAATAATTCCTTGATTAGAGGTAATAGTAAGTTTGAGCAATCAATCCATACTGCCACTGATTATCAAAGCAGAGCGGTGTGCATGGACATCGGTGAGCAACATTTGACTTGTTTGTAATCAATGTCATTTACTTTAACTGCAATGAATAGATTGTATTCCTTTATTAGAAAAGAAACCTTGTATTCCAAAGACATGGCCTTTCTTTGATTTTTATACAAGGCAAGATCCTTAATAGTCCTGTTTAAAATCATAGTTAAATGACTTGTACATGTGTGTAAAGAATATGTTGTTCAAACAGTCCAAACCATGATAAGGCTGCTATGAAACTTTTGTTAACTGCAAGCAAAGTTTTCTTTGTAGTGAACGCAAAGACTTCAGAAATGGTTGCATTCCCTTTGTCTAGGACAGTGATGGCGAACCTTTTGGGCACTGAGTGCCCAAGTGTGTGTGTGTGCTTATACCCAAAATGAAAGGTGCGGTCCCATGTGCATGTGTGTGCCCCATGTATGCATGCATGCCCCCACGGATGCGTGCCCCCGCACATGCACCCCACCCCCCTGCACATGTGTAGCAGAGACCTGAAGGCCAGCTGGCCAGCGGGAGCCACGCATGCATGCGAGGTGGAGCTGAGCTGGGATGATAAAGAGGGCTCTGCATGCCACCCGTGGCACAAGTGCCATAGGTTCACCACCACTGGTCTAGGACATTGACAATCATGTGCCATATATTTGGAAAATAAATTTGTACCTTGGAGAGTGACTGATTCTTTCCCCAATTCTGTGCAAATATGGCCCACAGTTTTAAGCTAGAAGGTCTCATTTTCAGTTCTGAGAAAGTTTCATGGTTCCAACACCAAATGAACCAGCAATGTACTAAAGTTGTCCGAATGGTCTTTCATCTGAAGTGAGTCAGGATCTCTGGTGGTGTATTCACAGTATTGGTGGCAGTACTGGCAGAAGAGACTTTAGACCAGGGGTATCCAACCTTGGCAATTTTAAGACTTGTGGACTTCAACTCCTGGCTAACTGCGGAATTTTGGGAGCTGAAGTCCGTAAGTTTTAAAGTTGCCAAGGTTGGGCAACCCTGCTGAAGAGTGATGAGTAGTCCTGGTAGATGAAGGCTGGAGGTGGCTAATGGAATAAACAGTCCTATTTCATTCAGAGTATAAGTAGAGGAGTCTTGAGTTTGTTTAGATTAGGGGAGACATAGGCAGAAATAGCAGGCTTGGGTTGAGTGACCAAGAGTGAAGTGCTCTTGTTTATTTCTTTGATTTCCTTAGCTGCCCAGTGACTCTGTTGAAGGACGTTGGACCACAAATACAAGTAGAATAGCTATTTTCCATGTTACCTGTAATAAATTTCTACCTTCACTGAGCTGGTATACTGATCTCTTTCTTTTATTTTGAATATATCTCAAGAAGTCCTTTTGTTATTCTTAGCATTCTTCGCTAGTCTCTTCTCATTCTGGGCTTTTGTGTTCCTGAAACCAGTACCATGGTTCTGAAGAACAGGAAAGATCTCTACTGGTCTTTTCAATAGATGATAGAGGAACATGCAGAAATGCCAATGAGCAGAAAGCTGAAATGCCCTTTGGTCATTGATATCTGCCTGGGCAAGAACTCTTAATGGACTTGAATTGCTATATGGATAAATTAACTGACATCTTTTGGATGAGCCTGGAAATGATGGGAAAATGGTTGGTAACTCTCAGCCTTATTGAGTTTCTGGGCTGTGACAGTTTTTGCTTACTCAATTTCCTTCTCTCTTTCAGAAAAGCTGAGAAGGAAATGGCTTTGAGTAAACATGATGCAATCATTTCCTTTGTATAAATGCATGGACTAGGCAGGAGAACAAACGGTAAGATATTCCAGGGGCATCAAACAAGAGACTGGTTTTCTTTGAAAGAGAGAATACTAGATTTTCAGTGGACCATTGAAAAAAGTTGCTTTATTTCCTAATATATAAAGCATAAGGAGAGGAAAACAGCAGGCAATGACATATTATGTGCCATCAAATTGGTGTCAACTATCAGCAGCCACACAGATTTTCCCCATGGTGATCTGTCCCTAATATGATCTTTCAGTTCTTCCAACAGTGCAGAAATCACCACTCTAAGTGAATTTATCTACCTCGCTGTTGGTTGTCCTTTTCTCTCTTCTCCAAAGCACCCCAGGGTAGGACAACAAGCAATGGGTGGAAACCAGGGGTGGGATTCTACCGGTTGTCCACTTCTGTAGAACCGGGTGCTCTGAAAAGCAGCAAACAGAGAGCATACATAGAACCGGTTCTATGTCTGCTGCTGTTTTGGCCCACCCGCCCACCCGGGCTCTTACCTGACCTTTATTTCCTGCGTTTTCAACCGCAGCTGCTTTGTGCGACACAGCTGTGGTTGAAAAAGCAGGAAAAAAGGGCTTTTCCAACCACTGCGCACTTGCACCCAGCACTGCTCAGCTGTCCGGGCAGCTCAACAGGTGTAAATTGCACTTGTGTGACTTGTGCGACTCACATGACTCGTGTGACTCATGTGTCTTGCGTATGTGCGCGTGATGCAGAGCGACAGAACCGGTAGTTATACTGGTTGGATCCCATCCCTGGTGGAAACTAATCAAGGAGAGAAGCAACCTAGAACTAAGGAGACATTTCCTGACAGTTAGAACAATTAATCAGTGGAACAACTTGCCTGCAGAAGTTGTGAATGCTCCAACACTGGAAGTATTTAACAAGAAATCGGACAACCCTTTGTCTGAAATAGTATAGGGTTTCCTGCCTAAGCAGGGGGTTGGACTAGAAGACCTCCAAGATCCCTTCCAACTCTGTTATTTTATTCTATTCACCTTTCCCAGCATTAGAGCTTTCTCTAGAAAGCTGGATCTTCATATAATCTATCCAAAGTAGGATAATTTGAGCTTGGTCATTTATACCTCAAGTGGGAACTTTAAAGGAGAATATTTATAGTTCAGGGTTGAAATGAGGGTAGTGTGATGGCTCCCTTGGATGATTCCCCAGATACCTCCTTAGATGTCAGCTCAGGGGAGGATGAACCAATTCCTGGCACACAGGAAGTGAGTTAATTGATGGCTCTGAATGGCTGTCTGGAAGAGATTTGGCTGATGCTCCAGCTGGGGAAAGCTTGCAATTGCAGATGCCAGTGAAGAGGAGGAGGAACTGCCTCCTACACCAGAACTGAGAACACGTAGGGCAGAGAAAAGGCAGGAGCACCGATTACTCAAGAGGAGAAAGCCCCACCTGTCTTGATGGACTGCACTGAAAGCTGGCTATTTATCACAGTGGACAAATGGAAGTGTTGCTGGGATCAACATATTTGTTTCCAAGCTGTGTGTTTTCTGGTCGTTGTGATTCCTGCCTCACTCTGGATCGATGCCCTGTTTGGAATTGAATCATGCCTGGGAAACGCTGGCCTTTTCTTGCCTAATGAGCTCTCTTGAGTGTGGATTTAAGTTTGCCTAGTGGATATAAGTTTGTCTGATGGAGTTGTTTAGTTTGAGAAATTTTCAAGTGCTTTGTGGACTCTTTGGCTATTGCCCTGTGGACTAACCTTGGTCTGCTCATGGCTGGACTTAATTGGGACAGTTCTGGGTTTTTGGTGAATGGAATTGTTGGGTAATATTAATAAACTCATTAAACCACAGTTATGTTATGTGTGAGTGAGCAGGACAGCTGATGAAGTTGCCTAGTTTGGGTAATGAAAGATCTGCTAGAAAAAAATCAAGTTCAGAGAGCACTAAAAACCTCTCAGTGAGAACTTTGGCTTGAGTTGTTCAATATCCAATTTGTTTTCTTGACTGTCCATGGTATTCTCAGAAGTCTTCTTTAATACCAAATTTTAAAAGCATCAATACTCTATTCTGCTTCTTCAAAGTCTAACTTCAGTCCATAGAGTGTCATGGGAAATATCATGCTTGCACGATTCTGGTCTTTTTCGATATAGACATATCATAGCAATAGCACTTAGATTTATGTACTGTTTCACACTGCTTTACAGCCCTCTCTAAGTGGTCTACGGAGATAGCATATTGCCCCCAACAATTTGGATCCTCCTTTTACCCACCTCAGAAGGATGGAAGGCTGAGTCAATCTTGAGCCGGTGGCCTTGAATTGCTGAACTGCTGACAGTCAGCAGAAGTAGCCTGCAGTACTGCATTCAAACCACTGTGCCATCACAGAAAAATATCTTTTGCAAGACCTTCATGGCTACTCACATTCTAGTTTTGATGTATTTCTTGCCTGCTTTTTCCTTTACTGTTGCCATATTCCTTTGTTGCTAAAAAAAGAAAGTTGGGAGAAATGTCAGAACAGAGTCATGTACATCTCACAATGCTTCTGCATATGAACCAGTATATGAAACCAGGGAATAAATAATCAGTCTTGAGTAGGGGACAATCCTAAATGAAAAGATTGGTGATGGTTATTTAGCAAGGTTGGTTTCCCCTGCATGGATGGGAAGGGGAAGAACAATCCACCAAGTCTTGTTATGGCTACATTGTCATCCAGAGAGATATTTTTGAAGTTGATGGGAATAACTTAAAAGACAATAGCTTAGGCAGCAGTACACGATTGCCGAGCAACAGGTAAATGTGGATGCTTCACTGAACAAATAAAATAGATTCGTTTGTATAAAGATTCTTAAAACTTCTTTCATATGCAAATAGTATGTTTTTTACAGCATTTTTTTCATACTGCGGTGCAAAGTGATTCCCCAGCATGGGTGGGATGCCAATTTTTTAAGTACTCATTCTACATGTATGGCTAGGTGGGTATGGCTAAGTGGGCATGGCCAGGTGGTAATGTGACTGGGTGGGCGTGGGTTGTTGGTTTTTTTTTTTGACTATCGGGCCTCAGGGAAGCTTCCTGGAAGCAAAAATGGAATGGGTGTGTGTGCTGCGCAGCCCCCCCACACCCCATTTTTGCTCCTAGGAGGCTTCCCTGAGGCCCAGTAGGCAAAAATAAATAAATAATTTTTTTTGGCCTACTGGGCCTTAGGGAAGCCTCCTGGGCAAGGCAGTGAGGGTGGGGATCAGCTGTGCCATGCAATTTAGATTAGCTAGAAAGCAAGAAATCTAACAATTCCCTGTTTTCTAGCTAATCTAAATCACACGGCACAGCTGATCTTCAGAAAACAGCTGATCAGTAGGGGAAAAAAGGAATGAAAGCAAACCGGTTCACTCCAAAGCTGATCTTCGGAGCTACCTGTTCGCCTGAACCAGGCCGAACAGGTAGAATCCCACCCCTGTACCCCAGGTGTTATTTATTAATTTTAGCTGAGAACTGTTTTGGGACCGGGGAACAATGGGGAGGATACAGATCATCTTCAGCTTACAACCATTCATTCAGCAATCATTTGAAGTTATGATGGCAATGAATGGTAGTTATGACAGGTGTTTTTGTGATTCCCTTCCCAGTGGGTGCTTCCTACACACTCCTACATACTCTCACTTTATAACCCCATCACTTAGCAATGGAAATTTAGGTCCCAATTGCCACTGTGTGTTGAAGGCTACCTGGATTGCAGAATTTTATTTGAGAAAGTTGTAAATGTTCCATCAACTTTTGTACTGTAGATAGAACTTTTTGTGTGGGTGCAAATATAACATTCTTGATGAGTTGTGTGCATTCATCTGCACTATTGTCACATTTTGTCCTGGCAAGTAAATCAATTACTTATGGAGGATGATAATAAGAACATAAATAATATAACATTGTCACAATGGGAGAATACTAATTTGAATGTTTTCTTTCCTTCTATTCTTGCATTATTCTTTGCTTTGTTACATTATTTTTTCCTGCTTGTAAGGTTTATTTGAGAAATTCATTTCTACATTGCCACAATCAAAACAACTCTCGATGGCTTACACAGAAGACCTCCGAATCACAGAAGACCTCCGAATCAGAGCATTCATGGATAAAGATAAAAACAACAAGAATGCAACACCACAGAAATAAAACTGTAGAAAATACAATAGAAATAAAGATAAAGGCACAAATGATGTCTTCAAATTAAAGTTCTACAGATCAGCTTGCTCTTTAAAAGCTTCAAAAGTTTCTAAAACATCAACAGAAAAGCAGTGATATCTTGTCTTGATCCCCTAAAACAGGGGTTTCAACCTTGTGTCATCACGGTGTTGTCATGTGACGTATCATGACTTTTTTCCCCTTTGGGAAACCTAGCATTGGCATGGGACTTGAATTTGACAGCCCTGCCCTAATGCCTCCTTAAAAGTATAGGATTAGCAGCAGTTTCTTCCTGGTTGAATCAAGCCAATACTGATTGGAGTGCTCAATCCTGCAGCTGAACCATAAAATACTTCATACATCAAAACAGCACCTTAATTAGAGTTGGAAACCAGTGGGTAATCAATGCTGTGTCCACAAAACCAGTATAGTATTCTCCCAATGCCAGGAAACTGGAAGTATGAAAGTTGCTGCATTTTGGAACAACTATAGTTTTTGAATGCTCCTTAAGGGCAATTCCAAGAAGAACACATTATAGTAATCTGTATCAGGTCCCAAGAATCAAGAACAATATATGGAGTTACTTCTGAGAAGTTTTCCTTTATTGGTCTTCTCCTATAGTGCAGAGAAGAACAACAAAGATGATTAGGGACTGGAGGCTAAAACATATAAAGAACAGTTGCTGGAATTGGGTATGTTTAATTTAATGAAAAGGAGTAGGGGTGACATGATAGCAGCATTCCAATATCTAATGGGTTGCCAAAAAGAAGAGGGAGTCAACCTATTTTCCAAAGCATCTGAAGACAAGTCAAGAAGCAATGGATAGAAACTAATCAAGGAGGGAAGCAACCTGGAATTAAGAAGAAATGTCATGACAGTTAGAACAATCAATCAGTGCAGCAACTTGCTGCTGGAAGTTGTGGGTGCTTTAACACTGGATGTTTTGAAGAAGACATTAGACAATCATTGGTCTGAAAAGGTATAGGGTTTCCTGGTGCAGAAGACCTCCAATATCCCTTTCAACTCTGTTATTCTGTTATTCTTTAGACAGAATCTTGCCAGACTAAAGCAACTATCTGCATAACTATAGATATAAAGCCATTTTAACCTTCTTCCTGCTGACCAAACTTTCAAAACTCTATTGCCTCTTTGACCTCTGGAAAACAGCCCTTCTTTCCTGGAAATCCAGACTTCATTCTGCCACAATCTGTCTGGCTGATGATAAGGGCATGAATTAATGTTGCCAAGCTCTCCTGATTCCTGCCCCAGGTAATGCCACAACTGGCACATCAGTTGCAACTAAGCACAGGCTCCCTGGCATCAGGGTCTATCTGCTTATCTCACAGGAGTCCTGTGAGTCCTGAAGAATCCCCAAGTCACAATATTGCTCCTTGATGTCCAGGACAGGACATCACGGTATAACTTTGGCATTGACAGAAGACAATGACAACTCCAACTTGCCAGAGCTCAATGTCAGTCTATTTCCTTCCATTCACACCTTGACAACCTCCAAGCGCTACGAAAGCATATCTATAAAAAATTCTCCACAGCCTGGGATAGCGATGTGCAATAGGATATCATTGACAAATTCTGCAGCTTTGTGTTGTGATATCAGCTTGCACAAAAAAGGAATCACTTCCATCATGACAGCATAATGTTGTTTCTGTCATTTTAACAAAACAACTTTGGATTTTGTGGACATCTCTGTGCCATTCCCCCACATTCAATGCTCTAGCCTGTTCAAAAACACTCCAACTGCATTTCTATCCAAACTGATTATGCCTGCTTTACTAAATCAAACTCATCTATTTATTTATTCATATATTCTTGTTTTACTTCAGGGAAACCAGACTTTACAATAAAGCTCTAATTTTTAAAAATACAGATCTCTGTTGCCTGAACTCAGATTCCTATACAATTAATTGATCAGCACCATTTTGTCAGTTTTACAAAAACATGTAGAGAAAAAAGCCTCTTGGGCCTCTACTTGGAACAATTTCTTCCCTCCCAGTAGATGCTGAATTAGAATGTGATACATGTGTAGGCTAGAGGAAAGTGAGGGACTTGGGTCTCCTGATATTTCATTTCATTTCAAAACTTTCTGAGGATTTGCTCACCCCCAGCTTGAAAACTCCACATAAAAACAAGATTGCATTCAAATCCTTGAATTCCCCCTAAGCAGTGGTGGGATTCAAATTTTTTTACTACTGCTTCTGTGGGCGTGGCTTGGGTGTGGCATGGCTTGGCTTGGTGGGCGTGGCTTGGTGGGCATGGCAGGGGAAGGATACTGCAAAATCCCATTCCCTCCTGACCCCACCAACCTGCTTTCCAGCTCCGTTCTCCTGTGCAGGGCAACAAAAAAAGACCCAGCCAATCAGCTGGGACTTGGGAGGCAGAGAATAGATGGGGTGAGGCCAGTCAGAGATCGCATTTGCCAGTTCTCCAAACTACTCAAAATTTCTGCTACTGGTTCTCCAGAACTGGTCAGAACCTGCTGAATACCACCTCTGCCCCTAAGGCTTTAAAGAGTGTACAAATGGGTTAAAATGCAACATATGTTAGTGTCCTCTCACTTAATGTGAGTGCCTTTTGCCATGTTTGGTAGAGTTCCTGAATGTTATAATCATAATAAAAGATGCTCTCTGAGCTTGGTTATTTTCTTTACCATTTCATTACCAAACTAGGTAATATCTTCAGTGCTAAAAGGAATAGGGTTTGCTCTCATTTTATATATAGGGACTAGCCCTGACTATTAGGAAAAGTATTGTTTTCTTCTTGGTAGTTCCTTGATTAAGCTGTTTTTTATTCTTAGATTTTTTTTGTCTAAGCTTGTGGTTCCTTAATTTTACTGCTTGGTTGTTGGTTGGTATTAATCCTGGTTTTAATCCCTGCTTATTACAGAGTTGATTGCTACTGAGGAGGTGTTTCCATCTTTTTGTTTCCTTTTTAGCTTTTTTTGTCTCTTTTGAATGGTATGTAAATGTTGTTTATCTCAGTGTGCATGTTGATGGCTGATTTGTCTGACTGCCAAAGTTCCCTTACAGGGACTAGCTGCTCACAGTTTCTCAGTTGAAATTATGTTGAGTCTATGTGTTGTCAGATAAGGAGTTTTCATCATGTCTATTACTGACTGCTAGTTGGTTTCATGGATGTGATCTGAGAGTCTAGAATAGATTAATGGAAATTGTCACTCTGAAAAAAATCAGAAAAACCCTTCTTGTTGGGAAACAATGGTAAAAGAGCAGTAAATTTCCATCTCCTGCTTGAAAATGCCCAGAGGTATCTGCTTCACCACCATCAGAAACAAAATGCTGGGCTAAGATGGTCTTTGGCTTGATCCAACAGCGGATTTATTCATATATTCTTATCACACTCTGAGAGGTTGATCCATGGCTTTCAACTTACAGAGTCATCTTTCTCCTCTTGTTTCTGTCCAGTTAGTTAGTAAATGTTTGGCCAAGTCAGTTTGATGCAGATCCCATCTATAAAACCCGTACAATAATGTAATCTTATTGGTGGCTGAATCAACAAGGAACTGATACCAACCAAAGATAATTCATTTGCACTGTAGCACATATGGTGCAAGTATTTTCCTTGCCTACTTGGGCAAAGGGACCTAATGCTGTATGTTGATAATGCATGAAAACTGTTTATGAAACCAAGCACAAGAACAGAAAATGGCATATAAATAACCCCCTTCTCTCCCTCTTAACCCAGGACTATCCAGCACAACATCCGCTGGTAAATTGCCAATTAGTCTTGTTGACCAAAAGCCATATTGAGATGAGATGACTTTAAAGTGCTAAATTGCAGTTGATTATCTACTTTGAACACAGGCAGATTCACGGTTATTTATTGATGAAGCTTCTTACTATTGCATTCAACAAAATACACTGAAAAACAAGAAAGCCAAATAAAGAAACCAGCAGCAAAACATTGTAGAGTACATTATCTTTACTATCAGAGATGGTATTCAGCAGGTTCTGACTAGTTCTGGAGAACCGGTAGCAGAAATTGTGAGTAGTTCAGAGAATCAGCAAATACCACCTCTGACTGGAGATTTTACAGTATCCTTCCCCGCCATGCCCACCAAGCCACAGAACCGGTAGTAAAAATGTTTGAATCCCACCACTGTTTACTATGTTCATTTATTCTCCTCCACATGACTTTCTCAATAGGTTCCTTTCTACCAGTTGTAGCTCCTCCTCCTTTCTGACCATGAGAACTAATTCTGCAGCAAAGAGGAAGCAGAAGTGAGTTGATCAACTGAAACAAAACTTTTATTTAAGATAATTGTTTGTATTTTTGTAGATTGAGAGGTCTTTCCTCATATTCTTCTGCCTGCCTTTATTTTCAGCAACTTATCAAAATTCTGCTCCGTAAGTCAGATCTTCCAAAAAAAAGTTAAAGTGGATTCTCCCCAGAGATGCTTACATATTTCCAGGCACTTCAGTCCCTTTGCTATCCTCATCCCAGTTGTCAATTGGCATTCATTTTTTTAAAAAATCCATTCAATTGTATTTGATTGTCAGAGACTACCTGAACAAGCCCTTGCAGTTTTCCTAGCAGAAGTGTTTTGCCATTGTCTTCTTCCTAGGGTTGAGAGAAAGTGACTGGTCCAGTGTCATCCAGCTGGCTTTGTGCCTAGGGTGGGACTAGAACAGTCTCCCAATTTCTAGCCTGATGCCTTAATCACTACACCACAGTGGCTTTCCAGCATTTCTTAAGAACGAGAATATTCAACCTGCATTAAACTGTTCAGTGCTTACAACCTCTTTTGAGATGTGAGGGGCAATAATAGTGGTGATGGTGGTATTCTCCTAAATATATTTTGAACTTCTACAGACCTTGGGTTCCCCCCTCCCAGAACCACTAATACCTTTTATAAGAATGGTTTCAGAAATGAACAATTTAACCATTTGTAACTTCTGAAGTATTGGGTGTGATCTTTCCAGCCTCTCTCAAAATTGCCAGTTTGAATTTTTAATGTGATGGAACCATAATTACCTCCCATACTTTTCATATTATTAACTGCAGTTAATTTGACTTATCTTCAATTACATTTCCATTTCATTAAGTCAAATTTGGTTTTGGTCCTTAGCCAACACAGTTCTTTATCCTGCTTCTTTTTTGAAGTAGAGCACTGATCCCTAGAGTTGAGCATTTCTGGTTTCAGTGATTTCTATCTTATTCTTCCACTGAAACCCTTTCTACATAGTTAAGTCAAAGATTGTTGAATCAATCTCATTGCCTAATAACTATGTGAAAATGCCAATGATGTTTTCTTACCAAGAAAAACTTAATTTTCCATTATTTTCTTCCAGGATGTTGCTTGTTTTCAAATTTCCACTCTAGCATATATCATTTTTCAAAGTCAGTAAAAAAGAAGAAGCAATATTCTGTTTTTAAGAGAACAATGACCACTTCTAGCATTCCAACAAACAGGGGAATAACCCTATGTGAAGAAGAAAGAAGCCCATATGAGCCATGGTGGTGCAGTGGTTAGAATGCATTATGTAGACTATTGCTGACTGCTGGCTACCAGCAGTTCAACAGTTTGAGTCTCACCAGCTCAAGGTTTACTCATTCTTCCAAGGTTGGTAAAATGAGAACCCAGATTGTTGGGGAAAATATGTTGACTCTGTAAACCAGGAGTCGCCAACCTTTTGGACCTCAGGGACCCCCAAACTCATAATTTTAAATCCCAGGGACCACTAAATGGTTCTGTGGGCATGGCCTAATTTGTGGGTGTGGCTTTGTGGTCATGTGACTGGCTGGCCATGGCTTGTATGTAAGTATTATAAATATTTATATAAATATTGAATTTTTTTATTAAAAAAGAGCAACTTTTACCCAAAATCAGCAAAGCAGGCAGGCAGATTGAGTTGCTCACAGAATCATTCAGTGATCTATCTATCTACCATCAGCTGCCTGAGTCTGTCACATAAAATTTGCTTGCCATGAGTCTGCACTGAATAATAGAACCTTCAGTCTTAAGGGAGTTTCGGCTGTGCTTAAAAGCAGAGCCGAAGATCTAAAGACTAGCTAGAAAGCAAGAAATCCAACCATTTCCTGCTTCCTAGATAATCTAAATCTCCCAGCACAGCAGAATAGCTGATGATCGGAAAAAGGAAAAATAGCAATTTAGCAGGCAAGTTTCCCGGGTAAGGAGTGGGCAGGAGGGTTCCTGCGGGCCATGTGGGCAGTACAGCCTTGTGTTTCTGCGCAGCCTGGATTAATTGCTTTTGTGGGGGGGGGTGCTCTGGGGGGTGAGATTTCTCTGCGGCCCACCAAAATGTTCTTGTGGCCCACCAGTGGGCTGCAGCCCACCGACTGGTGACTGCTGCTGTAAACCACTTGGAGAGAGCTGTAAAGCACTGTGAAGTATTATGTAAGTCTAAGTGCTATTGCTATTGGCTTTGATGGGAGAAAGTCCATCCACTTTCCACCCTATGCTTCATCCCATGGAGTTTTCCTCAGAAGGAAAGCAGCATCTATGGGCATCACTCAAATGATTTTCATGACAACTGAAGTTCTACACATACATAAACTAATTACTCATACCACTCAGCAGGCTTTAACCTGACAGAAGCAACTCTGTGAAGGTTTCTGAAATTTTAGCAGGATTGGGACATACAGACTGTTGCACAGACCAAAACAAATCTGCTAGAATGTTAGACTGAAAATCAGGTGCTGCCCTATCTTGATTTTGCAAAGTGATGATTTTGCACTAGATGGTATTTTGCAGGAAAATGCCTACAATTAGATGAGAACAGATGCTCCAGAATTCATCACATGACATAGCAAAGATGTGAATGGTTCTTTCATTTGGGATAGGTGCTTCTTGCTGGAAGTTTTCAAGCTGAATATAGATCCAGTATTACTCCAGATTTCCTAAAGCAGAGAATTAAGACACCTAGCTGAATTCCATGTGACTTTAACATATGCTTTCTAAAAGTCTCCTTATGAAAATAAAGTCTCATTCAATATGGGAGTAAGTCATGTAAACCAGTATAAATTTTACACAGGCAAAGAACCATCAAATGGCAGCTGGTACTGAGCAGTTCTAACAAGGACTGCAATTATATTCAAAAAGGGTCCACATGTGAAGTGAGTAAATTTGCAGCTGCCTTGCCTCATTTATAGAATCCATTAGCAACATTTTATCATAAGTTGTACATTGTGCATAAAACAAATTTTTCTTTGGTTCTGAAATTGCAGTAATGGTTATTTGTCATTATCTGGGAAACAAACACCATATAAAAGCCAACTAATTATGGACAGCATGATTTTGTTTTTACTCTTCCACCCCTCATCATACATGGGACAAGAAGATATTGCAGAATTGTAGATTCTTGTATGAAACTTACAGGCTCAAATTCTACCTTCTGTAATAGTGGTGAACATCTATAGCTCAGGCAGGGGTGGGATTCAAATTTTTAACAACCAGTTCTGTAGGCGTGGCTTAGGTGGTCGGTGTGGCTTGATGGTCATGTGACTGGGTGGACATGGCTTGGTAGTCATGTTATTGGCTGGGCATGGCCAACTCAATATCACTCACACCGAGGTATGCATCTCCTCGCCTGGCCTCTCATGACTGTGGGGATGCTGCAACAGTCTAAGTATGAAAAATGGTCATAAGTCACTTTTTTCAGTGCCATTGTAACTTTTAAATGGTCACTCCACACAAGCAAAGTACCAGCAAAGGAGGGGAAAAAAACTCCAGAGACATTCCTGAGACAGGAAGTCTAGTCCTGCCAAGAATGTAATAAGGGTTAATGGAGAGGCAGTTTCTGTAAGCAACACCAGAATGTTTCCTTCCTGCCTTCCTTACAGGATTAGGCTAGTAATTTCTTCTAACAACTGGTTCTCCAAACTGCTTAGAATGTTAACAACCGGTTCTAGCTAATAGCTGCAAACTGTTAGAATCCCACCCCTGGGCTCAGGTATAGGATGAGGGTGAAGGTTTGTTCTCCATGCTTGTGGGCTGGTTTCCGAACATTTCATTACCAGGCTAGGTAACATCTGCAGGACAGTTTAGGGAGTGTCAGTGTCAGTGTTCTTCTGTTTATAAGGACTGTAGATGTGGATGTGTCAAGTGAAGGCTTGTGATGGGTCAGCTGTGTGTCATCAGTGAGAGTTTTGTGATGGGTCTTGTGAATTGCTGGTAGTGGGGTTGTGTGGGTTGGTTGAGTTGTCAGTGCTGTCTCTGGCTGGCTGTGTGATTGATTTGGATTCTTTTTTTTTAATACATTTTTTATTTTTTATTTCTACAAACATCATTGTGCGAACAGTGTGGTTACAGGTTATTTTACATTTTAACAACAAATATGACAATAGTTTCATATTGATATTATTAGCTTTTTATCTAGTATGATATTAATACATATTATCAATTTTTAACATCCAATATTCCCATATATTATTTTATGTTAATCTCTATATTCTTAACATCGCTTTTGTTGTAACTATTATATTGCCATATTTTCAATGTTTTAGCAAATGTATAATTCAACTAATCATTCATAAATTCATATTAATTTATATTACCCATTTTTAGTTTTTAATTATGCCACCTTTATGGTTTTTTAAACAAAGTCCCTGATAATATAATCACTTTATTTGTTTATTTGTTACCATATACTATATTTATTTTCTGTCTGTCAGATTCCACATGTCATTTCTTTCTTTCCCATACAATATTAACTTTATGTATATTACATTTAACAGTTATATAACTTACATAATAATTGTATCATAAGATCTTAGTTTCGTGCTTCTTACAATTACCATATTAAATCTTTGCTTGTTACAGTTTACAATTTGATTGATTTGGATTTGGAGAGGTTTGTAGGCTGGTTGTAGGTCAATGTGTCCGTTGGTGGAATTGCTTGTGGAGTGCCAGGCTTCAATGAACTCATGAATGTGGTGAGTGGTAGCGTGGCCGATGATTTTTGTGTTTCTCCAATGAAACTGGTGCTCTTTGGCATCATTGTGGATAAAGATTAAGGATTTGGGATCATGGCAAGACTCCCATTGATGTCTCACACCTGGCCCATCACAAGACCCTCACTCAACACACCCACACCTGAAGCCCTTATAAATATTTCACCCTTTTCTAGAGTACCCCCTTCTACAATTTTTTTTGCCTACATTACTAAATCAGAAACTGAAACCTCCATCTAATGGACAATTTGGAAGGGTCTCCTCTATAAATCAAACAGTATACCACTAATGCAGGTGTAATAATTATTATGGTTTGCTACATAGGCAAATGTGTAGACTGGATTTGGCATTTTTATCCACCCAGCAGAGTCCTTCCCAAGGAGCCAGGACAGACAGAGGGTTATTTGACGGTGTTAAAGGCAATGCCCCAGGATGTAAGCTGTTCCAAGTAAAGCTGCCTTTTGCAATTGACTGGTGAGGATTTTATTAATGCTACTGGTATCCATGTAGAGCTGCAGATATTTTGTGGTTGCATCCAGGCCCCTTATAACTGCTTGTACTATCTTTGCTTTCTTTTACTTTGTTTTATTTTTATTTGCAAGTCTTTGTATTTTGTGATTTTCTCCAGTTCTTTTTCTCCTCCAGACACTGCCACGTCCACTATCCAGAGTATTTTGTCTTTATTATAAACAATTGTTAAGTCTGAGGTGTAAGGTCAGTTTGAAGTGCTTGTCTGTTTGAATTCAGAAGACCCAGAGCACTTTAGGTTCTTCATTTTTCTATTACTTTGTCTGTGTTGTGATCCTGCCAGTTCTTGCTTGCAGGCAAGTGGCATTTCTTGCAGATTTTCCAAAGTTGCTATTCTGCCATGCCTTTGCTTGTAGTCAGTCTTGTGGTATCTTCTCACTAGGCAGTCCACATTTGCTGTCTGTTGCTGTCTTCTTAATTTTGGCTTTGTAGCATAAAATTCCTGGTGGCGTGGGGACTGCCAGCACTGTCATGCTGCTTTCAGACAGCCATACTAAGTCATTGCAGTAGATCTACCTTAACTACTAGATATCTATGAAAAATCAACCTTTTCAGTATCTCTTTGCTATTTAATGGTTGTCTGAGTTTTAGCAACTTAACTATGATAGATGTTGAATGGAGGGAAAAGAATATGTATAAGCTCTATGCAGTTACTCTAAAGTGGAAGTAAACTTTACTGGTTATTTCTGAGAAACATATAAATACAAAGACAACTCTATCAGAAAAAAATCCCCCCCCCAAATGATTAGAATGTATCTTTTAGGATCAAATAGATGAAACACAAGGATGAATTTTTTTTCAGACTATCAGGTTCAGAGGTAGAGCAAACACCTGCCAGTCACAGCTATGTAGTCCAAAACTGACAGTCCTCATTTTCCTTAAAGAAGATACTGTATTTGAAATCTTGCTTTGTCCTAGAAGGCAAGTGTTTTCTCATTTTACATCAGAAAATTTTTATTTGGCTCATCCACTAAAAAAACACAATTAGCATATGAACAAAGAGAGATAGCAGTGAAAGTCTCACATATAACTCTCTTTCTCTCTCTCATCTCCTATCTGTCTGTCTATCTGTCTGTCTGTCTGTCTGTCTGTATATCATCTCTCTCTCTCTCTCTCTCTATCTATCTATCCATCTATTCATCCATCTATCATCTAACTAATCTCAGTCCTTAAAATCACCTCTAATATATTGAGCTCATGAAATCTTAGATTTAATGCATAGAGTTTAAACCAAGTGCTATTTTACTGAGATCTTGTAATCAGGCAATAGCTATTGTCTGTAGAATACTTTACAGTATTTGAAGGCATGCTATTTCATTTGATAGCAAGTGCTAAAATTGAGGAACTGCCAATCAAAAGAAAGGACAAGTGATTGCTGAGCGACTACTGCCAGGAACACTAAGTATTTTCCAAGCCACCATTCTGTTCAAATAAGGAATCATTTACATTGGATTACTACATCTGTGGAAAATGAGTAAGATGGTTGTAATAGTTGCAGTTGAGAGAGATCATTGGAGGGTGTTTGGGTAAGGGAAGCATTTTAAAGCAATTTCAGCTCTGTTCTAATTTTTCATAAGATGTTCCATTTCCTGCTTATCATTTTATCTACTTTGTTGTTTGAATGAACCCTCTCTCAGAGCAGGTTTGGGGCTGAATACACACCTGTCATTTCTTATCTTATCCAATGCTTCTTCTTTCTGAAAGCTGTCAACAGGTAACCATTAATGGTGGGTAGCTTTGGCTTGGTTACTCAAGGGGATAGCTTGGTTAAGTGTGGTTAACACACTGGGAGATGGTTAAAGGATATAGTGATAATGAATAATTTTGCAAAATAATTGATTTTGGAAGGATTAATTTGGAAGGGAGCTTCATAGAAATAGATCATAACCTTTCAAACATAAAACAGAGCCATCAAGGAGCTAAAGTTGTCATGTTCCTAGGTTAGAGCTACCAAATGGATCTTGGAGTCTTAGTGGACAACCAGCTAAATATGAGCCAGCAGTGTGCTGCAGCAGCCACAAAAGCTAATGCAATCCTAAGTTGTATTAACAGAGGGATACAATCAAGATCAAGGGAGGTACTAATACCACTCTATAAAGCCTTAGTAAGACCACAACTAGAGTACTGCATCCAGTTCTGTTTACCACATTACAAAAAAGATGTTGAGACTCTAGAAAAAGTACAGAGAAGAGCAACCAGGATGATCAGGGGACTGGAGGCTAAAACATACAATGAACGGCTACAGGAACTGGGCATGGCTAATCTAGTGAAGAGAAGGACTAGGGGAGATGTTATGTATGCAGGTTTGAAATCATTGGTTTAGTTTGAATTGTTCTTGTAAAGTGTTGGAAATGATTGGTTTAAAAAGTGCGGGAAAACCCTGCACTCTGATTGGCTGTCAGATGCAGCTGCTGGCTATAAGTAGCAGCCACAGCAAAGCCAGTCGGGTCCGTTCTGAGCTGTAGTCACTAATAAACTAAGAGCTTGAAGCACTCCGCGTCTGTCTCTTCATGCAAACATAACAGGAGACATGATAGCAGTCTTACAATATTTGAGGGGCTGCCACAGAGAGGAAGGGGTCAAGCTATTTTCCAAGGCACCCAAAGTCCAGACAAGGAATAACGGATGGAAACTGAACAAGGAGAGATTCAACCTGGAAATAAGGATAAACTTTCTGACGGTGAGCACAATCAACCAATGGAGCACCTTGCCCTCAGAAGTTATGGGAGCGCCATCACTTGAGACTTTCAAGAAGAGATTGGACTGCCATCTATCAGAAATGGTGTAGGGTCTCCTGCTTGGGTGGGGGGTTGGACTAGATGACCTACAAGGTCCCTTCCAACTCTGATTATCTGTTATCTGTTATCAAATCTAAGAAACAAACCTCCAGGTTATTAGTAAATTTCATAAAGTGATAAAAGAAAAAAGTGGTTAAAATTAGAATTCTAATTCCAAATTAGAATGTGTTGAACGCATGGAGATTTATCATGATTATAGATAAAAGGATACATGGAACTGGTGTTACAGATTTGAACTTTGGGATCTTATGCAGTAATGAAAAGCTCTTGGAGACAAACACGACACAGAGTCCCTTTCATCCTGCAGTACATAAGCTGTATCAATTACTATTGCTTTAGTGTTACACTCCCTCACTTGCACACGTGCATATAAATTCATGTTCAGCTGTTTTGGCCAACCAATGCATATAGATCTACGGAGGCCTGTCAAACTGGCAGCCCATGGGTTGGATATGTCATGCACAGGCCACACCCACCCTGGCCCTGCAAATGAAAAAAAACATTGCAATATGTCATGATACATCCCACAAAGTGATCAAGTTCGACACCCCTGATCTACAGGATGCTCTGTAGATAACAGTTGTAAATATGGATTATGGAATTCCAAACAAATATCTGTCTAGCCTTCCTTCTACCCTTTGCTAGTCTTTTTATCCATTATGTGTCTCTTCAGGTTGTCCTTTTGTTGACCATTAGAATAATCTTTTAGTCCTTTTGTTCCATTACTTCCAATGTTTTAGTCCCTGGAACATTTATTTATTTTATTTGATTTATTTGATTTGTCAATCACTTACAAGATAATAGGTATAAGTATAAACACGAGTAAGAATAGAGGAAATAGGTATGAATAAATAAGGACAATAGGACAGGGATGGTAGGCATGACTGTGCACTAATGCACGGCCCTTACAGGCCTCTTAGGAATGGGGTGAGGTCAATAGTGGATAGTTTGAGGTTAAAGGAGTGGGGGTTAGAGGATGTAACAACAGAGTCAGGTAGTGCATTCCAGGCATTGACCAATCTGCTGAAGTTGTACTTTCTGCAATCGAGTTTGAAGCGATTTACACTGAGTTTGTATCTGTTGTGTGTTCCTTTCCTCGAAACCTTTTTGGCTTTATGACAAAAAGGCACATTCACAAATTCATACGCACTAAGAACATTCATAATGGTAAAATTGCTTGGAGGCAATCTTGTCAACTATTACAAGGATTATTATTTCTGATTATTATTATTATTGAGATTATGTAAGGAATACCAATTAGAAATATCAGGTGGTAAAAAAAATATGCAACAATTTCCTAAATGCTACTTCAAAGTTTTAAAACATGATGGTGAAACATCTTTATGTATCAGTTGTTGCTATTTTTCTTTACTTAACCAAGAATTGTAAACAATAATGTGTATTTCTTATCAGGGTAAATGCTACCAATACAACAAACCTGTTCTATCTGCTAGTCAAACATTTACGATCCTAGTAAAATAATGTCTCACTATAGCAATGAACCCATTTGTACTGAAATGTGAGGCTATGTTACTCTGTGATGTTATGATTTTGTGGTGGCTTATCCTTAATAAATTTTCCATTCTTTGTTTGAGTCTTATTTTGAATGTAAGTCATATTTCATGTTCTAGTCACTATGAATACAGAACCATTATACTGTAAGAAGTTATTGTTTCCATTTAAATCTAAAAAAAAACCCATTTGCAATAAGCTTTCCACAGGCTCCCATTTAGAGCCCCCATCCCCCCAAAAACAGAAATGCCAACATTTCTTTATGACAGTCTTTGAAAAATGGAAAGCAAACAACAAAGGCCATAAATTATCATAGCTTCAGTGTTATTTGCTGCCCATCTTGCCATGTGGCTATTACCCCTACCCCTACCCCTGTCCAGTTTCTTACGACCAACAGGACCAAACTGTCCCTAGATCATTTAGTAAGTTTTGGTCACCACGATGTAAAACAGATGCTGAGATTCTAAAAAGAGTGCAGAGAAAAGCAACAAAGATGATTAGGGGACTGGAAGCTAAAACATATAAAGAATGGTTGCAGGAACTGGGTATGTCTAGTTTGATGAAGAGAAGGACTAGAGGAGACATGATAGCAGTGCTCCAATATTTGAGGGGCTGCCAAGAGAGGAAGGGGTCAAACTATTTTCTAAAGCACTAGAAGGCCAGACAAGGAATAATGGATAGAAACTGAACAAGGAGAGATTCAACCTAGAACTATGGAGAAATTTCCTGACAGTGAGAACAATTAATCAGTGGAACAATTTGCCTCTAGAGTTGTAAATGCTCCAACACTGGAAGTTTTTAAGAGAGTGATAACCATTTGTCTGATGTGGTGTAGGGTTTCCTGCCTAAGCAGGGGGTTGGACTAGAACAGGGGTCTCCAACCTTAGGAACTTTAAGACTTGTGGACTTCAACTCCCAGAGTTCCTCAGCCAGAGTTCCTCAGCAAAGCTGGCTGAGGAACTTTGGGAGTTGAAGTCCACAAGTTGCCAAGGTTGGAGACCCCTGGACTAGAAGACCTCCAAGGTGCCTTCCAAGTCTGTTATTCTAATCTATTCTATTCTATACAGAGTAAGACCAATGGTGGGATTCAAAAGTTCCCACCACCGGTTGTGTGGGCGTGACTTGGTGGGCATGGCTGCAGGGATGGGATCGCGCAACTCATGTGATCATGCACATGCACGCCAAATGCACACTTTTTGCACACATTAAAACAGTAAAAAACTAAGCTACTGTGCCTCTCAGCTGTTTAGCACAGCAATCTGCTCTGCCGTGCCAAACATCTGAAAGGTTAAAAAGGACTTAGGAGGAGGGGCAGGTGGGTGGGCCGAACTGCAGAGCATTGGAAAGACTTGGAGCAAACTGGTTCTCTGCCAGCTGATCTTTGGCACTACCGGTACGCCAGAACTGGGCTGAACCAGTAGAATACCACCAGGCATCTCACAAGGACTTGTACCATGCTTGGAATCCAACTGGGAATGATTTTATCCAACACGTGTTCAACAAATTCCACTGTGTGGATCTGGAGATGATTATACAAGCCTCCCTCCCAGTCCAAGAGGCACTGAATGATTCAGATCTTGACCAGCAGGTGAAACTCTGTAGAAGCAATAAGAGTGGAGAAATAATTCTGTTTTGCAGCTCTTATCACTGTGAAGTAGGGCTTAATAGTGGCTCTAGGTCTTTGTTTTTCTCCAATGATGCTCTAGGCATCTCTCCAGAGCCCGCAGCTCCTCCATGAAGTAGTGATGGATCAAGAGAGAGTGCATAGATGCGATTCTGCTCAAACCCTCAGCCACCTGTGATTCTAGGCTGTTACCAAGATTTCAATAGAATGACGAAGCAAATCCTCTGGGATATCCTCCAGTTCCTCTGGAATCCATTTGGGAACCATCAATCTTTGAGGGCAGACCAATTGAATGGGTCCATCCTCCTGCAGAAGGGGGGGCATAAGAGGCTCTCAGGGCCACCAGGTGTGATGTGACCATGACGGGGGAGAAAGAAAGTGTTAGATTCCCCTCCAGATCATGCTGCCATTGGTCCGAGTCTGAGAAGAACATCATATCTGGCATGTTGACCACTGTCCAAAGTCAGACCAGAGGTGGCATTCAGCAGGTTCTGACCAGTTCAGAGAATCGCCAAATACCACCTCTGACTGGCCCTGCCCCCATCTATTCACTGCCTCCTGAGTCCCAGCTGATTGGCTGGGTCTTCTTTTGTTGCCCTGCACAGGAGAACAGAGCTGGAAATCAGGTTAGTGGCATGAGGAGAGAATGGGAATTTTAAAGTATCCTTCCCCTGGAGTGGGAATGGGGATTTTACAGTATCCTTCCTCTACCAAGCCCACCAAGACACACCCACCAAGCCATGCCCATGGAACCAGTAGTAAACATTTTTGAATCCCACTGCTGAGTCAGACCCATGATTATCCACATGCATGCATAGATTGACTTGCTCTGCTACATCCTGGTCAAGTTAGCTATGGGAAGTATAATTGTGATGAGATAGGAGGCAAATAAATTTAATAAATAATAATTTCCCCACCAAACCAAGGGAGTTCTGAGAATCAGTTTCACAAAACTAAAAGTGTCCAAGGTTGAAAAATACTGTTTCTATCCTGACCTATCCCCATTCCTGTAGCTTTGATCATTTGCCCCCCTGTCCACATGTAATGCAAAATGTAAAATATTATCCTATTTTATCCATGCTTTTGCTGTTAGTGATATCAGTTCACATTTGTTGTTATGAGCTCTAGAATCAAAAGTTAAGCCAGAATTTCATTCAGCAGAAAAATGGCCTATCCATGAATTCTGCAGAAAAACATCAGCATTTCAAATTGGAAGATCAGTTTTCATGCACTGCAGGAAAGATAACAATAGGAAACACACATATACTCAGCAGCTGAATACAAGTGAGAGCATGAGACAATGGAGATCCATAGCTGATTTTGAAATGTGCTAAGATCCCATGCTGCAGTGTTCTACACTACTACAAACAACACACCAAGAGCAAGAAGTTGCTTGTTGCAAGAAAAGGAAAAATGGGTATAAAGGTTAGAATAATTCTTTGCAGCTTCTAGCTAACGAAGAGGAAACACGAAATGCATTCAATGAGCTAATTCTGAGTTGGGATTGGAATGCCTGTCCCAGTGTGCAAAATATAAGTTTCATTTAAACAAACATTAATATTCATGCCAAATTCAACAGAAGTGAGGTGAATATTAATTGACTGTTTCTCTTATAACTTTATAATTCATGCACTGGGGGTACTTTGGGTTGAGCAGTGTTTTAATATCCCAATCTTTCTGAATCTATTCATATGAGGCTGAAATGGGTCTTCTAGTCTATTTCCTACAGATACCAAGATATTATAAGGACAAATATTTACACATTTAAGGGTCTAGGAAAATGTCAGCCATAGACCAATATCTGAACCAGCAGCTATTCAACATTTGTTTGCCAGGAATTACTTCTATGTCTCTTCCTGCTCTTGACAACCTACCATAACAGAAAAACAGAGTTGGAAGGGACCTTTGAGGTCCTTTAATCCAGTGGTTCTTAACCTGGGCGATATTGCCCCCGAAGGGGTGATTTTGTTTTTCAGGGGGGCGATGGAACAAAAAGGGGTGATGTGGGGGCAAAGGAACAGAAGGGGGGCAATATAGGGGCGATGGAGCGAGATATATTGGGAGAGAGAGAGAAAGAGATCTATATTGGTAGATAGGTAGGTAGGTAGGTAGACAAAAAGACAGACAGGTAGGTAGATAGGCAGGAAAGCAGGCAGGCAAACAGACAGACCTTTTGGATGGATGGATGGATGGATGGACAGATGGACAGACAGAAAGAATGTGAGAGCAGCAGCACTTTGGGAAAGCGGTGGCAGCAGCTTTTCCAAACATGCTGCCGAGCATTCGAGGCGCTGGTTCAGGTGCAGT